>CM032061.1:39916062-40292793 GCA_018831715.1 Matsumurasca onukii | reverse complement strand
CGAAAAAGGAAAAAGGCTGGGAAAAGAAGTCCAAAAGGACTGATGAAGAAGATGAGGATAAGGAGGACTCTACGGTATGTTTAGGGAAGGATCCCCGACGAATTTGGGCCTTATTCTAAGGAAATTGAGAAACTGGTCGAGGATACCAGGAGTAGTAAAATGGTCAGGAAGAACTATGCTGAAGGACTGGAGAGGATAATGGACGAAGTTCAGAGCAGATTGTGAAGGCAAGGGAAGAGAGGGTAATCCTTGAGACTCGAGTTGAAGAGCGAGGGAAGATAATGATTGAGAGCCTTAGAGAGGTCGTAAGGAGGAGCTGAAGGACAAGATGGAGTCGGTTCAGCCGAGAAGTCGATGCAGCTATGCTGACGCTGCTGCCAGGAATGAGATTCCGAAAGTCACGGGCTGAAGGGCCCTGTTCTCCACCCCAAACTCGTGGTTATCAGGCATGACAAAGGAAAGTGAAGAGGTCAAGAGAAAACTGAAAGAATTGGTAAAACCGTCGGATATAGGCCTGAAGGTGAAGCGGCTCAACATGATCAAGAACGGCGTCATTATTGAATCGGAATCTGAGGAGGGCCTGAAAAAGCTGATGGAGAATGAGGACCTGAAAAAAAGGGTATGAGTGTAGGATTGCCGACAAGGAAGAACCCTGTCGTGATGTCTACGACGTTAACGCTAAATTGAAGGACCAAGAGATAAAAGAGGAGATTTTGCAAGAAATATGCAGGGCAGTGACATTCAAGAAGAAGAGTTTACAGAGGAATTCAAGATAAGACACAAATACGCTGAGAAAAGCGCAGGAAAGGAGACAGCAGGAGAAATCACCTGGTCGCCGAGTGTTCAGTAAGAGTACGGAACTGGCTAAGAAGGAAGGGAAAGGTTTTCATCGAGTGGGAGTCCTGCAGAATAAAGGACTACGTGGATGTAGCGAGGTGCTACAAGTAGAGATACGGACACGTTGCTACCTCCTGCAAGAGCAAGGAGCCAAGTTGCTCCTGGTGTGCTGGGGAGCATGAATTTAAAGACTGCAAGAAGAACAAGCAGGAAGATGTGTAAAGTAAACTGCACTAGAGATGGGAAAAGGACGTGAAACACCCATCCAGCTGGAGGAAGTGCCCAGTATATGAGAAGGCCGTGAAAAGGCAAAATGAACAGATCGATTATGGACTGTAAGATAGGTCAGATTAATGTAGGACGAGGCAAAATAGCAATGGAGGAAATGGTCAGAGTGAGCAGGAAGGAAGGCTTAGAAGTCTTACTGGTACAAGAGCCTTATGTCAGTGACGGCAGATTAGAGGATGTGAAGGAAGGTGGTACTTTGACAAAAGAAACGGAATAGTGGTAAGTGCAGTAGCAATTTTGGAGGAATCTATTGACGCCCTGATGATCGACCAGGAAACGGACGGAGCTTGCGTCACTGTGAGACTGGAGAGAAGAGGAAAACACTAAAAGTCGTCAGTCTTTACTGCCGCCCATCGGAAGGATAGATGCCCATCTAAGAAGAATTGCCGAAATTGTCAGAACCAATAGGAGGAAAGGAGTTGTTATCGGAGGAGACTTAAATGCGAGATCCAGACTTTGGTGGAGCAATAGGACTGACAGAAGAGGAGAGAAGGTCGAAGAGATGGCAGAGGCATGTGAACTAGAAATAGGAACCAGTCGAGTAGGTGGACCACCTTCCAGAACACGCAGGAGGAATGTCGAATATCGACGTAACTTTAGCCACGAGAGATGTGATGAGGGACTCAAGGAACTGGGAAGTAGTAGAGGAGACGATGAGTGACCACAGACTCATAAAATTCGAGGTGAGAAATGCGGCTCGAGCTAGAACCAGTAGGAACGAAATGAAGGAAGGGTCTTGGAATCTCAGGGAAGTAGATTGGCAGGAATTTGATAGGTATTGGTACAGGAGGTAGGAGGGCGGATTGGATGGGAAGATAAGGAAGTCGAGGAATGCGCGAGAGAACTTGAACTCATAGGAAGAGTGATGGAGAGGACTGTACCAAAGACGAAAGAGGACAGAAGAAGGTACCTGGTGGTCAGAGCGATAGCCGAGCTTAGAGAACGAAGAGAACACGAGGGAGTGGAACCGATCAAGAACGGAAGAGAATAGGAGAGCTTTTGTTACGGCCAGGACAGCGTACGTATGGGGAGATTAGAAAGAAAAAAGAAACTCATGGCAGAAGCTGCTGGACGAAGATGGTCGAAACGACCCGTGGGGAAAGGATTATCATGGAGAAAACGAAGAAGGAAACAACGCTGGTCAGCATGCGGAATGAGGACGGAAGTTATACTACGACAGTAGAAGAGTCTCTGAAGAATATTGAAGGACTCTTCCGGACGACCGCGCGGAAGAGGATACAGTGGACCAAAGGGCCATTCGTAACCTTATGGAAGAACCTTTTGAAGGCCTGGACGAACCAGAGTTCACGGAAGGAGAGCTGGACGCTGCAGTTAAAACCGAAGAACAGAAAGCACCAGGACACGACGGAGTCAAGAATGAGATCGTGAAGAGGATGTATGGAAGAATTAGAGAGCACCTGCTCACTCTGTACAACAAAATGTTAAGGGAAGGAACATTTCCGGCCGTATGGAAGAAAGGAGTAGTTAAGATATTTCTGAAGAGCAAGGACAAGGAACCAAGTGAAGTGAAGTCATACAGACCAGTGACACTGCTCTCAGTTTTAGGAAAAGTAGGAGAGAAGCTGGTGGTAGGTAGAATGAGGAAATGGCTGACTGAAGAGAATTTGCTGAGTGATAGGCAGTATGGATTTATGGAAGGAAGGGGAACCGTGGACGCGCTGATGAAAGTTAAGGAGAATATTGATACAGCTGCAGAAAAGTACGTTCTGGCAGTGTCTTTGGATATCTCGGGAGCATTTGACTCAGCTTGGTGGCCGGAAATAATGAGGGTACTCAGGAATTGGAACTGCCCCAAGAATTTGTATAGCTTGATCAAGGATTATTTCCAGGGAAGAGATGTGGTTTTGAGGCTAGGGAACGGGGAAGCAGGGAAGAGAGTGACGAGAGGATGCCCGCAAGGATCTGTGGTAGGACCGATATTGTGGAACATCATGTTTGACAGCTTGTTGAGGATGGACTTTGAGGAAGGCGTAACAATCACTGCTTACGCAGATGATGCCCCTGTTGTTCAGGGCCGAGCCACTCAGCAGCTGATCGACAGAGGAAGTAGAGCCGTAGAACAAGTCATAGACTGGGGAAAACAGAGGAAGCTGACATTTTCAAGGCCGAAGACCGTTACAACACTGCTGAAGGGACGATTAGTGAGAGGACCGAGACTGTTTGTCGAAGGGAGCACATAGGGTGCAAAAGGAAATGAAATATTTAGTGATTGTCGGAGGAAAGATGAACTTTGAGAAACATGTAGAAGAGGTGGCAGAAAAGATCAAAGGAATTTATAGGAGGTTAGTGGCGCAAGCAAAGGCCAACGGAGGCATGACTGGGAAGCATTTAATGACTTTGTACAAGGGATGTGTTGAACCGGCGATGTTGTACGGATGCGAATTCTGGGGGAAAGATGCAAGGAGGATAGGATCTAAGAGAAAACTAATGAGTGTTCAGAGAAAGGTGCTGCTAAAAGTCGCAAGAGCATACAACACCGTTTCACACGAGCGATCAGGGTGATAACAGGAGCCATTCCCATTGACCTGCTTATTGAAGAAAGGATCAAGATTTGGGATGACAAGGAAAACGGAAGAAACGCCAGCGAGAGCAAGAAAGCTAGAAGAGAGGAAACTTTAGAAGAGTGGCAGCAGAGGTGGGAAGAGAGTGAAAAAGGAAGAGAAACGTTCCAGTATGTGCCGAACATCAGGAGGAGGCTTGAGCAGGACTTTTGGGAAACAGAATTCTACATGACGCAGTTTCTGACAGGACACGGGAATTTCAAGGCAAACAAGAGAAGATTCAACCTAGTAGAGGAAGACAGATGCGGATGCGGTGAATTAGAAACAGCAAGCCACGTGCTGATGGACTGCCCACAGTTCGAAGAGGAAAGAAGGGAACTGAAGGAATCGTTGGAAAGGAAGAACTTGGAATGGAGGAAGGAAAATTTCGTCATCGATAAGGAGACTTTTGAGATTTCAGACAGTCACTAGGAGGTTAGGTAGGAAAGGAAACATTCAGACTGACCTGAAACGATTGAATGACAGATTGACAATTCAATCGGAGAAGACAAAATTACTCCTGTGATCCCTAACGCAGGGGCGAGAGAGGGGACTTGGTTTTAGGGTAATGGACACAGAATGTGTCCGAGAAGAGGAAAAGGGCCGGAGCGTGAGAAGACTTGAAGAGTTAGGATCGGGTGTTAAGTTTAGCCTGCAGAATAAGCCTACGGCTTGACGGCAGGGGTGGATGGTGGGAACGCGGGCTTGGCCCAACCAAGTCCTGATTTTGTCATATATTGCTGGATGTTACTTGCCTTGTTTTTAAGCATTTATTTAGAGGAGCCTGTCCTGAGGAGCCTGAACCCCGTTTTAAATATGTTTAGACCAATGATCTTACAGGGTTTACCTAATGAAATATCATTGAAATGAGAAGGTTATTTCTTATACGATTATGACATGATGTAAGGTAATGCCCCTAAAAAGGAAATCTCAACTTTACTCTTAAGTGATTACACTTTGTACTATGTAAAGTTTTTTTGTGAACTCTAAAGTGAATTCACGGTTTCATTTATTAACAGGCTATATTTAAAGTTTATTTTATATAAAAAAAGAGTAAAAGCAAGACGAATGCCGTTTATTTAATTTAAATCGCTTATGTTTCAGATGAGCAAGTCTAAAAAGTGGTTTAGCCGAAAACATATATTTCGCCATAACAAAATGACGGATACGGAAACTGTTTGAAAGACTTTATAGATTTAACCTCAACTATCTTGACGATTGCACTTTCGACCGTAGTATAACAAATTTTAGTTTGCAAGATTTACATTATCAGCGTATAATTTGGACTATTAGATACTCGTACATACAAATAATATGGGACTGGGACTTGTGGCATGGTCCTGTAATCCAGCTTCATGGAGGTCAAGCTTTAAGGATGATATAGGTCTAAAACGGCTCGGGCTCAGGTAGTCTCAGTGATCATCTGATGATACCGCATCAACTCCCACCATAGTTTAGACATATCAGACCATCACCTGCATGGTTCGGAAGTCACATTAAGCCGTTGGTCCTTGTATTTCATTGGTCATTGGGCTATTAATAATAAAGACCCATTCAATGAAAGGTCGGCCTTAGTTTGTAACAAGACATAACTCATTATTACCAATCATCACACTCATCCTTCACCACATATTTGTCTTAAAATACCCTCATGAGAGTGGTCGGCATCTCAAATAATGATTTAGTGATATAGTACAGTACATATACCAATCAAGTTCTATTTTTCTCAAAACTCGAAGAAAAGCCTGTTTCCATTAACTTCTACGACTTTTGTCGTATAACTAATGCCCATACTAGTATCGTATCATATATGTATATTACAACATTACACTAACAGATATCTACGTAACCCACACTGCATAATAAGGAGAATTAACATTGAATATTGTATTGTAAGTCTACACCTTCAGTAATACAGTTAGTATATGTGAAAGCATATTAGGATATCAATTATGTATTCCATGTAATGTGCATTAGTTCACTTCTAGAGTCAAAGTACAATTAGATACATGACGTCGTGGGTCGAATACGTACATTGTTTGTAACATCTTATCACTGAGCTAATATAGAATATGGAATGATGAAAAGCTAATATTCCATTAAATATGGAAAGAAATTATGGAGAGCTTTCACATGGATGCGAAATCTATTTTTAAGCAAAAACGTTTAAACATGTGCAGCTGTAATTGATTTTGTAGTTTTCTGTTTTTGGAGGTTTTTGGTAGAGGTTACAAAATTAAACATAGTCGAAGTGTAGCTAATTTCCTGAAACGAGGAATAGTTAAAATTACACAAAAGCTCTCTCGGTAAGGAGTTTTTCAGGGAAAAATTATTTCTTCTAATAGACTAAACTCTATTATGTATACTGTTAGTAGTTCAAAATACGTTATTTGATGTTTTCTTAATGGATTTGTTGACAATACTTAAAAAGAAGTATCCTAGTACTAGTGTGGGAACTCAATTATTGAAAAGTGTTCAAAATATGAAACTACTTACCAACATGAAACCTCTGCAGTCTATAGTAATTACGCAGTATTGGAGTTCTATTAATTAAGCATTCTCTTATGGGCTTTCCAACAGGTTTAAATTAATAACGACGAGTTAAAAGCTTTCTCCGCCCTATGAACAGTGCTTTGCCTTGCTAATAGAGCGTTTGTAAACAAAGAAATCAAATTCACGTTTAAATGTGAACCGTATTTAGAAATTTAAATGTTAAATAAAATCCCCTTTAATTTCAAATAGCTAAAATTGTTTGCGCTAAAATTATAGTAAATGATTAATATTATTATTCCGTTTTCAATTATATTACCTTACCACTTGTTTACTGAAGATCGTGATGAATACTTGTAACATAGGAAAACAAAGTGTGCAACGCTAATCAACATTGATTCTAGAAGTACGTTACGGTTAAATTTACAAATGGATAGTTTTTATATATTTTTAAGTGTTTTCAATCCTGAAGGAATCAAACCAATATATATTTTATTTACTGTATTATTATTATTATTTTACACTCTTTAAGGCTATATTTTTAGTTATCCAAAACGTATTTTATATGAATTATCTACCTTGAATATTTTGCTGGACTTATGATGTTCTGTATCAACTCCTGAACTCCAAAGAAGAAGAACATGACACTATTATGTATGTTGTAATAGATGTATCTAATGTTGTAGTGTTACGTAATTGTGTACGGTTAGTAAAAAATCATTGTTTGATAGCCACTAACATGTGTATAATGTATAACTCAATTTAAATTTACACTGAGTTTTCCATATTTCTGTTAGGTATAAATGATCAAAACGGGCTTTTATTATACCATAAAAGGGTTATGGATAAATAATTGTAAACAATGATCGGCAATGTACTGAGGAACTTTTCCAAGACTACGATTAACTGAGCCTTTACCATTATTTTTTGGTTTGGACACATAGTTTGAGTATCACGGCGAGTTCGGCATCACTTGCGTAGGAGTGGGACTCTTGTGCACCACTGCCGGAGTCATCTGCCGGAAGTATGATGGCATCAAGTTCCGGTGCACCATGTATCTAAACATACACAAGGTGGACATTCATTATGAAACAATTGCAAAAGAAGAGTTGAAATGACTACAAAGGGAGGGTGTTCAGGTTTTTGCCAACGGATATGCATAAAGCATACGCCTAGTTGAAGTATTTGGAACGCTAGAAATGAGAACCATACTCGTATACAAACTACCTTGCTGTTGAGATTTAAAAGCTGCTGTGAAAATCAGCCAAATACCATATATTGTTTATTTCAGCTTTAGTTTTCAGTCAATGTTAGTTAGAGTTGGCAAATCATTAAATTATCGTAGGATTCAAAACATTACAAAACATTTATGTGTATGAATAAATTTTAAGTGTTACAATGAGCCTCACGTACGTTTTTTGAGAATTATTCACGTACGCAAGAGAATTATTCACTGTCTGAAAAGGGATGGCAACTGTGTGGGCCGGAAAACTCCACGCGCAGCAGCCAAACTTTCTATTTGATTTTGCCTGTGCCTCATAGCAACCTTTTTAAACATGTATCTTATCAAGACACTAAGTTAAGTTTTCATATACAAATACAATAATCAGAGAACAATATTACAAGTAGAAATGCTCTAGAGCTAGCACGATGTTGTTATTGTGCTGTATATTGATTTGCTAATATTGACTTGATGAACATACGAGTATACGAACTGGATCCTATGAACGCAAGGTGAAGATTGAGCCTTTGCAGCTAGAAGAAGTAATACTATAAGGTGATTCCCTGGTCTGTCTGCCATTAATAAAAAGAGCCCCCGGAAAGAGGTGTGGCTTTTAGGGGATAGGCCACAGAGGAATCCCTACATATCCTGTAGTGCCGTCCCTACAGTTGAACGTGACAGACACGTCTTTCTCATATCACGTAAAACAATTATTTTGTAAACGTTTGAATGAAAAGTCTTACTTACTTAATAGCAAGCGCAGTACCAGCAACCACCAGGCCGATGGCAATAAAAATCCATCGACTCACGGCTACATAGTGCATGGGTTTGAACAATGAGTCCTTCAGCAAATCTAGGAACGAGCCGCTTAAGTCCAAGCCCTGAAACAATATTATGTTTGTTCTAATGGTCCACTATAGAACAGTGCATTATACTGGTAATCCGACACCCATACTGTACACTGATTCTTGGGCGGAAAGGTACTGACTAAAAGTGATACATCAATAGACCTTTGAGAGTATCAGTGTCGGTCGGAGTCTTTAGCAAGGGCTAAAAGTGTCCAGTGGGTCTTCCTTACTTTTACAAGTTATTGTGATAGTAATTGCTTTGTTGTTCGAACTGTCAAGCTATATGTTATTATTTATATATTGTTATTTAGTTGTACAGACATTTATCCATATAAACAAATGAGTGATTTGGCATGAACTTTGGACAACAGCATACTATTTTACGTAACAATTCTAGTACAAAACAATGTCACATTAATATATTTAAGCGTTTTACCTGTAGCTGTTGTAAAATAAATAAATAAATACATATATAAATAAAAGGCTAAATGATCGCTTTGCATCCACAATTTTTGGAAGTGTAATGTAAAAACATATTCAATTATGATCAAGCTTTGACAGTTAAAAAACGTAGACTAGGATGGGATAACTTGATAGTCATGAGGTAATTTCCATTTTATTGTTATAGGTACCTCTCCCATTAGACAAATCCCGATTTCCATTAGTTAAGTTCTCTAATCTCTGTTGGCATAAAACAGGTCATTACAGACATTCGATTAATTTGAATATTCCGTTTGATGCATACTTATGTTTTTAGATCAAAATAAAACTTGGATACTCCAATTGTTACTAATTAAAAAGTACGTCAACTTTCAGGTTTTAATGCTTAAATGAAAAACAGTTTCATCGTTGGGGTTTTGCATCAAATTGCAAAGTGTATGTTTTTGAAACGATAAAATTATATTGAAGAAACTGGATTATATTTTGTTTCAGACTGTTCACTATAGCTTAGTGGTTTCAGCGTTATTATAAATCATCATTTTTTATTTACGAGTACATCAACTAAAATGTTGTAAACTGTAAAATTAAAAAATTAAACATTTATTGACGTTAATTTTACCTTTTTTATTATTGTCAAATTGTTTTGATTTCTTCGGTTTGATATTTTTAACAGTGCCGTAAAACTGATTGTATGCTGACCATTCAGTTTACATGTTATAGTAAGCTGTTGTAACTTCGACTTTGTATTTATAGGCTTGCCTCAAATACAACTCAAAACAATAGACCAGTTACAATGATAAACTAAAATAGTTTGTTTATTAAAAAATAATTTGTATTTTTAAATATTTGCATAAAACAAAGGAGAATCCTCAAAAGTTTGTTCAAGTTATAAAAGTAAAATGACACAAGTATATGGAAATGCAAGATCTTACCGACAACAAGTATTTGTGACTGAAAAGCACGAATGTAAATAGAAGTTAGATTCCAACCAAAATAAACTTTTAACGACCCAACCCAGAACATGTCTCGAAAGTTTTCAATCATCAGAAGTTTATACTTTTGGTCAGTTTGTTCAGTGAGATGGCAAGTTTGATTAAATCACGTACGTTATGCCATGTCATTGATAGCATTTTCACTACATGTCAAAAGAAACATTTCAGATTGTGACTTAGTTCGCTTTAAGTAGTCAATTCATACCATGCTTTTAGGCTAAAACATAATGAAAAATTGACTGTGTATTAAAGTGCCAAAAGTCTAAAATATCAATTATTTGTCTAAGTCTAAGTCTACGCTAACCCCTCTATGTCTTTCGGACATGATGACGTTTAACATAAAAATCTTTACGGTAAGTAATAGCCTATGATAGCCTCTTACGAACAGCCAAAATCGAAGTGTTTAATAGGAGGTAGGGAATAAAAGAGAGATGGATTTACCTCTTCTACCCAGAATATCGGCAGCAGCACGCTGGGTAGAGTGGCAGCCAGCTTCACCTTCTTTCACCGGATGCAGGAAGATGTTGAACTGAAGGCGTTTCTTCCCAGACAGAGGCGTGCCAGTTATCTGAACATACCAAAATGTAATCTTTAAAGTAAAATGTTAAGTCAACATACATTTTCATAATATAACTATAAAAATAATAATCTGTACAATTCAACATCTGACTGTTATTTAAAAGAAAAGCCAATGAAAGTTTATGTAGAGAATGAATAAAAGTTTACCATTTGTTAATCGCAAGGTTTTAAACTTTTCACTTTAAATCTTGATTAAACAGTTACATCCTATACAAATTCAACGTTTTCAGTATCAGACTTTTAATAGTCCTTAATGATTTACCAACCTTGAATTAACAACAAATTGCAATATTTCAATACTTAAGACCAAAGTTGTATTTTGGTTACATGAGTCTGGCCACAATGGAACCCTTTTTAAAGTAAAATTCATGTTGAGATATTTTAAAACTTCAACGCCCATTTTGATGAAACCTTTATACGAAATCTGCTAAGACATTTCATAAAACGTTATGCAATAACGATGGGCATAAGCAATTTAGATTAAACGTTTTCAACGTGTTGAGTTGTCACCTCGCTGCATAACTGTTATTATCAGTATAACTTTGTTTAGTTTCAGTACCGCTATAGTATAGTAAAATGAGCTCAGGCTTTATCAAAACTTGCTTTAAACGTAATCGCTTATTTAAAACTTTGTCGAATATTAAATAATACTAAAGGATTTCTAGATTATCCCTGGATCCATTATATATTTAACAAACTAATAAATGATGTTTCCAATATAAAACTTTCAAGTAACAATGTTCTTAACTATTTATTTCATAACTTAAAATGAGGAAAGTACGTCCACCTACCAGTGTTATGGAAACTTATGCAATATTGAACGTCTTAATAGTTATACTAAGTACTGCAATTTATTTATGACTCTTTCGAATAGAAAATGAACACTCTGTTTTCATTACGTCCGGCGATTTCCCGGAGTACTGAGAACAAAACCTTTAATCATACTGCAGAGTTACACAACCAAGCTAAGAAACCCCAGGTTTTAAGCTGTTATTAGCGAATTTCGATAAAAACAAGAGCTATTCATTTCTCCCGCCAAAGAGGACACGTCCTTCACATTAAAAAGGTGCGGTTTGCAGCTTTTCGCTTCCAAACGTCTCTTGAGTCATATGGCAGAACTTTATATAAAAGAAAATAAGTAAACAAAAGCCAATACACTGTCACACTAAGAACTAAAAGGGAAAAAAGGTAACTTTAAAAAAACATTATATATTTCGGTTTGAGCCGTCTTCAGTAAAAACATAGCATAAAAATTTAATATGTTTTACCTGTTACTACTCTACAGGTCGAATTTTCGGTCCGATTGCCATGAAATTTAGTATAAATGTTTCTTTTGTAAATCAGGTTAAGTTCGTTAACCAGCAATATCAGATCAGCCATTTTAAAATGGTGGCCGTTCAACGTTTTGTGTTGCCTATAAAATTGTAGTTTTATTATAAACGAATTCACAGTTCATCCTGTATAATAGATTCTTCCTCCTTAATCGATCAAAAACTTCCGTTGCTCTAGAACCTACGGTTTAAAAGTTATTTTAGTTTTATTATTTAGTCAGAATGTCTTAATTTTGACATGTACAGCACTAGCAGACATTAATCTGTGTATTTAATGGAAAACAATGTTCTTAAATCATCTGCTAACTTACTTTCTAGCCTAGGTTTCCTGGAATAAAAGAAAACGTCTTTATTATTAATTTGAACACAAATAAAACTAATACAGCTGTTGTGTGTTTATTTTGAAATATAATCATTACAAAATAAATTTATTTTAATTCAAACCAATCCATACAGTAAGTAGGATGTAACTTAAAAAATAAATCGTAACAAAATGGTAATAGTGTATGTATGGCAGAGTTTCGTCTAATTTATTACGGATGGATAAAAACCTTTTTATTTTATTGGAAATTCGCGATTACCAGTAGCGCTTGGGGCTAAGTGTCGGATATTTTATTCTTAAATGGTGTAAATACAAAGCCACACAATAAAGTTTAAATGTTAGTTGATTACTTATGTTGATAGCTCAAATGTGGATACATTAGTATTATCATTATTGAAAACGCCCGTTCCTCTCAAAATTGGGTCTTCCGGTATTTATATTTATGTGGCCAACGAACTGGACCTAGGTATTTGTAAAATGATGTTTGTATCAAATTGTATGTAATATAATAAATAGTCTAATTTTGAAATAGTACAACCTATAGAGAGCTCACACGTAGGTCATACATATACTGTACATACGTATACAGCTGTTTAAACAAATGTTCAAAAATTAGAGTTCATCCAAGGCAAACTGAGACGATGTTAAAACATTTGATTTGTTTGGTTTCATGTTACAGCGAGTGAAAGAGTGCTCGGATCTTAAACCTAAGTTTTAACAATGTCGTGTTTTCTAATAGGCTGGTTAAACAATTATCAAGCTCGTTTTCCTCGTATCAAGCTAAAAAAAAAATAAAAGTTGTCCATCTGCATGAAATATAATGACGGTCGAAAAAGTATAAACCTTGCTGGAAAGATTTGTGAAAAATATATATTTCTAAATCATCTAGAAAGCTCTTAACTTCATGTATAAAGTATTTTATACTCGCATTTGTAAACTGTTTTAAAATAAGTATTTTCCTTTCAGTTTGGTGTTTAGATCTTACTGTAGTTCTTTTATTAGCTGAACCTATAGCAGAAATGCGCATCTAATCAAACAACTATGGTAGGATCCAAAAAACAAACCAAAACCAAAAGATAATACAATTACAAAACTATAAAAATTTAAATTGAATTGTTAGTGTGTCAATGTTTACTTTTATAAATATTTATTAATCACGTATTTGTTAACCACATATCCTAACCTTATACCTTAGGTTTCTACTAAGTGTATACCTGAGTCCCTAGGATTAGTAAATTAGCTACCCTGAATAATAATTCTATATAATTTGAACAATTTATTGTTTCTTCTACTCTGTGTTAGCATATTGAATTCAGAACAGAATACCATTTTACAAACCACTATACAAATGTTAAACTTACAGGTTCAAATATAAGAATGATCTGATGAGATTCGAAGGAGGGATGAAGGCCTTCTACCCCTTGCAAGTAGCTGGAGTCAGCGTCGTAGAAGTGGGGGAGAGTCACTATGATAGGAGAGTCTAAACAGACCAATGAAGAATGGTTATTACGTGTTACGATGAAACATCCAGCCCAAAAATCAAAATTGCTTAAACAAGTATTCTTTAGGCATTAAACTAACTTTGTTGTAAGTTTTAAATTCAAATATAAACATATATTCAAAGGAAATGCATCAATGCTTTCACTAATTAACGCAAATTATCCCTCTAGTAAAATAATTTTGGGAAAAACTAAAGCTTAAATAAACATATCTTATAGGTTTTATTACATAATATGTTCTAAACCTTTTATTATATTCTTATATCAAGGTCATACACTTGTTTTTGTTATTTAAAACCTTTGAATTAATGCTACGTTTGTTTTTAAGTCTCAAACCCATTGTTTCGAGGAGAACTGATTATGTTTTGAATGAATATTTATAAATTAAAATTGAGACACGTGAAGATGTTGTGTGTTCCTAAACCAATTTTACCTTTTACACAAACAGTATGAGGATGCAAGATAATAGGAGTATAATAACCTTTCAGATCTACAAGAACTTAGTTACTCCCTTAAGAGTGATTAGAATATTTACATGAAATTACTGACTGAAAACTATAAACACGTGTAAATCGTTGCTTTCCCGTTATATTAAACCTCTAGTTATATATCTATCATACTCATAAGCTTTTTTCAGTGCCTATGATAAGTTATTACTTTATTGTTATTTGCCTGTGCCTGAGGCGGATTTTTGAACGCCTAGAGATAAACTAAAACATACATGTCGTTGATAACTTACCGAACTTAAATATAATTAAGCTAATTACCTAGGCATTCGGTCAGGTCCATGGCACCTTTCTTCAAACACGAGTCGGGGGCGGGGCAGTAACATTTCTCCGCAGGGTTGCTGGACATGTCTCCGAGTGAAGCATTGTAAACAGCCGCACTGATCCCTTCGTACGTGGTGTCAAACTGGTACTTTGCCCCTAGAGACCTTGAAATTCAGGTCATTTCATGTATACAACTTGTGAACTACTTTAAAGTTACACTACTTTTTAAATTTTAAGATTTTAGATAAATATCTTACATGGAATCATTACATTTACTTTGTAAATAAACGAGTTTAATATTTTTGCTAAGAGAATTGTCATTACATTGTAGTCAAAAAATTTTAAAATTAGCCTACTAAGGCTTCAATTATATATATTTGTCTTATAGCATGGGTAATTGCTCTAAAGGCAAGATTAAAAGAATTTTCATGTTACAAAACATGGCAATTAGCCAATTAGAATAATACCCAGGCTAAATTGCAAGGAATCCGTCGATGCTTTTGAAGCGCTAAATATACTACCATTTTCTTCATTATACATCTTAGACACTGGTTTATTCTTCATGTCTAATTATACCCTTGGTGATTGTACCAATGACACTACACAGTATATAACCTAAGAAATTAAAATTTAATCAAGCCCTCTTACCGTAGGCTTCAAATGTATAACGGACTTCCATTTGAAGCTGGAAGGAAATGTTTAACCACTTCCCCAATCAATACATTAAGAGGTATAGATTTAAAATTATTAAAAACCCATTTGAGAAGATAATTGGAAAAACTCCATGGGTACTTCATAAGACTTTAATGTTGATTTGTTTTGTCGGTTTTTAATGTATAGATTTAAGTTATTACTAGTGGTATAATATTTACAATTATTTTATGTCAAATAAAACAAAACCATTTGTATAGTAATTTGACGGTAAGTTCTGTTCTTTTTACCGACTTAATTTTAACTAAATATACATTTTTACTTATAAACCAAGACTTTAGCTCTATTTTAGTACATAAAAAGCCTACTTGTTTATGATATTTGACCGCGTACAAAACAACACGTGGAATTTAAACAACACAAAAGCAAAAATATATTTTAAAGAATGGGAAGATGGTATAGCCAGTTCTTTGGATCCAGTTGTATACTTTGCTTTCCTAGACCAACAGCTGAGGCTACTAGCTGTAGGAAAACATCCTGCCTACCCTATTATACATACCAGCACATACCTTAGCGAAGGAAAAGTGTCGGTCTTAGAGTCAAGAAGCGGGGATGATGGTCCAGTCAGCTCCTCCAATCATGTTGCACTCTCAGTCGTCCCAGACCAACAATACAGGTTCATAATTATAGGTCACCAAATTGCCTACCTTATTCACGTACCTGCATAGGTCTGGAGCGAAGGAGACGATGTCGTCCTTCGGGTCTAGAAGGGCAGGGAATATTGTCGAGTCAGTTCCACGGATCATGTTGCACTCTGTCGTCCCAACCATCAATACAGGTTCATAGTTATAGGTCACCAAATTGCCTACCTTTCACGTACCTGCATATCTGGAGCGAAGGAGACGATGTCGTCCTTCGGGTCTAGAAGGGCAGGGAATATTGTCGAGTCAGTTCCACGGATCATGTTGCACTCTGGGGCGTCCCAGACGAACAATACAGGTTCATAGTTATAGGTCACCAAATTGCCTACCTTATTCACGTACCTGCATAGGTCTGGAGCAAAGGAGACGATGTCGTCCTTCGGGTCTAGAAGAGCAGGGAATATTGTCGAGTCAGTTCCACGGATCATGTTGCACTCTGGGTCGTCCCAGACTAACAGTTGTGGCTCGTGATTGTAGGTGACCACTTTTCCAACGTCCTTGTGGTGCTTTGTGCCACGGAGTACAGTGAACACTCCTGGCTCTGCCGTACCATTTTTCTGTTAAACTCAAATGTTAACATTTGCCTGTAAACGTGTCGATATACACTGGATGGGGTAAAAGATAAATTGAGTGTGGTTAGGTAAATTGAGTTGAACTAAACCGTTCCTTGCCAGCAGAAAAACAATGTCTATAAAATATTTTTAAACTAACTTTTACCTCCAAATTTGTTCCAAAATTTTCGATTTTCAATCGTTTTTGTTAAATTATTATTTTAATGTTTTCTTGGACGATACAAATGTAAATAATAATTTAAATCATGACATTTTATAGTTGGATGTTACTGTTATATGTTAAAAGTCCGGTTAGATAGATGATGCCATGTTTACTCCTCACTCTCAAACATATCATGTTTTGAACTTAATTGATTAACCCCAGAAAAACACCAAAATATAACTGGCTAATTTTTAAATTGTTTTATTCCTGAGGACTTTCAAATGCATATGTAGCATTCATCATCAGCAATATATGCCCAACTATTCAGTTGAAGAGAAGTACAGTATAGTTTTTAGTTCAACACGTTTAGACTTGTGTCAGTAATGTAGCTTTTAGTGTATTTTTACCAAGATTTGCAGTGTTTTAAGATTTTCCTTTAAAACTCACATTTACCACACATACAGACATACATACTAAGTACATGCTGGTATTTTTGTGATACTTTTTAGTTTGGTAAATTAGTTTGGTTGTAATCTTACCACGCCGAACAAGGAGAACTTGAAGATGTCCTCGGAGACCTTGTGAAGGCTCGCGGACTGGGCCCGGAGTGCGGAGCAGATGGCCGAGGGGAGCGAAGGCTGTGGAGGTGCAGTTGATGACGTTGCCCTCGAACAGAAGGTCTCTGACGGTGGTGGTGAGGAAGGCAGACTGAGGGTCGTTATAGAGGGCTGGGATAGCCTTGTCTGCTACCCTCAAGGAGCCGGGCTTTCGCTTCTCGACCATGTACACCAGGCCCTGCAGGGAAATAGTGTTTACTTTTATACATTAATAATGTTTTTTAATGTAATTTCATGTAATGAAACACTGGGAGCATTACACTGTAAAATTTGGAATGCTCTATTAGGATACCTTTTGGATTAAATTATTTATCACAATTTACGTAAGACAAAACGACCAAGTTTGAAAAGATCAAGTGAAATTTGAGATGAAATGAAATACCGTATTATATTTTATGTAAAACAAAGCTTTCATGTTAAACAACGGTATGAAAAATTTATGAACAATTAAACAAACACTATTATTTAAAGTTTCCGATTCCGAAAAAAAGTTTGCAAATTATCTGTAGTTTGGAAATAGAATGAAAAGTTAAGGTCTAAAACAACACAGTTTCGTTTAAACTAAACTGTAATAATCGTATTATCCTATTATTTGTGGTGACTGTAAAAAATCCTTATTATTTTTTGTACGAAGTTTATAGTATATTTCATTATTTTGTCATAAAGTGACACTTTTGACACTAGGTCAAGTTAACTTTCAAGGCGCAGCCGAGGTGTGGTTAAATGACCGAGGGTCACATGGAGAAAACGTCATAAAAACAATACTTATTTGCTGGGTGTAAAAGTGACACTTTCCCTGCCTCAATACATGTGTCTAAAGCTGTCTTCAGAGCAGATTGACAAAAAATTGTTTTTTAAGCAGATGTAATGCTGTTAAAAAAATAAACAAAGAGTTCTTAAAACACTAAATAGGAAATTACATTAAGGTTCTAATTTGCTGTGGTATCAGAGCTTACCAACATAGCAATGTGAGGAACCACCACTGTCATATCCAACGTGAGCTGACCACTCCTCTCTGGGTCAAAGTACCAAGTGTTCTTCATATGAAAAGATACAGAGTCGTTGTTGTCATGGTCCACTATACCCACCTTCTCCTTCCATTCACTGCAATCACACACTATACTGTATAGGCTCTATCGAGGTTGTTTTATCTTTTAAACAAAAGGGGGGTAAACAAAGTTATTTTGGAAATAACCTTTTTTGAACGTTTAATAGACGCTTGTAGGCATGCAAAGAAATGTCACAACTCCCTAAACACGAGGTGATTCAGCAAACGCAAACTCCTATAAATGATAAGACTGTTGCCTATGACTCAACATGTTTCATAGTAAAATCCTAAGGTATCTATGTAATGCAGAGATTTTAATTGTTACTACAAAAGTATGCTGAGAAATATTTGAAACTGTGATCAAAGTAGTGACACACACTGTAACAACTACAGTTAAAATATTTTATTTATATGGACTAAAGAACAGCCTATAACTGTTTTGAAGATTGTACTAGTCTTTTATCTTCATACATTATAAGAATGTTATGAATGACTTAAATCACCTATCTCACAGAAGAAGCAGAGGATATCCCCTACGGAATTTATTTCGCAAATGGATAACTCAAAAGATTTTTTCTGAAATCTGTAACTTTTTCATATTGTTAATTTTCTATTACTTCTGTCTGCCAGGCCCTTTCCATTTTGTTTTTTTTATCACCCGTATCACAATTTTATATGAATGTTAAAACAAAACTGCTCTATTATTAAAATTTTAAAATTAAAGTGAATATTTGCAAATGGTTTTCGATCAATCAGTTGATCAATCGATGAATCAGTAAAAGTAAAATGCTTTTTTAAAGAGAAAACAATAATTTACTTGAACACAAAAGGGCCGATCTCTTGCACTACAGGCTTGCTACCGTTCTGCACCTCCCAGTAGTTGGTCACGTTGAAGATAAACACTTTGAAGTCGACAGATATCGGGGCTTTCTCCCAGAACTTGCGAATTTCCGTGTGCTTCGCAAGGGTCACATCCTGAAAATACGAAACAAACAGGTATATTAGAAAGTTCTCAATGAATACATGCATGATTGGGTAGGTTAGTACAAGCAAAACAGCTGTCATCTATGGACGAAATTGATTTATAAAAGTCTTAATGTATCCAAAACACGTGACTAGGTTGATTTGGACGTCGGCCGTTTCAGTACTAAAGTTAGCTACAGTGAAAATACAAGGTGTACTCTTACCATCCGCGTCATAGTTATAAATATACTTATAATCTGTGGTTAGGCCTGGAAGACCATGTGACTGGACGAGTAGTTAGTTCACTGTTAATCCGTGTGTCACCAGGATGTGCAACTACTCACTTGCCTCACGCAGCTGAGTGGAATACCAGGGTATAGTTTAGGTGCAATGTCCATACGCTTAGAGCCCCCAACTGTACTGTGTTATTACCTTTAAATTTCTGACAAACATGGTACTAACTTTAACTTTGGTCTAATAAAACACAAAATGTGTACTCGCATTACATTCACACATCTAACAGCGCAATGATAATGAGATATTATTACCGTATACAATTATTCTAGGAATAGCATTAATACATTACAGCAAGAAATATTAAGTAAACCGAATACTTATCTGAGCAGCATCTCTACCTCAAAATTACAAGAACGCTTACCATAGTATTTGTATTTATCCAGCACAAGTTTGGAGTTTGTTTCCAGTAACCAAACAATTCAAATAAAAACAGTTTTCTTACATTATTTATTAGACCATAACAATACCGTGTTGACTTGCGCCAATATCTAACTGATTGCAGAAGAACAACACAGAAGAAACTTTGAAGCTTGAAGTTGAGTTCCGCTTGAATGAGCCAGTCACCCGTTAGTTTGGGCTTCAGAATTCAAGGTTCAAAACACCCATAGACCAATCTCTGATGTGTTTTATTATTTGGACGTCCAAAACAAAGTTTGTTAAGCACGTTTGAAAAGTAATGGGGTTGTATCTTGTTCTATTGAATGTATAGATACATGTAGGTACATTATAAGTCGAGTAGGTTTGTATTTACTTCTCAAGTAAGCCCTGAATACAGCTGCGATGAAACGAGTTTTGGTGTTGATTTTTTCTATAGTATTCACAAAAGAGTAAAGGCCCAACACGGCGTAACTAACCTTTGTTTTAAATTCCTATCACGTTACAGTATGGTTTGTCATGAGTTCTTAAAACTGTCTATATATACTTTTTAGCCTGCACTGTCTATATATACTACCATGATCTAGAAATACAATTTTCATAATGGTTCTTAACATTATAAATGGAAAGTTACCAGTGTTAAAGATATTTGGATAATGTACTGTTATAAAAATAAAGGTTTGTTAGACTGTAGGATGTTAATCTCAAATCTTATCTATATTCGAACATTGTAATCTTTGTGAAGTTTATTCATCTTGTTTACACATGGTAGGCAGTTTCTTTTTAGAATGTATTTCAACAGTATAAATATATACTATCAAAATAGCTGAGCGGAGCGAACAGCCTCGTAACGCCCGTGATCATACAGGAGGCCTAGCTGAGGCCAAAGGTCGAACCAAGGTTGCTAAGCAGCCTCGTAATGCCCGTGGTAATAGAACGGTCGAATGCCAAAGCGAGGCTGTGAACGGATTGAATAAGAGTAACAATTTAAAAAGGAAATTCGATTCACTGAGGCAAGCGGTGCTTTAGCGCTTATAGATGTGTGTCGGACTGGTTTATCACTATGGCAAAAAAATAGTTGAAGTATTAAAGATGATTTATTTGAAATTAATACTATTATTTGGTGGTCAGCAAACATTTTTGTTCAGCTTTTATGGTGAATTTACCTTACTTCTTTTATATATATTTTTATTGTTAGCTACTGTTTTTTGTTGTTAATTTTTTTATGTCACACAATAATTACTGTATTGACAATAAAAAAAAATGTATTGTACCACAGGAGTAAATACGTTCACCCCTACCTTTCCTAGGCGTTAGGTTTTGTTTTTGTGTAATATAGATATTGCATATTATACATGAGTTTTTTAGTTTATATGGTGTTTGTTTAATCTAAACAGTGTTTTGTATAAGTAAATTTACATTGGCCTACCCAATTATCAACACGTGTAACTTGATTGAGGAGGGATTTTTCATTTGTATGCTAGGACATCATTTTTTTTGTTTTATTTTTTATTTATTACTCTTGCTCCTACTTATTAGGCTGCCTTAGATTTTTTTAAACTAAACGGTTTACTGGTTTCTTATAAAGTTTACAAAACCTCCGGTGATGATGCTTGTCTTTTCCTGCATTACCAGACGCTATGTATGGTTCTATCTCATAGTGCCGTCAGCTGCTTGCTGAGATTGTTGCTCACGAAAGGTTGTACATTTACTCCATGAACCGAATGTCAAGTTTACCAGAGCAAGGAGGACTATGTGTCCACGATGTCTAACTCTTGCTTCTCTAAAGGACTTCTTTTGCATTTAAAGCGGCGGCCGACATTTTCCTTTCCAGTTTAATGTTTATTCCACTAATGGAATACTTAATATAAACTTATAACAGTTATTCGGCGAGTCTCTGAGACGCTTTAAATTTACTGGTGAAATTACAAGGGGAGACTTTGATGTATATGAACCTTATACAGATGCACAACCCTGTCGCCTTCTCAGAAGATCTGTTTCTCAAGCAAATTTGTCCATCTTTTACATGGTATCTATGACTGTATAGCAGTTTGTATGTAAATCTATAAAATGGTGAATTGACAGGCAAACAGTATTACTAAACGACACGAACATAGTTATTCTTTACAAATGTATAGTTAAATATAATCACATACATTCGATTTTAAACCCCATAGCGTAGCACGAGTCCTGTCAGCTAGCTTGGAATAAAACCTTATCGTTATAGCTAAGATAGAACCCTTAAAGTTTATTTGAAAAGTTTGGTAAATTCCCAGGTTTTTACATACCGACTTGAGTTTCTGTTCAACGAAGAACCAAAACCCCCAGAAGCCAAAGACAGCTGAAATGACAGCCACCACGCCACCACCTATAGCCAACTTGTTCAAGGAAACCATTGTTGAGGTGGCACACAACGTGGACGACAGAGACTGGAAAGAGGCCAAGCAAGGGCGATTTGCTCGAGCACGCGTGATCCATCAGATGCTCTCAATAATTCAACGAAATGCCCTCGCCTGACGATGATTCTTAGTTACAAGTCAGCTTCAAATATGCAAGCCAACTTCTCATTGGCTAACTGTTCAGAACGAGTTTACTTCAAACACGTACCACAAAAGGAGGAAAATAATACATTATTTTGTCGTATTTCAACTCTACATGCCACTTAGTATTTGCTGACTTTTTGAACCTTATTTACACACACACAAAAGGACAAACCTTTATTGAAAGAGTCAGCAATGTCAAATAGTCAATAAAACACAGTGGTATAACACATTGTTGGTTCTTTTAGAGCATCCTTAATCGTTTCTCTTAATTCGTTGAAAACATTTACCCAAATACTTGGCTGGCCAGATCAAATTTGGCCTGGGACATTCTGTTTATCGTCAACACTTATTGTTGACCTACGTCCATCTATATAAGTAAAATAAGTCTTTTGTCTGTACATTGCAAAGAATCCATCGGTTTTTGGTTATTTGGTGTTTATGTACTTTGCAAAGACCGAAACTGACGTCAAAAAAATTCCTGTCAGTCTTTCTGTAACGTTTTTGCGAAGAAATAAACAATTCCTATGATGGTGAAACTTTGTTTAAGGGTTTAGCCTAACGTAACGTTTTTAAGGCAACGCCGTAAAAATCTTTAGTGGTATCAATGGCTTTGTCTTTTTATACCCTGTCACAAGGTGGGGGGTTCGTATTTAAAAAATAGGGGCCTCCCCGGTTTTCGGGTAGGGGGTGGGAAACGAAAAGTACCTCAAAAGAAACTTCAGGACCCTATAAGAAGCTATGGCGGTGAAACTATGTTTAAGGGTCAAGCCTATCACGCAGTGTGTCTATACTCGTAGCTATATTTCATATCCATGCAACATCCACAAAATAAATTGAAAGGGACCAAAGTGGACTCTGGAAATGTTTTTAGGCATTTTGGGCCGCTTATAAGTCAAAATCAGCTGACATTATGACAATCAACTTTGTTTGAGGGTTAAGCTAATCACGCTTTTAGCTAAATTTTATGTCCATATAACATCCTCAAAATAAATTGCAAACAAAAACGAGCTTTAAAAACGGGTGGAACGGCGGAAGTAACTAATACTCTTACTTTAGGGAGAAGATGGTGAACTAAGAGACCAATTTAATTTTTTTAGGATATATAGGAAGCTATGTTTTTTTTACTTTAAATTAGCAATTTTTTTGAATAATACACACAGCTATGTTAATAAAGCCCCGAGGCGAAGCGCGGGTACTCTCAGCAAGTATAGTTAAAAACAAATAGTTTATTTTGGAGAACTGGAGTTTTATATATGAACGACACTATGAAAGGTTACGTTTGACACAAGGTTAGTAGAAAATGTTTTATAAGAAATCGCTTTCATTTTATAACATTCATATCTATATGATTTCACATTGCACATCATGTAGAGTTTAATTTGTACACCAGCAAAAAACTAGGGAATCATAAAAAACTAGTATTTTCTGGTTAAATACGAGTAGATAATTACGCTGTACGCACAAAAGGGAAGTATACCAGTTCAACAATTAAAAACCTGTTTACATCTGTTTTACTACAAGACTGAATCATTTCTTTAAGTTTTAATTCCTTTTATATTTCAAGAGTTACTTTCACGATACACTCTAAATATGAAAGAGTGAAAACCACTCCCAAAAGAGTGAAAATCGAGCCACTCTTTAATGAGAGTTTTCACCCAAAAGAGCCAAATTTTACTCTTTCTGAGTGGCCCTCACTCCTTAATTTTTAGAGTGTACAGTAGGCTATCAACTCGAACTTTATTTCTCCAACAAAGAAAATGAAAACTTATATTATGTAAACGTAGACAATTTCATAGTTTTAAACAAAATAAGTATAGTTTCCAAACTTTGTTTGAAGCTAAAGTTTTTCAAACCAATATAATTATTTGAAATAATGTACTCTGGGGAAAACTTAAAGCGACTGGACCATGTTAAAATTTTTAAATTGGTCCCCTGTATGCTTTTCTTTTATTAGTTTAAAATGTACGAGTACAGTTTTAGATCTTAATTTGTATAAACGCTAAATAGCTTATTTATTGCTAAAGAAATTTAAAGACAAAAATGTTTGGACCGAACTGGGACTTGAACCGGGTCTCCCGCTTGCCGTGAGTACACATAAACCTGTTGAACAAACAGTTTTACTGAACAAGATTACCACACTAATCACAAGCCATATGAAAATACACCATCAATGTGCTTTACATATGATCATGTATACATTAGCTTTGCATTTAGAGTGGTGTTCAATCAAAGGCTCTTTAGGAAAACAGGCTTTCTGATAATTAAAATGCACTATTCCTTTATGTTAAACAAATTGCACGTATATCAGAAGTTATGAAATCGAGTTGTATGAACTAGTTACGCTTCAAGTATGAGCCTAAATAACAGGTCTATCGTACAGTTCTGAATGCACCTAAAAGACCTAAACTGACCAAATTCAAAGATCTCAACAAATATCCGAGTAAGTGGTTCGCTAATTACCCTTCATCCTCCCTGCAGGCCAAATGCTTATAGAATGCATATCCGGAGTATCAACAAGTTAACTCAGTTTGGCATCTTATCAAACTTTCCTCGTGAACCCTTTGGAGGAGGGAAACTTTAAATTAGTTGATAAACTAATTATTGAATATATAGACTTGCTGCTATGAAATATGTATTGGTTGTCAAGCCAAAATGTGTCGTAAAAGGCTAAGGTGAGAAGGGTGTATCAAACTGTTAGTATAGGCCCCCAACTAACAATTTTGAACCACAGAACATTTATAAACACTCAGGCACATGCTATTAAGTAATTACGTCATTTTATTATGTAATGCTATTAAAGTAAATCGTCACACGAATCATGATTAAAGATTTTGACCCACACTTCAGGAGTAACTTCTTATAATATTTCCTGCTGTGTAAGTATCACGTTTATTCTTTTGAACATTTTACTACTTAGGAATTTCGAGGACACAAATTTGTGGATCAAACCGGAACTCGACTCGGGTCTTTTTCACTTGCCGGGGGATTACGCTGACCACGACACCATCCGGCCCTCATATTAATGCCTTCAAATTTAGAGAAGTACTTTAATCTGAATGTTTATCCAAAACACTGACTGTCACTAGCGACTTCACCTAGTGAACAAGGTGGAAATATTTTAACTACAATGTAAATACTATATTAAATGTCTTAGATCATGGGTAAAATTTCAACTTTGGAAAATTAGATATTCATCCTATAAATACAGTAATACTTGGGATCATAAAATGAGCACCAATCGTGACTCGTAGATCAAGTTTGGAACGTTTATATTATATTTATGTGCGCTCTCTGGAAGTTGCTTTTATCTGATTTTCATATATTTAGTGCAAATGTCCTTTTAAAATATCTGTCAGGTTCATTCGTTAACTGGCCAAATTTAAATACCAGATAACCCCTTTGGTAAAGCGAATTTTTACTAAAAATCTGGTTAAGGGATCACTGTTTTCAGATGGAACGGCATATTTTATATTTTGAAATAAATAAGTATTTTTATCTGACCGACCAATATAAAAAACATCATGACAATCCAATGAGAATTCGTGATTTTTGGAAAACCAAAATATTTACAGATAATTAGTTTTTTGTGTTTTAATATACCAAATAGCCTTTAAAAATCCTTTGAATGTTGAACATTTAATCAATGCGGAGGAATTGCTATTGTCTAGCACCCCCGGTACAGCTAATGTATATGAGATCTTGAGATCTTTAGCATGTTTTGGGCCTTTACCTAGGTAGCTATAAAGTATAACAGGTATTATTGAATTTCTCCCAACCTGATTGGAAAAGAGAGATAACGACATAGACTTCTTCTTTATTGAAACTGTAGGTTTGATGAAGATTTTTAATCAACAGCCAGAAGAGGCATCTGCTTCTGGTAATGAAAGAGCTAATTCTCTGCAATCAATCTTCGGACTGGAGCTAAATAACTCTATAACTTGATCAAGTGAGTCTGAAGCAGGTGTGCGTCTGATTGAGAACATCTTTCTTTCAACTTGTAAAATATAAGAATTCAAATTAAACAATCTTTATTGTTTACATACACTATACACAATTATAAATGATTCTTTCAATTATAACTAATTCTATAAATGGAAAATACCATAACAGCATTTAAAGATACCGCTAATTTTACAGTCTCCAAAATGTATACAACAATAATAACTGCATCACTTAAGGTACAATTCCTAAGCGACTCCAGCCGTACTGCTGCAGACGCGCGGCCTTTAGGCTGCGACCGACTCGGCTGTAGTCGACAGACTGTACATTTCATATCACGTATAATTTCAAATATTGGATTCCTGTTGTTTGAGCGGGTGATATTTGAATCTTTGTTGACATATATTTAGAAGTCAAATATATGTATTATTTCAAATATGTACACAAACTAAAATATCTAAATAAACTGAACACCCACTCAAACAACAGGAATTCAATATTTGAAATTATACACCATATGAAAACAGCAAACTAGTTCAAAAAATCATATTTGTCTTTGAAAACCTCGTCACTTGTACAATTTAAGAATTTCTATTCCAGATGTATCTATATTATTTTGATTTTATACTTTTATTTTTATAGTTCTAGGCTCCATCTTATATTTTATTTTTCTTATACACTTTACTTCTATTTATACTTACCCTTGAAAATGGGCTTAAGTCGCGAAACTAGTTGTGTTTTATATCAAACCAAGTTTTCTAAGTTGCTTCACAGTTTTTGTTTTTCTATTTAATATAATTTGTATTTGCTCTTTTTAGTTGTTGTAGTCAACAATTGTAATTAACTGTACACAAACTACACTGTGAACAATAAAATAAATTCAAAAGAAATGTGAAGAAAAATGTCATATTTTTGTGTATTTAGCTTATCTTTTTCAACTAAGTAACGCTTCAAGGTAAGAAGACGGCCGAAGCTCATGAACACCTGCACTTTAACTTAACTTAATAACATTACACAAATGGAAGACACATTTCCAAAACTAGTGTTTTAGTGACACGTGACAATTACTCTTTACTTAAAATTCAGAACTTCCTCGACATTTAAAGATTTTGAGGACATTTGTGGTTGTGAACTAATTGAAAGGTAACTTATCGTTTCCACCTTAGCCAATCAAAAAGGTACTATTATTAGAAATACCTAAGAAATTTTAGGTGTTAATTAGCTGATAGTACTGCGCTTCGCCTCGGGTCTTTGTTAACATAGCTGTGTGTACCTATGTTTTAAGAACATTGCAAATTTTAAGTAAATAAAAATAGTTCTATGTATTTAAAAAAAAATCCTTTAGTTTGCCTGTTAGTTCACCATCTTCTCCTTATAAGTGTTGGCTACCTTGTGAGTCATAGTTACTTCCGCCGTTCCGTCCGCTTTTCGAGTCCATCTGTGTTTTTGCAATTTATTTCGAGGATGTTATATGGACTTCAAATGTAAATTAAATGTCAGATTCCATTTTGGTCCCTTGCCACTTATTTTGTGGATGTTGTATGGATATGAAATATAGCTAAAGACACACTGATGAGCTTAACCCTTAAACAAAGGTTCACCAACATAGTTTCAGCCGATTTACACTTATAAGCGGTCCAAAACGCCTAAAAACGTGTTCAGAGCCCACTTTGGTCCCTTGTCATTTATTTTGTAGATGTTTTATTGATACAACACATAAGTAAAGACACACTGTGTAATAGCTTCTATGCCCTTAAACGAAGTTTCACCGCCATAACTTCAGTCGATTCTGAGATATTAGCGGTCCAAGACGCCTTAAAACGTTACAGGCGGACAGACAGGAATTTTTAACGTCAGTTTCGGTCTATGCAAAGTTTATTTATTTATTCATGCTACAATACAGATTACATCCAATTACATCGTAGCATTGCGTATATAAATATTAAATATTAACAAAACTGACAAAACTCGTACGTAATTTAAATTCGAAATAGTTTTCGATATAATTATTATATGCCATTTAGGAAAAGTATACAGTATATAAATAATCTAATTGATAGCAATATTTAAATAACTATAGAATAAACACATATAAAACACATACACTTTAAGGGAACAATACTGTACCTACATGCACAATTATAACATTAACATTATACAACATTTATCACAATAATACATTAAGGTAACAAACAATACTTATCTACTACATACAATTTAATTTTGACGTTCAAAGAAGCCAAGGTCGAAGCTGACAAATCAACGTTTGAGGAAGAGCGTTGCACAGTCGCATCATCACATTCACTGGAGTATGAGCTCCTAAGCTGGTGCGTGCGAACTGAGGACTGAACAACGCTCGGACCCTGGACGCGGGCCGAGGCACAAGGAAGTTTAGTTGCGATAAAAGTTCAGTGCAGTCAACACGGCCATTCATTAATTTGTGTAAAAACACCAGCATGCCCAAGTCCCTACGCTTATGAAGGCTTTCTATATTAAAAATTGACAACAGCTGAGAATAAGGAATTAAAAACGTATATACACCAAACTCCTTGAAATAAAAAATCTTAGAAACTTAATCTGAAGCTGTTCAATCATTTGAGAAAGATAAGACTGATAAGGATACCACACGCTAAACCCAAATTCTAGTCTCGATCTAATTAAGGAGAAATATAAAATTTTGAAAGTATTTACATTTTAATGAAGCAACTAGAACGACAGACTGTATTGATAGAAATTCACATTAACACATGTTTAATAATAATAATTTAATAACCTTTTAATTTTGTTACCATGGTTTTTAACATTAGTAATTTAAACAAAGTTTCAGTATTCTGACTTATACTTGGAGAACTATTTTGTCTGTGGTAAAACATTGAACAACCTTAAATAACAAGTAAGTACCTTCATTCTCTTTCACTTACTAATGTTCCTATGCATTGATCAGACCAGTGACATGAAATAACAATCTGTTTCTGTCAGCAGGCGTGAAGAATACAGATTCCCGTTCGTAGACCTTGCGTGCCGTCAAGTGAGGTGATCTAGAGAGGGGATAGGGAGCAGTCATCTACATGAAGTCTCCCTAGAAGAAGAGACTGAGCTACTACTGAAGGACGAGTTACTACTTAGGAAGCGAGGACTACTACTCCGGGAACGAGCTTTGAAGAGGAGAAAAGAGGAATCTACAGCTGTACCTTACATCCAGCAGCAACCAAGGGAAAGGCTGGTGAGTAGCTGCAGTTATCTGAAGTTTGATTTTGTTGACATAGCATATTTTCATTTTCGTATGTCAGACTTTGGGGGAATTTAAAACGGGTCAAATGTAAACAGTTGTTCCAAAACAATAGCGGTTAATTGTTTATAGCTGAGCCAAACTTCCAATTATCTTACTTCCATGATTTTAACAAGATACGACTTACTGTGGAGGTATTTATAAGAAAACCCTACTAACATTTAAGTTCCTTTTAAAGTGCTTCATATTTTCTTTACAGGTGGAGTTTTTTTTCCAAACAGTGTTACTCTACTATTTTACTACTTACGTTATTTACTTGGACATAAACTGGGTGGCTCTGCTAAAACCTATACACTTATAGCAAAAACCAATACAGTTTTTATTTCATTTTACAATCATAAATACTTTGCTTCTACAAAACTTAGAGATTTTTGTTCCTTCCAATATACAACAAGATTTGTATTTTTATATGGATCCTTCTATTTGCTAGTATTAAATTTCAATTCCTTATTCTTTACTACTACAAGTTACATTTCCCAAGCTATTTATATGTTCAAACTTTTAAAATTTAAATAAAACTAATTTTGTTCCTTTTATACAAAGATAAAATTTGAAATAAACGTAATATAAGCAACAAAATATTTCTATAAAAAATGTATTAAGTTAATTTAATTATTTTTAAATTGTGCCAGTATGTAAGGTTTGCGTAGCAGAGTCAGCTGGGAGGCTGGGTTACAGGCGGCAGTTCATAGCTGCAGATGACAAACTCCCTGTCCCCGTCGGGTCAAAGGGCACCACGGTTGCAAGAGCAAGCATCTGCATGGCCACAGCCTGCGCACACCCCATACTGTACATACTTACCCGTGATAGAGCATGCTCATGCCCGCGCCTCCTCTCTTCGGCACTCGCCGAGCTCGTTTATAGACTATTATTTTTTTTTTTTGGCATCACGGAACAATTTCATTACAGTAGAACGCATAAGCGTGAGTTCAACACCCAGTCCCCACTGAGGGCAGAGACTTAGCAGTAAGGCTAGGTTGAGTGGTGAAAAGGTCTAACAGTCCTAACTTCTACTCATTAAACAAAAAAACTTTTCTTCATCAAATAGTCTAACTTTTGTTTAAATTACTGTTGTAGTTTTGATAGAGACTAAACGTTTTAAGTGCCTTAGTGAGGGCGTCCATATAGATGAGAGCTATATGGAAAAATGCTACGCAGAGCCATTAGTAAACAAATTAACACATCAACTATCAGTAAACACACAAAGTCCATGTTAATCAAGTAAACTAATAATTTGAAATAAAAATAAACAAGTTGTTTTTTGTGAAAATAACACTGTACATATTTTCAACATAGCCTATTTTATCTCGACACTTAAATACCTTTTACTGGCATAAAAGTATGTTTTGATACTTGAATCCTTGGTTGGCAAGAATAAAGCATATTTAAGGGCATGGTGTACTAAATAAACATTAAAAAACTTTCCTTCTCAGCTTGTGGCTTTTGAATTATTCATTTTTAGTCTTTAGTCGTGTGCTCTATCACTTTACTTACTTACTGGACCTTTGTTCTTTACGGAAAATTAATTGTTTTGCAATTGAATTCCGGATTTAAACTGAATGTATGTGTTGATTTTGAGCAAAACAAAGATTATTCTTACATTTCAACAGGTCGCGTTGTTAGTTAATGTGTGTGTGTGTGTGTAACTTTAGGCCTGCAATAACAATAAGGTTTGTAATAATTTCTCATATTTTAAAACTGCCCAACGACAAATCTTTGCAAATGGGAGTTCTATTTAATGGATTGTCTTTAGATGTCCTAAATGAAACATTGTATTATCATCTCACAGGAAAACATATTTTATCAGAGGCTAAACTTAATATCTTTAATAAACTATAAACGTAAGCTAAATATTTTTTATGTGTTGTTCTACATGATTGCATCAGTTATAAAAGCAGATCCTTGGTTGAATCGATTACAAAGTCCAAAACAAAACGTAAAGATATAGCCTAAAACTGTCAATTTTGTAATTTATATGATTTAAAAAATTAATTTTAACTTTTGTGGTTTTAAATTAAAAAATATGCTACACAACTCGTATACATTTTATATTGCTGCATTACAAAATTGATTATCCTCAATTAAAAACAAATTAAACAAATCTTTGGTTGATACCTAAAATTTGATTGCTAGTTTATTAGATGCTTAGGTGACTGATGTATATGGGCATTATTGATAAGAATTTATTGTTTACAAACAATATTATATTGTCAAAACTCTGCAAAAGATACCCTAGTTTTCCCATCAAAATATTTATTGCTTAGTTAAAAGATCAAATCCATACATAGTCGGTTAAATATTTAGTCCTTTACCAACTAAACATTTTTACTGTCCAGTTTGATCAGCTCTAGGAAAGAACCTCAAAAAAATCCTATTTTCACAGTCCAACAATGATTATAAAAAAAAAACGTGTATTTAGAATTTTGTTACCCTCTAAATTTAAATTTTAATGAACGATTTCTATAAAAGATTTTATTGAACAAATATTTTTATTTTATTCAAATTTAATACTTGTGCCTACAACGTAACGCTACAGGATTACACCACCAGTAGAGGTTTGTTTTCTGCAATTAAAATATTCAGGGTGTAAAATAGTCAGCCTTCTTCTAATACCGCCTTATTGCGAACTATATACTAAAAAAATATTACGAGTGCTATCAAAACTAAAAAAATCGGGAACTATGTGTCTATTAAAAAAGTAAATGCACGTTCGCCTACGACCGTGGCTCAGTAGGTACTAGGTAGAGTCGTCAGGGCTTGCAAAGTGCGAGGTCACGGGTTTGATTCCCGATGCAGACATATGCGTTTGGACTGCTTTCCCAAAAGCGTTTTGTGATGCTTACAAACCTAGGTTAAGTCACTAATAAAAATTCAATTAGATAGGAAAAAATAATAAAAAGAATAGGAAGCTAGGGACTCGGCTGTGGCTCGTAGGGTGTGTGTATGTGTGAGTACAGGTCGCGTTGCAGACAGGCCGGCCCCAGGCTGGTTGCTTGCCATGCTCCTAGAGTGCGCCTCCCTGAACTTAGTCGGCGTTACAGTTATTAATCACTCAGTTCCCTGTCTGTCGTCTCTGACCCATTGCCTCATTGTCCAACCCCACTGACGACTACTCGGCTACTTTCCTTTGAAACCCAAAACTACCACTTAAACACAAACTAGCTTGAAAAAAACTGAAAGTACCTTTTGAAAGCTCATTAAATGCAGTAAAGCTGCAAAAAGGGGTATTTGAGGGTTTGTTATTGTCAAAACAAATGTAAGATCATTTTATTTCATTTTGTTAACATGCTTCAATGCAGTTAAAGAACCAAGTACACCGAAGCAGTTCAATCAATTTCAAAGTTCGCTGTGGGGTTTCTTCTAACAAAAAATATATATTTTGAATTTTAACCTAATCAAGGCTTTATGAAAATAAAATCGTAGGATAACACAAATGTTTAAACTGTAAACAAAACTATCATCATGACAAGCAAGTTTGTGTTTACTATGTTCTTACCTTTCACAACATTCATGCATTTCATTCATCTAACTGAACTTTACCCTTTTGTTCATTTTAGTTTAATTTTAAGTGTTAATGTTAAGTGTAGTGTAAGATTGTCTGGTAAACCAAAAATATGGAAGTAGGTCAAAATTAGAAAGAACATGGTAAATTGTCACGAACTTTATCCCTGAAATGTGTAAACAAGTATTACTGATGATACAAAAAAAGATTAAATACGCAGATCAGTTTTGTCTGCAATATTCGCTACCTTGCTATAAACACTCGGTGTTTTGCTTGCTTCTTCGTCTAAATTGCAAATTTGTGATTTTATTCATTCTCCTACCTTTTGTTGTTTCGCTTGCGACTCCAGCTTCCCTCGTTGGGCTACAATTTTCGTTTGTTACACTCGCTTTTTAAAGTTCCTAGATTTGCTTGCCTTAATTGATATTATTTATCACCATTTTATAATTTAAATAGGACGTTAGTATTGTGAACTCGCGCATTCCAGAACCACAACTGACTAATATCTCATGAAAAAAATTGTATACAATAAAATCTTCAACCTATATAACTAAACCCATCATACTAATTCAATCCGCCTGGTTCCATATATAATTGTTACGTGAACATATTCCCTATAACTGTGAATAAAGTGTCTAATGTAAGTTCCTAGGATTCCAGCAGCTGCCACAATCTAGAAGAAAATTATTATAAAGAAAGAACAGAAGAAGCTTAGAAGAAATATAACTTTGTACAACTTAGTTGTTAATTTACACTGTAAGAATGTTTGTATTTTTGGGTTTAATAAAATAAAATAAAAAGAACTGAAAAAAGAAAACAAAAATATAAGAAAAAGAAAAAAAGATATGTTGTGTTTTGGTATTTTATTTCAACAGTGACGTACAAATACGATTTCACACTTTACTTACTGCTAACTTTTTCATGACTCTCATCTCATTCTCCTTAAATTGCCTGAACTCTAAGCCTGGAGACACATGGAGCAGAAACCACGTGATGTGAAGAAACACTTCAAGTCTCTCCAAGAAAGGTAACACTCGCCATATTTGTACGTAGTTTACGTAGGAACTTGCTTGATTAAATCCGAACATTTTTAGTTTAAGTACTTAGGCAATGTTGTGTCTTTATATGTAATATTGTGTGGATTATTTTAAATTAGAGTTTATTAGGTCAACAACAATTTAGAATTAAATACCGAAGACTTCTCTTTGCACTTGAGTGGTGACAAGATTCTAGACAGTACACTCTCATTAAAAACACCTATTGGCAGTAGAATAATACAAAATAGTGAATCAATCAGATGTAACTACAAGCTAATTTTACGTTTGCAAAAATATGAACTTACATGTATCCAGCGATGCATTTGAAGTTGTTGAAATTATTGGCCAACGCGTTTTGAGAATAATCTCATCTTCATCACCATAGCCCAAGAAGATGAGATTATTCTTGAAACACGTCGGCAAATAACTTCAACGACTTCAGATGCATCGCTGCACACATGTAAGTTTACTTCAAACATCCCAGAAACCAATAACAATCATGCAAAAATATGCCAGGAAACACTTTGTACAAGTATCTATTGTTGCAATTATCTGACTTTACGCCTCAAAACCTCTGCAATAAACTGCACCATGCCGGAGTCTTCAAGACTCCTGTTGACTAAAATGCATTTTTTGAAGAATCAAAGATACATAATAATTATACCTACCAAAGGTGGCCAGAAACTTTGTAAAATGGAGTGAACATTTTACCTCATTGAAGGTCAACTGATAGCTGCAAACAGAAATATTCAAATCAACTCACTTTTTTAGAGCTGTTTTAAAATGTTTTGAAGGTTCTCACTTGCCAATTATCATGGTGCCTAGCGTACAGAACTGTCAGTGTATGTTCTGCAAGAAAAGTTTAGAAACTAACGGATAATTTTTTAAATTTGCATTTTTTTTAGTGACTTGGGCCATTTACTCATTAATGTTGATATTTCTTTTATTTACAGGAAGGAGATTGTACGAGCTACACTGTAACTTTGGATCTGCTACTGAAGAATTCAATAATAAATAAATGTACAACTTTATATTTTGTTGTCTCTTACTTCAAAGATTAAGAGGTTGAAACTATAAAAGGTGGCTTATGAACCATTCTGTTCTGCGGTGTAAATGGTGTTACCTTAAGATAACTATTGTCAAGGGTCCGCCTCAGTGGTCACGTCAGAGAAAGGCTGAATTTGTCCGTAACGTGACACTGCAAACGTTACAACTGGCTAAACAACAGGCCTTCTTTTAACTGATGTGGCCTAACTGTCAAACCAAGCGCTTGCAAGGATTTACTGCTTCCTGTTTTACCTTTCAAAATAACTTTTATATTAATTAACATAATATATTTGGAAGCTAGATGAGTTTTCCGGCAAGTATATGGAGCCCAATACAGTTGTTGGGTTTCACAAATAAACTTTGAAGTTGTCTAATTTTAGAGCTTTTCAGCACCATTTGTATACTTAAAAGGATAATTAAACAAAAGGCTTATATAAGCGTGTCGGAAAACTGTACTAAAATACTTTCTACTAAAATATATTATGTTTAGTAATGTAAAATTATTTTGAATGGTAAAAACACCGTAAACTGCATTCAAGCGTCGCTGGTGAGCTGAGGCGGACCCTTAGCAATAGACCTGCAGCCAGTGATTTTTTTTTTGTCACTTCCGCTTTTTACTGTTGTGTATACTTAGATAGGCATTGGTTGTTCGGCCTAGCGTCCACTCTCGAGGTGGCGGAATTTTGGGAGTCAACTATACTAGAAAAAGACTATAGAAAAAAATGGGCTGCAGTCATTCAGCAGTGTTTTATTAACTTAACATATTTTATGTATAGATAGTTGACTAATGTATCTGATAAAGTTTTGATAGCTTACAGTACTTTAATTGGTTGAATGAAAACCAGACAGGAAAATTATTTTTCTAACTTTGCTAATGGTACATGAGAATTAATTTTTGGTAAAAATGTTATAAAAGAATCCACACAATCATTAATAGTAAAGATATTGACAACGTTATCCCATTTGGTGGCTTCTAATGGTGATACAATTAAAAAAGTTGGCTTTCTTAAAAATTGCCACTTGGCACCTGTATTTTGAAAACATTTTATTTTTAGTTGCATTACAGTTACTCAAAACTTTAAAATCATCCTAAGGATGGTAGAATCTATTTTAACCAGAGGGTTCTTCATAAACAGCTAAATTTGTTATATCAGACAACACTAATAACAATTGCCACCACGTTTCTCCACCATTGCTTCGTCAAACGTTGGATATAAATCAATCATCCTAAAATACAAGTTTTTCTCATTTTTTAAATTATATTGTTCTAATTTGTCAAAAAGATCTATAACTGGATAACGCAGAGTTAGGTGGAAAGTAAACTAATCCCAAAATGACTGAATAAGAACTAGAAAAAGACTTTTAACTTTATACATTTTTCCTTCATCCTCTAAATTATACAACCTCAAAGATTTAAATCTATTTTTAACAGCAAACCCCACCACCCTAACACCTGTCCAATCTATCTTTCCTATATATTTGGTAATCATTTATAAACAGTTCTGAATTATTAACCAACTCATTTAGCCCGGTCTCAGTAATTGTTACAATAATATCATAATTACTCTTAGTAACTCCTAGCCTAAATTCCAAAGTTTTTTGTTCTAAGACCTCTCATTTTGATAATATAAGATTACATTTGAGGCCTATTCATCTATAAAATCTGGTTGGTAACTTGAAAAGATAATAACAATTGGTTAATAATATTAGACATAATAAATAGACAATAAATAGAAAACAAAATATAATAAATATTAATAATATACCTAGAAACAATAAATATATATAAATAACATAACAGGGCATAAGATAGATTTTGACACACCTGGTTATTAGAATCACAGCTGGAGTTTGAAGAATGTTCATCTGGTTGTTGTTCTTGGCGGGTCGCAAGCGCTGGAGATCCGTACGGTCCTCGATCAAGATTGCAGGTTCCCGTTCAGCTTTCCGAAGGTAGAATATATAATGAATAAAGAATAGGATATATAAGCACCAAATAACCAAAAACCGATGGATTCTTTGCAATGTACAGACAAAGGTTATTTTATGTAAATAGATAAGCGTTGGCTACCTTGTGAGAGTCATAGTTACTCTCGCCGTTCCGTCTGTTTTTAGAGTTCGCTTTGGTTTTTTGCAACTTATTTTGAGGATGTTATATTGACATAAAATGTAGCTAAAAACACACTGCGGGATTAGCTTAACCCTCAACAACGTTTCAGCCGATTTCGACTTATAAGCGGTCCATAAAAAGGTTTCAGTGCAGCCGCTTTTGGTCCCTCAATAAATACTTTTTGGATGTAATATATATAAAATATAGCTTAAGACACACTGTGTGAATAGCTCAACCCTCAAACAAAGTTTTATTGCCATATAGTTAGATCCTATTTTGAGTTATAAGCGGTCCAAGATGCCTTAAAAGCGTTACAGACAGACAGACAGAAACATTTTTGACGCCAGTTTCGGTATATGCAAAGTATATAAACACCAAAGAACCGAAACCGATGGATTCCTTGCAATGTATAGACCAAGTCTTATTTTATTTATATAGATAAATAGAAGATATCTTTTACTTCAAAATAATCAAGTATATCTATAAGCAACGGTTCTGAGGATTTATATCACACGTACTGTACTTCCATGTAAAGTGATAGAACTAGCCGGCGAATAAAGCTATTTTGATTGTCTTTGATGTACAAATATTTCTATCTGATCCAATGAATTTTCTAGTAGTTAAAAAAATCCATACATTGCATTTCTTTAAAGCAGTTTGAAATGTTCATCGACTCTGGCATCGACAATACCGTACCTGGGAAATACGGTTACTCACACTCAACAATGGGACTGAAGCTGGCTCTGCAAATGACAACCAATGTTTTCATGTCGCTCGTCAAGTGTTGACAGCTCATTTACCGCTCTACTGCTGCTTCTGGTAAAGATTTTGCTCTCGTTTTCATGTCAAATTTAACAGAGATTATTGTGATTGTGGAACAAAATGCCTACAGGAGTTAGTTTTCGAAACGAAAATGTTTTTGCTTCATTTAGCTGCTTGTATAACAGTCTATTGGATTCCCAGGATTTAATAGCAACTTATATACACGGAAATATTCTTAGGGTTTGTTGATTTTGAAAGTAATTTAACAAAATTAGCCCTTACAGTTTGGTATTTGTCCTATAATAAAGTTCTGGAATTATTTGGTTCATTTATGAAAACTCAAGCGAAACAAAAAGTAGCCACAGTTTTGAATGTTACGAATTTTGTTTGCCTTTGGATTAAAAGCAATATACGTTTAGACGCAAACAGAAAATCTTGAAATTTGAAAACGTTTTGGTAATAAATAACCATAATTATGTAATCAGTAGTAAAATTCGAAGAACAATCGTACAAACGTAATCCTTTAAGTCGTTCGAACGCTATCGTGTAAACAGACAGACAATCAAACTATTAGACAAGCGATATTACAAGTTTTGGCTATAGAAGTGGGGTAGTATTAGTTCTTTGTACATTGGCTCTTTCAAAATTCTTGGTTGTTAAAAGGGAAACACTCGCCAAACTATAATTGTAGGTCAACAAGTTCATTAACGCAGATTTCGGGACAAAATGTCGTTCAATTGTCGTTATCTGGAAGATAACACGAAAACAAACGATACTCTCACTAACGACAATGGAAATTACTTTATTTGTTCATCTTCTAATCCCATGCCGCTGGTTTTATGCCGACATGACGGGACTCAGGAACAACGTAACATGAGTTTCATTTACAGTTTGTACTATGTTTGACATGGTAGTTGGGTGCTTTGTTTGCCAACTGTGTTTGGTAAAGGTTCCATCAACGCAGCCTCAATAAAAAAACTTGATTTCATTGTTTAGGTGGTTTTGATATTAGGCTGAAATTTGATGTTTGGTGAAAATAGAATTTAACTCGTGGACATTTTTCTGCAAAATGTTTCGTCACTTTGATGCCCTGATACGAAGAGTGCACTTATGAACCTTATTTCTTATTTAGTGATAAAGCGCCTTCCCTACAGCTTAATTTATGAACTGGTTTAACGAATTCGGTCTGGTCGGTGATCCTCCAGACGAACCCGTGAAGGTCGCCCAACATCGGTTGTTGTGCCAGCTATCGAAGCTGTGCGTGACTGATGAAGCATAACTGGATGTGACATATCATGAGATTGAGGCATCTACGGGCATTAGTATGACAAGTATCAGTAAGATTTTGCATGGACATTTGCATGTGAAAGAGGTTTGTTCGTGCTGGATACCATAACCTCGCAAATGGTGAAAAGGAAGCTGTGTTGAATGATGCAAGAAAATGTTGAGGAAATTCACACAAGGTGCATAAAAACGTTTTATAATTTCTGCACAGATGATGAAGCATGGATATAATCATATTATACTGAAACAAAACAGCAATCCACCGTATAGCCTTTCAAAACAAGCCAAATTCGACCCAAAGTTGTTCGCGGAAGAAGCACATAAATGCAAATGGTTGCCTGATTCTTCAGGATTACCGATCATGAGGCGTCTGTGGATAGAGCACTGTAGTGCGGTCAATTTAGAATGGTACACCACTATTTGTTTTGCCAGACGTATTTGAAAACTTTGAGAAAAGTTAAAGAATAGACGCATCATCCTTCAACGCTGACAGTGCGAGCTGCCACAAGACCAGCTGAAGCAATACAGTTTTGACAGGGTAAAACAGTGAATTTGTGACTCATCTTCGTACAGCCATAATTTGGCCAATGACGAATTTTCGTTCCCGGGCGTAAAATATGCGTGGGCAACGGTTTACACTTGTAAGAAGCAGTTATTTGCGTTCAAAGCCATGTTTTGGAAGTATCTAGTTTGGAGTGGAAAGTCCATTGAAAATTGATTTCAACGCCTGCAAAGTATATGTTATCTTTAAGAAGAACATTAAAAGAATAAAACCGATTAGATCCTTAAATTCTGGTATTTTCAACCCTAGGCCAGAAACATAAATAGAAACCCCTTTTCATTAGTAATAAAAGTTTTCATCTAGCATTCCAAACTAAATGTGTGTTATTAATTGTAGTTTTCATAATTCAAACGAAAATGTATTTATCATATTTAAGAAACTGCTTTTACATAAATATTTAGTGTACCTAATGCGTCATAGCTTTAAGACTCATAATTGTGTCTCAATTAATTAGTTGAATGAAAAGCAAAGCATTGTAAATTTATTTTTGTTTCTAGATCCAATTTATGCCTTGTTGTTCCTTTCCTTTGTTATACTTCTGAACACTTATTATCAAAAAAAAATAAAAATATTGTAGTTTTTTATTTCTTCTATATCCCTGTAGTTGTGCTGTAGGTTGTACTAAAGACATTAGACACCTCAAGACTTCGTTTGAATCTTATCTTATTGGTGATACTAGGGGCAAACGTACAATCTGCTTTGTATAACTCAGGCAAATGAAACCTAATTAGACACTGTAACAAGCACAGAAATTGATTTTTTATTTTAAATACTATTGGAAGTGGTAAAATGAACGATACTATTTGATGTAACGAAGTAAGTACTGTTGTGCAATACGTTTTGTATTCGGCACCTTCTCTGAAACTAGTCACATTGAGTGATATTGGTCGTGCATATTTTTGTATTGCTTTCAAAACACATATTGATAAAAAGACTATTTAAGACCAAAATATTGAACTATTTTTTACATTTGATCCCTACTTTATCATTAAAACAGCTCAGACAAACAGATCACATATAAACTTTCTTATTGTTAGTTTTATTTTTCAATCCATAGGAAATAATGTGAACATTGCGTGATGACCTTATAGTTCGTTTGATTTAAAAAGTGCAAATTATTATGGAGTTGCAGTTAAAATTAGCTTTAAATGTTCTCGTATGCCTTCAGCCTTCATACAGCTTATTAGCTTGAACGTTTAGCCCTTCATAACTTAAGTTTGACATGAGTTTAATGTACATTTTGTCTTCATCCTTTTAGTAACAAGATAACAGATTGACTTTGAAGAAAGCAATATTTCAGAAATAAACTTCTATTTTTCAAACTAATCAATCATTATTATTTTACTTTATTCAACTACCATTTTTCCTACAAAGGCAAAACTTACGTTACTCTGACGTTTTCTATTTCAAACAATCTCCAATAATCTAGCATTGGATGCAAAACAAATGAGATTCAGACGCTCTCTGTTACAGGGCGCAGAAGTTGCCAATCATTTAAATTGGATAATCCTCCAATAATCTTGAACGGAACTAAGCTAATCTTGCTTGTTAGTCTAATCAGTAGTGACAGACGGCTCGGGTTAACAAGAGTGTAGGTTTGTTATCACATGGTGAGTGTGGAGTGTGCGCGTGGGCAGAGGGGTTATATGCGGGGACGCGCACTCGGCGCCTTCAGTCGCCGCGACGCCCTTGTCTACACCATCCCTCACAGCCCGCCACCACCACCCCTCATGTAGTGTCGCGAGTGTCACATGGTTATACACCTCGCCTCACGCTTTCATCTGCAGTCAATCGGGTAAGTCACAATGTCAATCATAGACAGGGTGTTACAACACATTAATGTCGACTTCAAACAAAGGTTATGTTGTAGGTTACGTGGAACTAAAAACTGTCTCAACCGTGAAGTATACCATGGATATATTTTTTAAATAAACCTCTTTCTTCTCGATTCTTTCTAGATTGAAGTTGTTTGGTTTCCCATGTAACAAAATGTAAGTTCTAACTTTTTATTACAAGTTACCTTTTGGTGCCATAGATCCCACTGTAGATTCTTCTTACATATGTGTACATTTCGGGTTGAAGTCCCATCATCAGTGTACCTTCTCTAATCCTAACACTATTGTTCATTATATTAAAAATATATACACTATACACACACAACGGTCAATTTAGTTTGTATCGCGAGATGTAAGTTGACCGTTGTGTGTGTATAAAGTGTATATATTTTTAATATAATGAACAATAGCGTGTTAGAATAGAGAAGGTAAACTGATAATTGGACACACCAGTCCCGAAATGTACATCTGTAAGAAGAATCTACAGTAGGATCTACAGGCACCAAAAGGTAACTTGTAATAACACAAGGCCCTACAACTGGGAAAGTTTAATATTTTAATTATAACTTTTAAGAGCGTTTAAGATAATTATTATTCCTCCAGAAAACCGTAGCTACAAAGAAAATACAGTGAAAATAATTTTAGAAATAAATTGCAAAACACATTCAATGAACCGTATGAGACGCCATGTGAGCTACTAAGGTAAACATGTTTTTAAATGTATTATTCAACATACTATCCAAGCAAATAAAGCACAATAAGACACAAAAGGGTTTTAATATTGTTGTTAATTACGGTTAAAATATCAGATGATCTGTCAGACCTACACTTAGCTGGAAGCTAAACCCACTGTTTGAACAATCTGATACTGAACAATTAACTTAGCTTAGTAACGGTTGGAGTTTTCCTCAAAGTTTTGCTCCATACTTTATTTGCTAGAAAGTTACGTAAACTACTGTATTAGTAGAGTCACTCCAATATTGTTGATCTTAAAGTAAAAACAAGCCAAGCAAATTTACTGTCCTATAGGTTAAGTTCCAAAAGTCGATAATGTTCAGATAATAAATAAATACGCGTAACATATGCATTATGCAGTCGTCAGTGTATTTGGTTTCCGAAATTATGTATAAATACAAATCAAGTTTAAACATACATTATTTCCTCACATTGATCTCACTATCAACTTATATATTGACTCAATTTATAACTATACAGTTCAGCCCCTTGGTCACCAGTCCCAGTGGCGTGCCAGAAATTCGTCAATAACATAGAAAGCTTCTAACATAGAAAGCTACTACACCAAAACATGCTTCTGGTAATCTTCGAATGCTTTTGGACTGGGGGAACCTTTGATCAAATTTTGAAATATTGACAATTGAAAAGTACTGTTCACTTTGAAGAGATACTCTTGTAAAATTATTAAATCTGAAAAACAGAAAACTGTGAAGCACCCAAGAAACATTCGTTTATTATGTAACACAACTAGTTTCGAGACTTAGCCCATTTTCAAGTGTAAGTATAAATATAAGTAAAATGCATAAGAAAAAATAAAATATAACATGGAGCCTAGAATTATAAAAACAAAAGTACAAAACTAAAATAAATAGATACATCAGGAATAAAAATTCTTAAAAAGTACAGGTGACGAGATTTTCAAAGACAAAATGTATGATTTATTGAATTACGAGCTGTTTTCATATCATGTATAGTTTCAAATATGGAATTCCTGTTGTTTGAGTGGGTGATGTTCAGTATATTTGGGTCTTTTAGCTTGTTGACATATATTTAGAAGTCCTCTTCACAATCCATAAAATAATACAATGTTTCTAGGGTGCTTCACAGTTTTCTGTTTCTCTTATTTAATAATATTGACAAGTTGAACTGCCGCCTGTGGGAGCAAACGCTTATGAGCTTAGGTTTTGTGTCGCCCAGTTTTACCTGCCCCTTGGTTCGTATCACTCCCTCTAACGTGGTCGCACTTTTGTCTGAAAAAGAGGACAGTTTCCGAATGTAGAAGCAGGGCAGTGTTAAAATCTTCTATTTATTGAACAAGGCTAATCATTAAATCTTGGATTATTGTTGGGATTGCTTGGCTATGTCGAATAAGGGACTTGGATAGGTCCTCCAATTTGCTGCCTCAAAACACAAATTCCTGTGACAATTCGGCATCAGACGTTGTCTACATGACAGTTTCACATTGCAATTCGATTATGGTATATCCAAAGAAGTTTCGTAAATTTTCGAGAAAATCATTCCTGTTGCCCCGATTTATAAGTCTCATCCCGCATGTAGTTTAAGTGTCATCTGAGTACTCCTGACGCAAACATAATTATTTTAATGGAAGAAGAGTTTCAAACGCGTTATCATAAAACATTAACAATTGTATAAAAAATCTCCAAAGTAGCGGGAACACAAATAATTGTTTAACGCAAAGGTGTGCATTTTGTTTACGCTCGCATAAAATTACCACAAAGAAAACTTTCGTTCAAATATGGAGAAAATGTTATTTCAACACTATTAAAACTAGTACCTATATTAAAATTTCCGGCTTTTAAAATTTTTTTATAAGTAGTTGTTTGGAATAAAAACTTGTGGTTAGTGCACATGAAATGAGTTTACGCTTTAATCCGATTTGCTTGTGGTTAGACTCCTTAGTTGTTCTTTGTTACATTGAGAACTATTGTGTCGCGTATACAGTACAGTACTTTAATCGTTTATTATTCAAATATGTTTTACTTGGTCAATTAGCACAGTGTACATTATTAACTTTTCTAGTATAACCTTGCCACACGTTTCATTACGTATTTACGAATAGTTTTCCGTAATTTTAAAATATTTATAAAACTTGTAACCGCACCCCCTGGTTTACCCTAAAAAGGTATTATACTTTAACTCTAATTCATATACAAGTATGGGTTGTTTGTCTTTTCGTGGTAAAGAAAAGTAAAACAAACTAAAACAAACTATACTGTAGAAAACGCAATTAATTAACAAACCGCAATATGTCATTGAATTCTGTCTGTAAACAACTGACGTTGCCGAAGCCTTTGTGAACATGACAAAACAGAGTTTGAAAACTAGAGGTCATTGTTTTAACAATAGTCAATAGAACGGAAGCTACAAATATCTCGGTAAAACGTTAGTTATGACATCGCACTGTTTAACAATCGTCGTACAGACAGACGGTTTAACCTTACTTGGATATTAGAAAAACAAATGCTAGAGCTATTTGAAACATTTTTTCTATGTTTAAAGGGTATCGATGAAGTTCTGGTACATCAAACAACTCAATATATTACAGGAACGCATAGGAATTTTAAGTAGGACTTACAAAAGGTTTTTATTTAGTTATTTCTTTAAAAGTTTGAATTACATTTTTAGCTTTTCGAATTATGTTAGAGACATCATATTAAATCACTAAATCACTATTTGAGATGCCGACCACTCACATGTGGGTATTTTAAGGCAAATATGTGGTGAAGGATGAGTGTGATGAGTGGTAGTAATGAGTTATGAGGTGTAGTCTTGTTACAAACTAGGGCCGACTCTTCCTTAGAATGGGTCATTAATTAATAGCCAAATGACCAATGGAAATACAAGGACCAACGGCTTAACGTGACTTCCGAACCACGCAGGTGATGGTCTGATATGTCTCAACGATGGTGGGAGTTGATGCGGGTATCATCAGATGATCACTGAGACTATCTGATCCTTTTTAGACCTATATCATCCTCAAAACCTGACCTGCATGAAGCTGGATTACAGGACCACGCCACGAGTCCCAGTAATTAATTAATTGCTAACAATTAATCAATAGTTTTGTTTGTACATTCTTGCGGTTTTAAAATATCGCATATTTGTTAAGGGTCGCGTTGAGCCTAAGAAAGTATTCCTTATATTATACTATTATTATCAGACAACATCCATAGAATTTATAATGTCAGGGAATAACGCGCAGAACCACGATAATTTCACGTGTACCATAAACACTACGTATTTTGTTTGCTTGTAAAATTTGCAGTATAAGATTATGTAAAAACCTAAATGAATAAAACACATCGTCTTTCCTTGACGTTAGAAATGGTTTCCACAATTGTAACAATTTTCTGATACACTACAGAGGGTATAAGGAAACGGGTGTTATATAGGAAATTATTGCTACTTTGGGCTCCCAACCAAATGCTACTAAGCCCATTCTCTTTTCAATACGAGCGCTCACCAGGTACCGTAACAAACATGTATGTAAAGTGTCAATTAGTTCTGTTCAGTTTTGCCTGAGTTATCGCAAGAGCCAATGGACAGGTATTGTTCACGCACACAAACACGAACAAGTATAGGCACAAGAATTCACCGGTACGTGAACTGTTACACAATAGAGACCTTGTCCAAAAGTAAGTAGTAATTGGAAACTAATTGACAATAGTTAAGGACTTATCGCACTTCACTTTACGATTAGCTTCATTAATTATTATTCCCGGACTGTGAGGAAAATGTCACAACCCTGTAACACAACTCTTTGGGACTTTGCAGAAACATTTTCAGTTAAAGTTAACTGTACGTGGAATGTGATACTTTAAATCTAACAACTTCTAACAATAAAATGGTGTAGCCTAAAAATGAATTGATATACAAGATTTTTCTTTGCGTCGTTAAATTTGTGTTAAACTTACCTTAATCTTTCAGAGCTCCAAAAGGGTTTGCATATTAAAAAGTAAGGGAACATCCTTCCCGTTTTTTATCGTCAATCGAAACAAAGTACGTCAACACAAATTTCAGGACCCTATAAAAGCATTCCCCAAAGGGGGTTTCCAAGTTCTTCCTCTTTCAAAAGTTAGAGTGGAGGAGGAGAAACTGAACACCTTGATTATACCTGCCTATAGACCTAGCATTACCAAAAGAGAAATTATGTGCTAACTGCGTTGTTTTGATACAAAGAACACTTTTGTAACAAAAAATATTGAATATACGCAAAGTTTGGTTGGTCTTAGAGAATAGTCAAAGTCAATGTTTAACATCCTAGAGAGTCATTAGAATTACAAATGTAATTTTCATTGGGATATAAACTATGGAGGTCGTAATTCTACTTTTCTTGGTAATCCCTAGGTTTCCGTTGAAACAAGATAACAGGTGAACGTGTCACAGTTACTTAGACAAGATAAAGTGTAACGTATTTTATACTAACAGCGAAACTGTAACGCTAAAAGAAGGAGCTGTTACCGCAATCATATTCTCTTCTTCTTACTATAAATCTAGACTATTGGGCAACTAGTTGCCAGAAAACTCCCTTAAGTACTAAGACACAATAGTAAACCAATCTGTTGGGTTTAGCTAGTTAGTTATACATTTGGCCTGAACAGTAACTTGAATTTTTACAATGTTGGTTTGTACAATTCGCATGACTTTTTGGTGCTAAACAATTCATGATACCGCATTTAAACACAAAGAATTTATAGAATATAAGATTATGTAGAAATTGAGATGCATTATAAGTTTTCTTTTAGTGTATAACTCTTAGATTTCACTTTGTGTTTATTTTATTACATCACTTTTTTTAATTTCGAACATTGAAAATTTTAGAAATTGAAATGTGTAGCGCTTTTAACCAGCGCATTGTAACTGATTTTTCATTTTCTTCTTAAAAATAAATTGGCAGACCGTTTTGTCTACAGCTAGATTACCTAAAAAAGAGTATATTCTGCAAGTTTTAAAATAAAACGTCAAACTTTGGAGAAACTTTTCTTAGACCAAACCTCCTTTGCTAGAGTGATTTTTATCGCAATTAATAAAGCTATGTTAAGAAATAAGAAAAAGGATCGCAACTAACGCCAAATGGGATTATTTTTATCCTTATTGAAAATAAACCTCTTACTTTAACCAGGGGCTGTGAATTCTGTCTGTAAATAAGTTACGTTGCCGAAGCCTTTGTGAACATGACAAAACAGAGTTTGAAAACTAGAGGTCATTGTTTTAACAATAGTCAATAGAACGGAAGCTACAAATATCTCGGTAAAACGGAGGATTTTATATGATTTGCTACAAATCCGGTTTTGATTGAGAACCTAACAAAGTTTAAGACCTATAAACCAAAGTTAGGTGAAACATGTCTATTTCCACGACTTTCTAGATGGACATGGTTAGAACGGTAATTACGATATTAGTTGCTTGACGATGCGATACTCTGTGATTATTCTGAAACCGCTTATGTTCTTTTTGTTTCTTTTATAACTAATTCATACTGGGTTGACAAAAATTTACAATAAACATAAATGTATGTTTGCGTTACCCATGCGAAACTTATCTGAGAAACTTTTCGGTGTATTAAAGTTTTACAAGTCGGCTTTACAAACATTAATTTTATTCCAAACGTTTTTACAGTGTTTTATTGAACAAGAACACGACGTTTTGGGATTTTGAATCTGATCTCGTCTTCAGGTGAAATGTAACCTAAAACACAGCGCAAATGTTTATGAACTGAGGTAGCTTAAAAGTACGTAGTCAGCATTTGCTGACCAGTAACCTATCACCAAACAACGTGATTTTATTTTTTATGTGCTTTTCTTGTTTGTTTCTTTTTCCCGTGATTTATTGGAATTTGAATCAACAAGTCCATAAAATAGTGCACCATGCACAAACAACGTTAAATGAAGAGTTATTAAATAAAATAAGGAAACAAACTATCTTTAAGAAATTGCAACACATAATTAGACTAGATGTTTTCTCTATTAAAGCTGGACTCTCTACATTTCAATATTTACATTTTTAGTATTGTTAATAATAAACATGATTTAAATTAAACAGGTGTTGTTTTCAGAGTAAAATAGGAAATTGAAATTAGAACTGTATAAAATGTCACTACATTAAACAATAGAAAAAAATCAATAGAAAAGATAAACCAAGCACGTCCACGGCCAGTGACAACTGCCCACAGTCTGCTGGCTGGTAGCAGACTGATCAACTGTAACAGAGAATACGAAAGATCTTTTTATGCACAGGCCATACATGTATAGGATTTTATCGTGGGGACCCTTACAAGAGCTTTTTTAGGTTAGCTTAATTTTTATGTTTTGTGTTATCTTATAGGTTACCTTTCACGTGAAGACCGAATCAGTTTTAAAACCCGAAACGTGTTCTTTTTGCTTACTAGAAAACGATGAAATCGTCCGTATTTAGAATAGAATAAGTTATACTATTTCAACCCCAGATATTCTGTCGTCACAACAATCTCAAAACACAAAATAATTATAAATACCACAAATATTTTGGACTCTTTAACAAACCAATCGTAACCCAGAAAGATTGAAAAGAAATACAATCTTCATCTTCATAGGTGTTGTATCTTCATAGCGTACAATAGTTGTTTTAAGGGAGGACTTTTTCTTTCCGTTTGTCAACATTTATTGCAGACGAAATGCGATAAGTTGGTTATGATATAAAATATACCAATTTATCCGTCCCCTCGTACATCATGGGATAACCGGTTTATGTTTACAGCATCTGGTATTTTCAGCGTTCTAAATTCCAAGAGAAAAACACCAATAAACTAATCTACACCAAAAGCAACAACCAATTAGTGACAGCTTTTATGAAACACCAATTCGATTGGAACTTAGTTTAAAATTTATCTCGCAAACAAGAAAGTGATTTTGGTCAAGGTAAAAGGTTTTCCTTGTTGACAAAGTTTTAATTGGTTCAGAGTAGAAATTGCGATTGGAAATCACTTGTCACTGAGGTCAATTTTGCATTCGCTTTTGCCTGGTATAACTTCCAATTATGTAGAGCTGTATGCATCTATTCTCGTCTTGGTCTCTAAACATACAAAGTTTGCACTTTGGTTATTATCGCGGAATATTTTGTTTGACTAATGATAGAGCTTTTTATTTCCACCGTTAAAATTCCAACATTGTGTTAATGGCAGTGTACAACCCACAAAAACCGTTGTATATTGTCGGTGGTAATACAAATAATAATAATAATATTAATTAATAATAGTTGTTAATTATTATAATAATAATTATTATTTTACAATGTTGGTCTCCTTGGCCTTTGATCTGACAACTTAGTAACGACTTTAACTATGGGAATATTTATAACTTTAGGCTGTGAAAAATCATAATTTATTTAAAAGAAATCTTCACAGTCATGGTACCGTAACATATTTTATCTTTAGCAAAGCACGGGTAGTAGCTAGTATGGAATAAATATAAAATTTTGTGAAAGTTGAGGTTTTTTGGCCGTGAATAAACATAATAAAAACTAATGGTTTTAAACCCTTTGTGTTAGTTATATGATTACCATACTATTACTACATAACAGGTTTATTTATAAAATTGGTACTTTAATTAATAACGATTGAAAATATCATTCTATTTGGCGAACTGCAAAAAACAGTGTTATTCTGGATTTTCCCTGTGTTTTATTACCTACTCTTTTAAAACCATTTCCTGAAGTTGGAAAACCGAATGCATTGACAACCTGTATGGACAAAAAACCCCAAATAAAATTGTAGCACCAGTTCATTTACTAACTACTATTTTGCTTGGAACAAAATATAAATGACCTCTGCAGGTGTGCTAAAAACTAATGACCTGAGTAGAAGGTCATTTGCCTCATCAAAATTGAAATAAAATATTTGATTGCTTATGACCGAGTTTATTGCGATGAAAGCACAAAGCCCTTTCCGTTCTTTGTTCTAGTTGAATTGACGTATTTATAACTCTTTGTTCTTAAGCGTTTGAGGCCAAGTTTCATAAGCCATTGAGTCTATCAAAGGTTTTAAAGATTGCAACTTTACGGAGTTGATTTTTTGAAATAACGTTTCTGTTTTAACTGGTTGCATAGGAATGTTAAATTTAGTTGGACTACACATATACTTGTATTGTGAAACAGATTATCCATATCTAATCCAGCACCAGCACAAACGAATCCGAATATCTAAATAGATACATTTATTGAGGTTGAATAAGTGGAAAACGTTAAGCTATGGTTTCCTAGAAAGCGGTGACCACTACATTACGGCCATAATATGACGTTGGTTTTGTTTGCAATACAATCAGATGAGAGTGGTTTTTTAGAAAACAATGGATGTAAAGTAGCGGTGAAAACTAGTTAGGGTTTTTTTCTCACCAGGTGACACATTTTGTTTTGTAAACAAAAGTCTAGCTTGTCCATTACTACATACGTAAATAAACTTTGACAACTAAAAAACAACATGTCAAAGTTGTTTTGTCTACATTTGTTTAAATATTGTGTTACGACCACCGTCACCGTTAAGCTATGGTTTCCTAGAAAAAAGTTCACCGCTATTATTACGGCCGTAATGTTAGCGGTGAACGTAACGGTGACGGTGGACGCAACACAATATTTAAACAGATGTTGACAAAAATAACTTTTGACATATTGTTTATTTTGGTTGTCAAAGTTGATTTACGTATTTAGTAATGGACAAGCTAGACTTTGACAAGTTTTGTCATCTGGCGAGAAAAACTTTAACTAATTTTCACCGCTACTTTACGTCCACCGTTTTCTAGGAAACCACTCTCATCTTATTGTATTGAAAACAAACTCACCGTCATCATATTACGGTCGTAACGTAGCGGTCACCGCTTTCCTAGGAAACCATTGCTTTAGTCCCATAAAAGGTATAATAATTTCATTAAAAGCGATTTGTTAAAATAAAACGCGTTGTTGTTTATTTTTTTTCTATAGGAAGAGACAATCGAACGAGAGAATCAAATCATATTATGTAAGGAATACACGTGTTTTCTCTGTGTTTTCTTTACAACAATCTGCTTTGCCTGATTGAATAAAATATAAAGCTCGAGTTCTGGCTTTACTTCTGAGTCTGTTTGCAAATGTTTGACAAGCTTAACGGATTTTCCTTCTTCAACTTTTCTCTTTAAACTTTGCTCAGTATTTCACACAACGCTTTGTACATCATACTTCACATAGCATAAACACTATCAACAGTAACTGTTGATTCAAAACTCACTTGGGGCTAATTTTGTTATTGAAACTTTATTGACCGGGTTTTGTGCTTTTACTAAAGTATTATACTGAGAAAGTATTCCAAAACCTACAACAAAGTGTTTCATGCTACAGGGTTATCCATCACAAGCGTTGAATAAAATGTTGATTGTGAAGTTTTCCTTGCATGAGACTTGAACGACTTCTGCATTGCCTCGTTGAGGGGTTGAGAATTCTTCAAGGGTCGAGCGTGACTTAAACAGTTGATTAATCCAATTATTGAACGTTTTCCACCTTGCCAATGCATAATACCACTAACAAGATCAGTTAACTATTTAGAGGAATGTTGATTGTGCTACTAATTGAATAGTTGTAGCTTACGTCCTTGACCAACAACTGCTGGATACACTTTGTCATAATTATTTACACTTAACAAAATTAAAACGTACGGTGAGTATAAGTGGCTTTTCACAACATTTCTCTAATTAATATAATGGAGCTCTATTATACCTCTAAACTGAGCAATCTTCTATTCTCTGATATTTTGTGGCAATGAAATAAAGATACGTTGTGCAGAATTTGGGTAGTCTTTCAATGTACAGCTAAATCGGGATCGAAGAACGTCCAATGCACAAGCTCTTTTACTTTATTTATATAAGAAAACACACTTTAATACTTTTTAAGAGCAGCGTTTAATAATAAGGCTTTAAGCTATTTGGTTTAATATAACGAAAAAATTTTCGCTTACGGTTAAGGTTTTGAAGGTAACCTTTTCACTTAAAGATACATTTCTTTATTTATAAGTCCTTACGCCTTTGTGGATTTGTTTGGTTTATTTATTTTATTTTAAACTGGCATCGTTGACGGTATAACTTTGTGAACTAATAGCACAAGTACATTATTTCATGCTGAAAACTTTGAGTGCATATTTAAGAGGAAATATGAATAAAGAGTGGTAAACTAATCAAGCATACCTTCCAAAACTGTTTTGATATGTTTAATTATGTATCTTCTCTAACCGTATGGCTCAAAGGGTCTCAGGCGTTCAAGTGAACTCTAACTTGTTCAAAAGGAAAAAGGACAGCCGTCAAAGCAAATATTTTCATTGCCGGTCGACTTGTTTTTATTTAACTAATGAAGCATTTATTGTTCTTTGTTCTCAATGCACAGAGGTGTGAGAAAATAATTCCTTTAAATGTCTCTAAAAGGAGCAGTTTTCTTCTAAATTAAAAGAAACCTTACCGTTAAATGATAGCAATCACCGTTTAAATATTAACTAAATTGTTTTCGACTTTTGAGACTTTAACATATTTTGGACTGGATTAGACTAAGACACTTGAACGCTATGCCTACCAAAAACATTTGGTGCTCATTAACTTTCTCAAACTGAAATTCGTAAATAAACTGCTAACATCAACAGATAAATACTAATATAGCCATGCTATATTGATAAATTCTTCTACGCTGTAGAAAGCATTGTAATATAAATATTTTGTTAGTTTAGTTTTAAATGTGTGAAAGTTACAAATATTATTTCGATTCTTATGGTTTGTTATAAGACATAAAACCTGCTTGAAATATACTAGAATACATTTCATACTTATGTTTATTAGTTCAAAATGAGTTTTTTTAATCTAGTTATTAAATAGCTTACTCATAAATGTCATATGATCATTTTTAATGCCGGAAGAGAAAAATATGAAAATATGAGTTTGAAAAGTGGACACGCCAGACAGAATAGGACTAGCCAGAATATCTGGTGCCAAGACATTTGCAAATGGTTCTTTGTGGAGGCCTTTGGAGAATAAGAATAGTTTTAGTACAGTTACGCCATAAAATATCCCGTATAAAACTAAAGGATGCATCAAGCCAAAGTTACTGGCGAAAAATATAAACTTGTAACAGTATTTTACTGATAACAAGTCGTCCATACAAAGACGACTTTAAACTGTGTGTTAAAATATGTTGTCAAGAATTAATCATCTTTAAACAACGTGCAGTACGATAAAATAGAAGTTATAAACACGGATAAGAACGTTAAAGGATCTGAGTCCCTTGGGAATTAAAATTTTCTTTCGTTGACCGTGATGGTAATAAGTCTGGCTTCTCAATTGAATATGAAATTAGAATAAGACCGAGTTGTGCAGAAGTACTTGCTTCAGTGTTCGCAAAGTGTTTGACAAGCTTTGCGGATTTGCTCTCTTCAAACTTCTTCACTTTGCGCTACTTTGCTCTCTCTCTCTCTCTCTGATAAAGTACGACTTACTGCATTTATACTTAAGACTCTACATGGGCCATCTGTCCATTCAACTTTCAAGTTACTGGTTCTGTCAAAGTCGTATTTGCTCCTAAGCTCAGTAGTCATTCTTTGCTTTATTAGTACTTTACTTCCGCCTCGGCCTTCGTTTTACGTTATCTAAAACCATTTTTTCAGGTCATCCTTAAAGCTTTGAATATTTTTCACTACACCTTTTATAATAAAAAAATAGGGGAGAAGACAACGAAATAGTAGCCTATTTTAACAAATTAAATTAAAATGGATATTGTTTAAAACTTTTGTTTTTCCTTCTCAACGGGCCGTTTTACATAAAATTTACAAGAGTTGTTATTCTTCTTATACACGGTTGTTAAAAGAAGTTCAAGATTATCGGACAAACATGGACAAATATAGCTGAAACGAACACTTGTTTTGGGATACCCCTACACCCCTTATATTTTTTGAGGGACTCTTCATTGTAGAAGACAGTGTTTCTACTACAATATTCGTATTAAAATGATATATTTAATTTGAAATTTAAATTGAATAAACCTAACGTTTTCACTACTTACGCCTAATGCCAAGGTCTAAGCAACTCTCTCCGTAAATAGGATGAATAAACTATCGCATTATCTGTGATATGAATTTTAAGTAAATCGTCGAAAAGTTTTATTTAGATGATGCCGTGTGTTTAAACATATTACCATATTGACTGGGACTCGTGGCGTGGTCCTGTAATCCAGCTTAATGGAGGTCAGGTTTTGAGGATGATATAGGTCTAAAGCGGCTGAGATATCTCAGTGATCATCTGATGATACCCACATCAACTCCCACCATCGTTTAGACATATCAGACCATCAACTGCGTGGTTCGGATGTTAAGCCGTTGGTCCTTGTACTTCCATATTGGTCATTGGGCTACTAATTAATGGCCCATTCTAAGGAAGGGTCGTCGGCCTTAGTTTGTAACAAGACTACACCTCATAACTCATTACTACCACTCATCACACTCATCCTTCACCACATATTTGCCTTAAAATACCCTCATGAGAGTTGTCGGCATCTCAAATAGTGATTTAGTGATAACTCGGTTATTAAAAGTAAGCACAAAGAAATCAATGTTGCTTGAAATGTGACACGGAATGTATTCTACTTTGCACAATGGCTTGTGAATAGCTGGATTTGAAATGAACTGTTCGTGATTTGACTTATGTACGACGTGTATTGTACCCGGTTGTGTGTTATGTATCTAGATTTATTATCACATATGATTTTCAAATCAGAATATTACAAATATAGTAAAGTTATGAATAAATTATGAAATGTTGTATGAATAGCTACTATTTTCTGATCCTGGCCCCCTTAAGACGTTTTTGACAATTTTTCAAAACTGTACATACATAATTATATACACAGATGGATTTCCAGTGGTTACAGTACCAAACTTCACAAGGTGATTTATCAGGTCGTAATAAACAAAAGATTTACTATAACACATAGACCTATCTCACTTAGTTTTCCATCTGCCTGTCTGAGTTTTCAATAAATAATTTTTTATCTCTGAGGTCAATTAAGTTATGAACACTTGTACAATTCGAGGTATAATTACATTTATTTGTAAATTGTAATTACTTCGTTACAACATTTTCCACGTATTGTTTTTATCGTGTATTTACCATAAAGTTAAAGGGTTTTGAGTAATTAAGCTTAGACAATTTAATATGGCCACCATTTTTAAACGGGAAGAACAATGAGTCGAATTTACTTTTTCAATGTTGGTTATAACCATACAAACACGTGTGCAAAGTTTTCAGTTTAGAACTTAATTGACCTTCGAGATCAAAGTTATTTAGTTAAAAACACAAACACACATACATTCGAATGACGAATCACCAGGTGAAGTTTGATCCCGTAATTACTGGCCACTCCTTATATGAACTCTTTAAGGGTAGCATAATGTTAATTGTCATAAAACTTGGAATACATTATTTCGTAAATATCTTGGTAAAGTGTGTTAGCCAGCAAAATTTGAATACTGGTAGTCCTAAGATGGGGGGCAGTTAAAAAAACTCTTCCAATGACGCATTTGGTTTGGTATGACGTTGGTCCTATGGTTTTTCTTTCTAGTTTACAATTAAACGTTTGGTCGTTTGAAACATCGTACAAAAGGTTTTTACACAACCAAGCCCTGAAGTATAGATATAAGACACACCGTTGTCACTTCTGAAGCTATAACTCTGAAAGGGAACAAGATAGTGGGTTTACGAGAACAGAGACTTAACCAGATAAAACCTAACGTATGTTCACATATATAACACACCTTTACTCGTTGTCTTGAAACATAGTCAAGTTAAATTAACTATTATTAAGTCCATCTCTCTTCTAGACTTATGTGACTTCATGATTTATGATTGAATAAGATTACAAGCCCAAATCTTGCCTCTTTAGCATCTGTCATAATATGATGAACTAGTACCGTAACAGATCGAGTGACAGGGATATAACGTGTTATTTAATAAAATTTTAATTTAAAACTGCCAAATAAAAGGTGTGTTTCTATATCTCCGTTTATTGTTTTAAATGTATACTAGTTACTTTACGGTTACTAGTTGCTGTAAAATTAACAGACGCATTGTCCGTGAACTACATACACTACATTACGGAGAACATACAGTAAGGTTTAAAGCCGACAGTACATCGAAGGTTTGTGCCGGTTGGGACGTAGCTCACGTTTCACGCTAGATTTTTGTTGAAAGATTGAATCAACGTGGGCGTTACCGTGCTTCATTACGGTGGTCAATCAACTCGGAATACAAATAAAATCATAGTTTTACGTTGTTTTCTTCTGATAAGGTGTCGGCTTTAATGATGAGTCAACACAACCTAATTAGCAAATCGCAGGTCACCAGACGCCACCATTTCGTTGCAGAGTGATTAAACTTGGGTTCTGCAGTCACACCCCAAATTACTTTAAGATACGCAAGAATTTTATTTTAAATTCACAAATGTTCGTGTCCAACATTGGTCCTTGTAGCCCAAACCGCACAATTTCATCCAACACCGTATTGCTTTGAACCAATATGAGATAGCTTCCTCGGGCCTTAGTTTAGCTTAAAATCACTTTGTTAAAGAACGTGTACTCTAATCACGTGTAACAACTTCCATTCATTGTTAACTATCGGTTCTACATTAGAACATATAAAGGTTCCTTCAAAGCCTAAACTCTAAAATATCAACTTCCGCCATTTTGTTTTAAATACGTGTAATGATCACGCAAGGCTCTTACATAACACATATTATTTCATTTAAATAACTATTCTAAAGGTACAAGCAAAAAAGGTGAACTCTAATAATTATTATTATCTACACTTTTTCGCAATTAGGCCCTATACCTTTTTGGTTTATTCACTAAAACATATTAAAATACACCATTTCTATATGAAAGACAAAGAATATTTGACCACCGATAGGTGCTAGTTACACTTAAATCAACACATAATATAAAAGGTTAAGTTTTGGGGTAAAGTGTTAAAGGTTTTGTTGTTTGTGAGTCACTACGCAATCATAACTCAGTGCGTGTCAAGTGGGAGCTTCATCTTGTCATTCCCAGGGGAAAGTGGATCTCAACTTCTCAATTTCCTGCCAGTTCAACATCACTGTTACTTTTAGTCTCATATTAAAACTCGTGGAAAGGAAATGAAAAATGTGTTTCTTTAGGTGAAGTTATAAGTGCTCTCATACACTTAACATACGTTATGTGTGTTGAATAGTCTGTTAGTTTGGTCTACATTGTCTGAAAAGCCTGGCAAGGATAATGATGTTTAATTAAAAATGTATATATGTGTATTTTATATCATGTATAGATAAAATGTGTATAATTATATGAATTACTTTTTTCGATTTCTCCTAGTATATATACTTTCTGGTAATACGTACTATTTGACTTACGATATAATTTACCTTTGAATATTTACGTCATGTTGGTCAAACATTGTTTTTCCTAACGTATAAATTATGTTAGCATTGTACATTTCTCATGGTTACGTTTGCTTGTTATATAAATTTTGGGTATGAATTCCTGCTAAACTCTAGTTGGATTTGATACAGCAAATTAAAAAATTTAAATCTTAGTCATAAATTGACCAACAAAATAGAAAAAGTTAAAAGAGCGTTTCGTAAAGGCGTTTGCGAAGTACAGGGCTATTACAAATGATGTTCCTGATTTTGATTATAATTATTACCGGGTAAATTTCCTTTTATACAATTTTAATTGGTACCATTGGAAATAAAAACACATGAGGTATTTGTACTGGTTTTGGGGCGTATCTGTTTCTTTTAAGTCAATCGTTGTACATGCTGTATAATGGTAAAATTTGAATACTGTAATGCTAGTTGTGTGATGGATTATCATATAAACCAATGTTTTATTAGTGCGCAACCAAGTTTTAGAACCAGGTTTAATGAAGATCCTCCTAATAACCAATCTTATCCCAACTAGTAATTGAATTTTGAAACAAATGGCTGCATTTGTAAAATGTGTTACTAATGCTCATCGTGCTGAATGCTAATAAATACATAAAGTAATCAAAAGCTTTATGTAATCAACCATTTACATAACTGTATCGTTTCCAAACAACATAGTTATTTTGTTTGTGTAGATGCGTAGTTTTTGACTATAAATAAGTTGCTGCCATTAAGCTTGTACTAAAAGGTATACTTTTGGGAATTATTTCGTGGTTGCAGATTAAACACATACTTGTCGTCAGTTATTTCTAACATCTTTATTTGACACATATAATGACGTGCCAACAAACTACGTGTACAGTTTACTACTTATAAATAAACCAATGTAATATAAAAATGATGTTATTACAAATGATGTTCACGATTTCAAGTGTATATAAAATGTAGTTTTATATGTTATACAAAGAAACAAAATGGTTAAATTTTAAGAAAAACTAAAAAAGTTTCGACCCAAGTACTCATAACTATAGGTTTTTATATGGGTACCCCTTGTGCTACAAAATATTTCAATCCTATAGTCAAGCCCTTGCCATACGTTGATAAAAGTGTTTCTTGATCCATTGTTTCGATGGGGTTGGTTATCTGTTGCTGGATCTCAGGTTTACTAATGGTAATGGTGGTGTGTACACCTTATATTTGATGTATCCCCACTAGAAAGAAATTACAGGGAGTGTTATCCGAAGATATTGGAAGCTAGTTCAGGAGTACGTCATCATTCGGACCTCCGCGCCCAATCCATGTCCCAAGAACAAATGGTGAGCATTAGTAACATTCTAATACAAACGTGGCCATATGTTTTTAAATTCAATTACTACTTGTCATTAGATTGGGTACTAGGAGGATCTTCATTAAACATGGTTCTAAAAATTGGTTGCACACTAATAAAATATTGGTTAATGTAATAAGCCATTACACAACAAGCATAACTGTCTTCAAACTCAACCATTACACAATTACTCAAGCATGACAATTGACTTAAGAAACAGCAGATACGCACCAAAATCAGTATTTATAAAACTTGATGAGTTTTCTTTCCAATGGTACCAATTAAAATGGTCTGAAAGCAAATTCACCCAGTAATATTTATAATCGAAATCAGGAACATAATTTGTAATAAACCTGTACAAGATAACCCATAAAACAATATGATCCAAGCATATGTGTCTAAGCTTAAAAGCAGTGAGTAAAGAGGGGATTTCCTTTATGGATGTAATATCGCACACCGGGTAAACACCCTCTGAGAGACAAAGATGCCCTCCTTCCTCCACACAGCGAACAACTCCTGTTTTCTGGACAATAAGATTAAAGATTGACATGCAACAGTGCATGATTAGGTCCGTGTAAAATGCTTTATACAGCATGAAGTTACAAAGACACGTGCGCAGTTTGAAAGTGAGTCAGGGTAAACTTGAAGTTTGTATGCGCTCTAGGATCCACGGAGTACTACAGTGCTTTATTGAGAACCGATAAATCCACTGGGACGTGTGTAACAAATCGAATGCACGTGCAGCATTTGATCCGTGATTGGTTTATCTTACAAACATACCGTGCACCCTCTCTTGCCAACTTGTGTTCCATGTATTGACTGGGACTCGAGACGTGGTCCTGTAATCCAGCTTCATGGAGGTCAGGTTTTGAGGATGATATAGGTCTAAAGCGGCTCAGATAGTCTCAGTGATCATTTGATGATATCCGCATCAGCTTCCACCATCGTTATAGGACATAGACATATCAGACCATCACCTGCGTGGTTCGGAAGTCACGTTAAGCCGTTGGTCCTTGTATTTTCATTGGTCATTGGGCTATTAATTAATGACCCATTCTTAGAAAGAGTCGGCCTTAGTTTGAAACAAGACTACACCTCATAACTCATTACTAGCACTCATCACAATCATCCCTCATCACATATTTGTCTTAAAATACCCTCATGAGAGTGGTCGGCATCTCGAATAGTGATGTAGTGGTTTACCAAAATAACAATGCTGTACAGTCGTATATATTCATATTATATTTCTTTAAGCTAAATGTAATATGTCTGTTAATGTATGCTAACAGTAAACGGTGTATTTACGTTTTATTACTCTGAAGGCTTAAAATTAAGCTGGATTTAGAAAGGAATTTTTAAATAGGTTTATACGTTTCAGAAAGTTAGTAAGAGTCAGGTTCTACACGGACTGAACGAGTAAATGTTTAGGAACTTCCTGGCATGCTATCTCCCTCAACTATATACTCTTTTTGAAGCTCGTGGTGTGAAACCTTTGGGGAAAATCTGAAAACATTCTTTCTTTAAGGCTCTGGCAAGTTGGCGGCTAAAGAAATGGCGTCTGCAAATCTGCCCTTGTATTTAGCCGATATTTCACATCTTAGCGGCAAAAAAGTTGCACGGATCTTCAATCTGATGGAAAATCGTTAGTGTGGAAATAAGTTTTCTACAACGTTTGTATTTAAAACCTTTCCCACCTCTGACGGTTTCGCTGCTAGACTAATTTGAAGGTAAATTGTAGAAAATTCAACTTGTTGCTGTGTTTGGGCTCTTAGTTACGGTATTTATCGAGTCCCAAGACATATAGATGTATGTGTGTTTATGTATGTGTGTTGGATTTTGGAAACCCTACAGAAAGTCACTCTATATTAAAGAAAGTGTGGTTATTTGGCACCAAAAGTTTGAACTTTAATCAATTTTCTTATATTGATATGGTTATTACATTATCCAGAATTATTTTGTCCTATACAACCAAAAGGATAACTAAATTTGTCTTAATCATGATTGTAGCGAATGCCCCCAAAATAAGAGGTCGCAGAATGAGTGGGTATGGGGCGCAGCCCCAGCGAGCTCAAAGGGGGAGTTTGTAATATTATAACCCTTTAGGTCTCATTTACCTATCTTTTTTCACATTTCAACACTGGTCTTAATAAAACAAACTTTCACTGTCGATTTAAACAGTTACCTTTCTTGGCCTACCAGCCTTAATATAACATAATATGAACCAACATAATGTAAACAAAATATACATAGTACATAAATAGTATAATTTAACACTTCTTTCCTACTCTTTAAGTTACAGACGATTAACCTTATTACACCACTAAGTAACTGTTAAAAACTCCACAGGTATAAGAGATAGGATAAAATAAATAAATATTAGTTTGATATTGTCATATAGACAACAACGTGAGCGAGTTTCTTCTTACGCTACATAACCAAGCTTGTTCTTTAGCTGAGAGTTGACGTGAATGTTTGAACTAACAATGTCAAGTCGCCCAAGGGTCGGATACTTGCAAAGAAACTCTCTCTAAGTAACTCTAGATACAATAAAAGTGAATACTTCCCCTTTGTACCTAGTATTATATTTATGTATTAATATCTACGCTATACAATTCAGAACGTAAAAGCTTGTCTAATAGTCAATATGTTTCTATGTTGTATAGTATGTCAACAAGTATCACAGTGGTATCATAGTCTTTTCGTATCGTAAGTTTTTTTTGCTTCAAAGAAAACTCTAGTTGTGTAATGGCTTTGTTCGCGACATTGGCTCATGTGTTATAGTGTTGGATCACTGGATATGTTGTACCTTTGAATAATAACAATTGAGTAAACATAATTGTATACGATAATAGCAAATGGCCCTTTGAGGGACCTTCAAATTTATGCGTAGTCTATATCATCTATGATGAGCAAAACAACAATCATGAGTGACCTAACTGCAAACAAAGTACAACAGTCATAGTCATTTATTTTCATCATTATTTATATCAATTTACATTGATTGTAATTAAGTCAAAGTACAAAAGTAAATTAAATATTTGCAGTAAAAATAACATTAAAAGATAAAAACATACAAGTGTGTAGGGTCTTAACAAAACAACCAAAGTTAAATATTAGTAAAAATGACCAAGCGAGGTAGGTACTCCGGAACGCTTTAAAGCAGTAATTAAGAAGAAAATTGAAGATACTTTGCTTGAAGATTTTGGGAGAGGTCTCGTTTTCAGATGCTGCTAGTTTATTAAAGAGATTTGTGCAAGTACCACGGTGTTTTTCCGAAAAAGGTTGTAGGACCAGGATATTGCAGAAGAGCGGAGTTTCGAGTAAAATGATGATGTATGTGGTGTCTACCGTAAAACTTTTCTGGGTGTGAGTAAACAAAGAGGAGGTATTGATTGTATTACCACTTAATAATACGTAATTTAAAACGTGTGCTAATATAAGTAAATTAATTGAATTCACTGCTTTCGATAGCAAGCTATTATTATCAAGCTGGTTCCATAAAAGCAAAACTAAAATTATTTTCTTTTACTATTAAAATTTAACTAATTTCTATTTGCTATTTTTAAATACAGATGATTCATTAAATGTAAATTGTATAGGAGAGTGGAAAATGTAACAACACCAGATGGTTCCACAGGTTCCATAGGGATTTGTTTGGAAGCTTGAAAGCAGAGGATCTAAGAAAGGATTTCCTTTATCAGTGTAATATTGCACAAAGTGTAAACAGTCTGTAAAACACAAAGATGCACTACTTACAATACTGCAGCATTATATTCACGGTTGGTAAAATTCTGAACGTGTATTGTGAGGCAGGATTAGAGGCTATAAACAAATTATAATTCACTCATTAAGTAAGTAAGGACTGCTGGTACACTAGTTTTACAGGTGGAACAAACATCCTTCCCCTTTGGTCTTCCCCCACCTAGATAAACTCTAGGTTTTTTTTATCACACATTAGATTATTATCAACAGAAAACACCTCCCAAAATAACCGATCAGAGGAGATAATCTCAATAGGACTTTGAACTTGTATTTTCGGATACATTTGAAGTAAAATATTTACCATGATGGTTCAGTAATTCTAGTTAATGACTACTGTTGTACGTACCGATACAAGTGTACAAAAGTCAAGTAAAGTTTTAATTGCTTGTTGTATTGTGACGGATACATTGATTTGTGCTCAGGAGAACTAAGGAGTACTCGTATTGTCGTGCTTTATTCAACCGATAAATCTACCGGGACAAGTGTAACAAAATGAATGTACGTGCTGCGTGCTTGGCTTAGCTTACACACTCAATAACTCAATAGGCTGTGGGTTAGCTATTGCAATGAACGATAAGACACTGTTACCATCACCTGCGTGGTTCGGAAGTTACGTTAAGCCGTTGGTCCTTGTATTTCCATTGGTCATTGGGCTATAAATTAATGACCCATTCTAAGGAAGAGTCGGCCTTAGTTTGTAACAAGACTACACCTCATAACTCATTACTACCACTCATCTTACTCATTCTTCACCACATATTTGCCTTAAAATACCCTCATGAGAGTGGTTGGCATCTCAAATAGTGATATAGTGATTTAGTGATATTCTGGTTTGCATCATGATGAATTGTACTGTTCATTTAACACTCACTGAACTTACCTAATGATGAAATACTACTAAAAGTCAATCATTAGTTAACAGAAGTGTTTCCAAGCTGAAACATGGCAACCTCACTCAAATAACTGTTGCAGATATTTGATATTTAATATAATATATTTATATATTTTGTTGATATATAAGATATTAATGGGAACACTTTCACCATATCATACATTTTGTAAGCTTAATAGCTTATTGGGCTGATGACAGAGTGTGTGTGTGCGTATGTGGGCGAGGAAGACACTCATGGCAGATTGCGGCAAAGGACCGCCTTCGCTACCAAATGTTGATCTAAATTGTCAACACATCGGTCGACTCACCCCTCGTGGGACTGGTTCAAGTATTGACTCATCATGTTGACTATGTCAGTCAGTAATCTTACCAGAAGCAGACACTCTTTAGGAGGATATCACAGGGTGGCTATGTTTACGCTGGCTATGCGGATTTGTATGTTGAATTTCACCACGCTTTAACGAAATAAGAGATTGACGTAGCTACTTCAAATTTGGAACAGGAAATAGTAGGTCAGGGCAAACAGAATCAAAGTAAAAGCAAAGCCAATTTGTTTTGCTCGTTAGATTATTATTAAAGCGGCAAGTGAACAAAAGGTTGAGTGAAAATTTAATGAGACATAGATTTGGGATGAGTTGCCTTCAAATTGTATTAAAGCATCTTCAATTCCTTAGCATAATGAGCTGTAGCATAATGAACGTTAAAAAGAATAATAAAAACCTGAGCTGCACTGGAAACAGTTGGTCATTTGACGTGAAAAGTCATGACCAAGAAAAATGAACATTTATCAGTAAATCTGGATTACAACAAAATTGTCAAATATATATATTTATATGATTTCACAATTTCAAATACTTCATTTAAGATTTACTAAGATCCGACCACTTGTTTCCTCTATCCAGCTAAACATGACACATTAATTGGCCTACACAAAGTACACAAGTCATATTTCATTTTGACTTTGTCTTTGGTGGTTTCCGTTTTGGGTAGTTATGAATCAAGTTTCCAAACATTTTGCATCAAGGCCTACTTCTGTTCTAAATTATTGAGGGGATTTATTAAGGGAGTAAGGAAATAGCTCACTTGTGTGTGATTCCTAACAGAAATTATGTTAAATTGTAAACGGAACTCCTGTTTCCAATGGGTTTCAGTGTATCCAATAAAACCAATGCCACAAGACTAGCTTATATATATTTTTAAAGTAGATGTTATTTCACTTTTAAAAGAAGTGGTGTAACAGTACAGCTGCTTGCAAACAGCTGTTAAACAACTTTCTTTTGTAGCACGATACACTTGATCACGGAACCAGTGAAACTTAAAACCAGGCAGAAATAGCAAACAGTTCAATAGCTGTTTCACACCGTACAAATATTAGGTTTTAGTCCACAAATTGCTTGAAATGAATCCTTAAACTTAGGAAGTAAAACTTTACGAAGAAAGTAAAGTTATATTGTCAAAACGTACCTGAACTTTAAAGTGTGTCTGAATATAAGTTCTTCGTTTATGGAGCCTTGCAGGCTCACTTAAAGACTTTATCATATTTATTGTGCTTTAACCAGTCCTGCTGATGCTTTACTGATAAATATTATGTAGTTGCACAAACAGAAAAGATGAACACAGTTAAAACGTCGCAGCTTAATGACAGGATGTTTGACCTTGTTCAGCAGCCGGTGCCTATTTTCCAGTGGATAGGGGCTACGTGACTTTTGAAAAAGCTTCCTGATATTTTCAGAGGAACGTGACTACTATAATAAGTATTAAATGCACATTGTATATATAATTTAAAACATGTGCAAAGAAACATGTATTAACAAATAAATAACTCTAATTGTATTTTAAATATTTAAATAATCTTATTTGTACCATACTGAATTTTTTGCAGTCAAATAATACTCATACTCTATAACATTTCTTTATTATGTTTATTTCGTTTCAGTTTCTTTATGTAAGTTTTGTCATGACTGGAACAAGGACTTTTAAGCAAGTTATCATAGAATACAGAGCTGTTAATTTTCATCGCCTCATAGAAAGGTCGTATGAAAGAATTCAAGCAGTTTTTAGCTTTATGTAGTTCTCTCACAAAAAATGAAAGCACTTTACACACACAACGTTTTACGTTTTTTTTGTTGATACCCAAGTAGTACACGGTGAAACCATTAAAATACCAAAATGCAGCAATCTTTTTTACAAAATATAACTTTAAGTTACATTGCTGGGAAACAAGGCTTATATTATCTTGTCGCTACGCGCTGGAAGCTTTATTTATTAGTAGTTTTAAAACACGCAATATGTGTTAATAAGTCCTTTGGACATTGCAGTTGTTACGGTGGAAGCATACACTTTTAAAGAATAATCTATAAACTCACAGAAGTCAGTGGAAAGATTTGACCCAAATCTATTTTCTTTACCATAATTCACTAAATCACTGTTTGAGATGCCGACCACTCTCATGAGGGTATTTAAAGGCAAATATGTGGTGATGGACGAGTGTGATGAGTGGTAGTAATGAGTTATGAGGTGGAGTCTTGTTACAAACTAAGGCCGACTCATCCTTAGAATGGGTAATTAATTAATAGTCCAATGACCAATGGAAATACAAGGACCAACGGCTTAACGTGACTTCCGAACCACGCAGGTCTGATGGTCTGATATGTCTAAACGATGGTGGGAGTTGATGCGGGTATCATCAGATGATCACTGAGACTATCTGAGCCGCTTTAGACCTATATCATCCTCAAAACCTGACCCCGATGAAGCTGGATTACAATACCGCGCCACGAGTCCCAGTCTAAAGTTAAGAGAAGAAAAACACTTATATTTCATAGTGTATGGGACACAACTTTAGATGAAAGCTACTATATTGTAGAATGGAATGGAATGTCGGTTTATAAATACGCTAAAGACTTAGGTGCAAACTAGTTACGAGTTGGGAGTGTTTGAGCTAACAATGTCAAGTCACCCAAGGGTCGGATACTTCAACTGAAAACTCGCTCTAAGCAGCTCCTTAGTGAAAATGAGGTCCTTGTCACACCTTTCGGAACCTTATTCTATCTTTGCTTTTCCGGTCATACATTTGTACACCAACACGTTTGCAAAATTGTGGACATTCTTTAGTCGAAAACGGCACAGGGTTGAATTTCACAATAGTTGCAAATCATGAAATCATCCCATCAGACAGCTTTTAGGTACATTTGTTGACATAAGATGAACCTGAAATAACCAGATTGATATAATCTAAAGACCGTGCAATGCAGATTTTCGAGAATAGTTTTTTGGTCTTATACATCCTCACATATTATATGGTACAAATCATTTGATTTATTTGTCAATTAACAATACATAACTATTGTGTTGACAACTAGGTAAAGATGATACAAAAAGTGATGAAAGGAATGAATGAAATACAGGGTTGTGATTAATGTGCTATGGTTATTAACCACTGATAAGGTCGTGAGGGTTCTAGTATATTAAATAATGTTACAAAGGTATAGCTTATAAATGAAATTTAAACTCCTTCAGTAAATTCCGCTATAGAGTAAGGAGCCATAGCCAGCAAGTGGGGTTTAAGTTTATTTTTGAAAAGAGCAAGATCTGATAGTTTAGCTTTAACTTCTAAAGGAAGTTTGTTCAATAATTTTACACCAGCTTGCATAGGTAATCTGTTATGTATATGTAATCGGTGCCTAATTTGCCTGTACACTTCACTAGATCGAGTATTGTATGAATGTACATCTTGACCCTGCAATAACTTACATTTTAAAACACAAAATACAATTGTCTCATAAATGTATAATGCCGGCAATGTCAGAATTTCAAACTATTAAAATAGTTTCTACATGACACGCCACAGAGTAATTTGCAAAGGATACGAACGGCTGTTTTTGGAGAACAATTGCTCTTAGTAATTTAGTCTCAGCACAGCTACCCCAGAATATTGTGCCATAGGAGAGATGAAGCTGTACTAATCCAAAATAGATTATTTTGGAAGAATTTGTAGAAAATAAACCCTTTAGCCTTCTTAGTAAAAAAATCCCTGAAGATACCTTTTTACACACGTGGTCGGCATGATTATTCCAGCATAAAGATTTATTGATGTAGATTCTTAAAAACTTTGAGCAATCAATCTCATTGATAACTTGGTCTCCTAACATTACTAACGCTTTTTCGTCGGTTGTAACATGACTAAGACTGGTTAATGTACGAAGTTTTGCCCAAAACCTTTTGGGCAAACTTCGGGGACACACACATTTCTAGACTGCTGATTCTTCATAAATCGGCTGTAAGAATAATTGCAAAACTATAGAGATGCCTGTCAAAATGTTTTCAAATCAACCGGTATACTGACAATTACGTCACTGTAGGCTACATACTGCAAACTTTATTATTCTGTTTATCAACATTTCAACTGGTAGAGTTCAGTCACTCTTATTATACCCGTAGTACAAACATCTTAAATTTTGATAGCTACTTCGGAAATGTTCAATAAATTGAGGATAAATGCGGGTACAAAAGTGTTTGGTTTAGCGTTTGTTTCTTACCAGAGGTAGTAGATTGTGTGTTTTATGTTATTGTTGTAAAGGTTTTTGTCAAAACAACGGTTTTATTGTATATTGACAAAAATTAAAAATAAATAATTCTATCCGCAAGTTAAGGATAATCCCTATTAAATGCGGTTTTATATTGGCCATAATAAAAAAAAGCTACATAAACATTGGTCGTATAGTTAACGTGTGCTGACAAAATCGATATTTCTAGAATATAGTGTCTAATAGCTACGGAGCATGATGTATGTACTTAAGTCCAAAACTGCTTTCCCAGAGAAAGTCTCTTTAAAACCATTCAGAGCAGTGCCCTAAGACCACCCTAATTTTTCAACTTCATCTCAGGAGACACACTTTTGTTTTGAGATAAAACCAACGATATACAGCTATAAATTAGTAATTTTAAAAAAGAAAACCATTTTGTAAGGTTTTATATGTACAAACGATTACAAATCAGTTTGTATATGTGTTTGATAATCTTGAGCTTTATATCTGTGATAGATAGACCAAGCTCGAGGCGTATGTGTTGGCACAGACAACTGAGAAACTGACATTGTAGCTTTGCTTTGATCTTAGACTTGACATCAAATTATAACTGCATTGACACTCCACTCCGAGCTGTGGAACACACTTGTGTCTTTAACTGTAACGGAATCAACTGCGATACTGTATACACAACCTAATAATAATTCCATCATTTTACCTGAAAGGTAAAACAGTGATGTTATGATTAACTTAGTTTAGAAGCAGGTTTTAGAATAAACCAAATATTTAGCTTTGCAATTAACCAACACATGCCAGTTACTTATTAACACGTATATTTGGGCTGTGACGTAGCAAAGTTGATTCATGTTTAAGGTTTTAATTAGAGTCATATAAAATGAATTGGGTTTTATAATATACAAATTACTAATGAGCTAATGGTAAGGACAACTTAAAACCGAAGATAGTTGGAAGGTTATTGAAAGCCAGCAAACTTTCCTGGTCACTAACATCCTTCTAGTTCTGAACGCTCCTATTGGCTGCTCTCACTATCCTAGCGGAAACTTTTGCTCTCGTCAGGTATTCCATTTTACCCTAACTCACGAATACATTTTCAGTAAACTTCTCAGTGTGTAGGTTTAAGAATGGATTCATTTGCGTCCCAAAAACCCTACCAACTATTATCACTATGCGTGTGAAAGTGGCACGACATTGTTCGCAAGAATTAAGGTACTTTTTCTTCAGATAAGACCAGAACAGACACCGGAGCATCAGTGCCTGTGTCTCGAGAATCAATGCCTCTCTCTGAGCCTCCCAGATGCCACGCGCAGCTGAATCACCCCGCAGACATTTAATCACCCTTCAAACAATCCTCAAAATTTCAAACACATTTCCCTCAACATGGCTCAAATTTAATACGTGTTCTTGTTATGATACGACTGGTTTTGCAAGAAAGTGCATGGTTTCTAAATTAAAGGTCCATAAACGTCACATGCTTTACGACATGCTTTCAGATTGTCGGTTATGAATAATTGTTTAAAAATCCCTCAATTCATTTGTGGATTATCAAAGTAGTCTCTTTTAAATGGCACTTCAATCAACCAGCTAGAAAATTAATTGGTGATTAGCGACATTCTATGAATAGCTTGTGGCTCCTTTCCTTGGGCCTGGAAATTGTTCAAATAGGTTTTCTTACTTGTCAACAGTATGATAATAATTGCATTTTGCAGTGTTCACATTTCTTTACTAGTTCAATGTTTACTGTACATTTGAAGATCGAATTTCGGTAATTTTACATCCAAACCTTTTACACAAGTGTTGAAATTACGTTCAGTAATTTCATTATACTTAACTATGGCTAAACCACTCTTTTTAAGTGGTTAAGTAAAAGGATAGCTTCATCATCTGTTATGTCGTTGCCAAAAAAAGCTGAAAAGAAACTCGTTAATATTGTATTCCTTAATCCACTAAAAGAATTCTCTGTATCACTATTCTTTGGAAGGAACTCCAATGAAATTGTTATGACTTAACAAATGCTGCATATAGGTAAACTGTTCGTCAAGACTCTTTTCTTGACTGGGACTCGTGGCGTGGTCCTGTAATCCAGCTTCATGGAGGTCAGGTTTTGAGGATGATATAGGTCTAAAGCGGCTCAGATAGTCTCAGTGATCATTGATGATACCCGCATCAACTCCCACCATCGTTTAGACAGTCATATCAGACCATCACCTGAGTGGTTCGGAAGTCACGTTAAGCCGTTGGTCCTTGTATTTCCATTGGCCATTGGGCTATTAATTAATGACCCATTCTAAGGAAGAGTCGGCCATAGTTTGTAACAAGACTACACCTCATAACTCATTACTACCACTCATCACACTCATCCTTCACCACATAGTTGCTTAAAAATACCCTCATGAGAGTGGTCGGCATCTCAAGTAGTGATTTAGTAGCATTTTATTACAGATTTTATATTTTGCATTCATTAAAAATACAACTTATATAACAATAATGTCACGTCGTATCTATATCACAAATTATTTAATAACAATACATCTCAATAAATTAATGTCGAGGTTCATGAAATTAAACAGACTACCTCACACCCGCCTACATAAAACAAACTCTGGGGTCGTGCAGGAAACTAACATTCGCTCGGTATCGTATTATCAACACAAACAAGAGCCCGGTTACACGCAGGAAGCAAGTATGCAACATTATATGAGACGGGCTGGATGTTGTGGCAGTAATAAGCAATGGAGCTCATTTTCACCTGAACGCTCCAATACACAAACACAACTTTTGTTATTAATCCCTTCGGCATCCTCGTGTACTTTCATCCGGCGTGTGCAGTCAACATATGCTCTGCTTAGTCTGGTACAATTCACAGGAGACGACGCATGTTGGTGGATTGTGGTTGTCACATCTACTTGCCACCTTTACTTGGCTGTCAACAGATTACCAAATTCGATTAAAGTGCCCTAATGCAGGCATTTAAAACTCGCATCAAAAACATTTTGTCGCAGAAGCATTCGACAGCAAACGAGTTTATGGCACAACACTTGGGAAACGTATACATTAATTGATTTACTGACGGGGTGCAGAGGGATAATTCGAATGAATGGAGAGAGTACATGTATAAACTGTAAGTCTGAAAGGTTCTCGATGTGCGAATGGAAAATTTTAGCTTCTAGATAATCCCGACGATTGCATTACATTTTATAATGTTCTTGCAATAAAATATTTATTTACTTTGAGGTCACGCCTACCTAATATTTAAATGACTTGAAAATTAAATTAAAAATAAAAACAGATGGCCCACCTAAATTATGCCACACACCAGGTAGCACCGGCTAAACTGGTTGGTCACATGTGTATTTGTGCTGTAATTAAATGTTCACAATTAATCAATTTTTTGCGTCAATTGATTATTGAATAGTTGTGTAAACGAGTATAATTTAGGGACGAGTTTAAGTTAAGTACCGAGCAATATGAATGATTTCAAATTAATCTAATGATTGATCTAAGAATCTAATGATGGGCAAATTTGATTGAAAGAAAAACTATAATCTAAATCATCCGGTTCACGTACACCGCGTCCAAACTTCATAATTAGGTTGAGATATTTCGGCCTCGATGTGGAGCCACTGATTGGCTGAAATTATACTCCACAGTGAGGCCGAAATATCTCATCCTATTTATGAAGTTTAGATGCGGTGTGAACCGGAGGATTTAGATTATAGTTGTGACACCAGCCGCGAAAGCCTAAAAGTTAAAAGTATTAAATTAAACCCAGTATTATTCAAAATCATTGGGGATTAAGATTGAGAAGGTTTACGGCCCATGCTTTTGTTGTTTAACAAAATTAACCACACATTTCTTTTTATTATTGCAGAACACGGTTCCTGTATTACTTAGCAAAGAGCATTGTCTTATTGGATTGCTAGATGTTATCAACCTGCTATCTTCCACCTGGTACACCATTAAAGTAAACAGTTGTATTATGAGCAACTTCAAAGAACCATTAACTGAGGACTATGTAAATGACAACGTTAACTAATCTTCACGTTCAATTTAAAATAAGGTTAACAGGCTCTTACCTTTAATTATTTAATTTGTAATGTGATCAGGAGAACCCATCGACGTTCAGTTAGTAAGAATAAAAATAATAAAATTGAATTAAAACCAATTGGAATACTTAAAGGCCGTTTCGTAAGCACCATTACTAGGTATCAACGGAATCAGTCCCATTATATTCAGTAAGCGAACCTGGCTTCGGGTTTCGGCTTCCTTAAAGGGTGGCTGACAGATCATCAAAACCCTAAAACTAAACTTTTTAATACAAATATACACGTTCAAAATTAGACGTGGTTTTACCATATTATGGTAGAAGTAATAAAAGCGCAAGTCTACATTCTGTTTGTTGGGACTCTTAAAGCCGTATGTGTAGAACAGGTTATAGGTACCGGGTGCCAAAAGGTCCAAGTACCTTAACTATTGAATGAATAAAAATGTTTGAAGATGCTTTGGCCTATGTATTAAAGGTAAACTGGAGTACTTTTGGGTTGCTTAACCCCCAATTTCGGAGGTTTATTAACCCCATCATTTGAGACCTCATTTGAAAGGCTTATGAATACAAATTAATTGATACGATTATAAAAGGTTTACAATGCCCTTGTTCAAAACGGTGGCCCAAAACGTGTTTATTGGTTTCACACGTCTTGAGAAAACTGCATATTTTCGTAATCGCTAGGAGTTTAAAGTTTTCGGTATCAATAGCTATGTCTTTCTGCAAATGAGGATTTAGGGGCTGTAAAGGGGTGAGGGAAAATTAAATATTTCAAAAATATACACCCACCACCCTATTTAAGGGTGGGAGGTAAACGCCTTACCTCAAAATAAGGCTAAAAGCACCTCAGTTGAAATTTAATATAAAATCTACAAAAACCCCGTAGGACGCACTTAAGTGACATATCCCATGTAACAAACCCTTTCCTGAAAAATACTAGTTAAGTTAAACATGCAACATAAAAACAAAACTGAATGAGTCATTTTGAATGTGTAATAATATGCTATGTAATGTAAAATGAAAAGTCCATACTTTACATTACGATTGCGACTTATGTGGAGTGTAACGCTTACTTCTGAAAGGTTCCATTTATTTGGGGTAGGAAACTACCCACAAAACTACTTTAGGTTACCTCATGAACTAGAACACAATAGCAAATACAATTTAGCCGCTCAACAGTTTAAACTTCTAAAACATGAGACACGCGGTCTAATCATAAAGTGCACTACGTGATGGGTTCTACTGACATTACCTTAACCTAACAAAACCTCAAGAAGTTAATTAATTACTTCTGTGTTACACCAGCTATAATATTATATTTGTTCAAAATAAACGTGTCACTTTGGGTTCACATCATAGAATGGAAAACTAAGTAAATGGTCTAATTGTTATACGTTGGCGTACTATCTTAACTTTAATTATTTCAATACAGTTAGGACATTACTACATTTTTAGTACATTAGTACTATTTCATTGTTTTGTATTAAAGAATTTAATAATGTCATTTTTAAATCCAATTATTTGTTTCACTTTATCATCGTTTTTAAATAAAACAAACAAATAAGAGTAAATAATTGAGAATTTTTATAGTTTTGTCCTACTATAAATATTGCTTCCAGGAATAAGACTGTAAATATTTATTCTAATGCCAAAAGAATAGTTATGTAGATATATAAATTATATGATGTGTAAACTTACAGCAAGAATAAAATATATTCTGTATATTGTCACTTTTCTTCTGTTTACAGAAAAAATGGTATTTTGTTCTCAGAACAAAATTTAGACCAGTAATAAACCATCTCTTCTTTTTGAGTTTTACGATATGTATTATTGTGTTTAGATTGAATATGATGTAAATATGTACTGTTTGCATTTAAAAAGTACCGACAAAACTTGATTACAAAACTTATTTACTGTTAAAAATGCCTTTTATTTGAGCGTTTCTCAGTACAACTGGTTTGCAGAACAACTCGTGTCAACTTATCTTAATTTAACATAGCCTAACTACATTTAAAACTATAATTGTACTCTGATGGTATCAAGTGTGATGGAGAAATGAAATATTGAGATGGTTTGGTCAAAGTTGTGTCAAGAGCCTCGTTTTCACCGAGGAGCTGCTTACATTAAGTTTCCTTCTACTGAAGTTTCCAGGAAATTCACATTTGTTAGTAGACATTCACTGCCTTATTTACAACGCCTCCGCAGCTTTAATAAGTTGTATCATTCATTGAATCATAAATTGTATCCTAAATAAATTGTATATTGTATGTGGCTTTCACTAATGTACTCGTATTCTACAAAACTATTCATAGTCAGCAATATACTTGCACAGACAAAATCATAGTTATTAACTTCATTACTACACATACACATCCAACAAATCACTATACTCACGTATTGTTAACTGCGACAACATAACAATGTGTGATGTTGAGTTTGTGACAAGGGCAGGGGATGATGTGATGTGATGTGATGTGATGTGGTCTATTCAGAGGGTGTATGGCTGGTCAGGTCAGCAAAACTACGCTCCTGGCACTTTACAGCTACCCAGTTAACCCTCTATCACCATAATCATGAAAACCTATGACCTATTCTCTTTAGACTTGCCACAGCTCGTGTTGTTCATTGCTCCATAAGGCATATTATTTTAAAATGTTAAATGAAATAAACAGCAAATGAAATCATAAAAGTGCAACCCTCCACTATGAAACACTCTAAGTTAACTTTATGTAACTTTTGAAATTACTGTAAATTTTACTTTGACAGCCTGAATTTAAAAACTAATTACGAAAAATCATTTGTTTATGAGTTTTGGGTTTGCAAATGAAAAATGTATCCATTTGTGTAAATAATAATGCCATTCATTAGGCCCAAAGTTTTAAGTTTCTGGGCTTGTTTCTTCTGGACAAAACCTATGTTGGGATAATCATGTTAATTTTATTTGTAAAAGGATAACATCTGGTGTATTTTCATTAAGAAAATTATCATCTTATTGTAAATCAAATGTTTTTAGAAGAGCCTATTTTGGATTGATACATCATCACATTTTGTATGGTATAGTATTTTGGGGGAACTGTGCTGAATCTAAAATATCACGGGTTTTTTAGCTAATTCAGTCTGTAAATTTGCGTTTAACTGTCATCCTTTCACGGTCCAGGATCTTACTTTGGCAAAGTTCAAAACCATTCATACTATACAGGTTAGTTTCCTAAATATTATGAATGATCCTGTGGATATGATCCTCATTGTTTATTTAAACCCTCGTGAGTTAAAAATATTTTGAAATCAATTGTTTCTCAATGTCCTGCATTAGCATGAATAGTTTTAGTTTAAAAATATTTGTTGTCTAAGTAGTCCAAACTAAAAGTAGGTACCAAAGTGAGTACTTTTGTAATTTATTACTAGAGACCCGGGCTCAATTTCATAGCTTTGACTTTTTAAAAAGAAATAAAATATACAAATATCGTAAAGTTGTCATTTAACAGGTTATATTGGTAGTGCATCATTGATCTTACAATTAATAAGTTGTAATGGGTTATTTGTTTTTAACGGCTTGTTATAAAGTCCTAGATACGGCAGCTAAGTTAATACCGTTAACGAGAACAAAACTATAAAAGTTATATATTTCTTGTTCTGTATTTTATGTTTAACACTGGGTAATATTCTACCTTACATTAAACTGTAGTAAGTATAAAGATTGATTAAACACAGAACCTAATTAATGTAGTGTAAAGGTAAGATTTTGGATCCCCTTCTTCTGTACCGAAGTGTTCTGTAGTTAACTTCTCCAGACAATAGAAACTGTTTCCTTTGTTCTCGGGCTACCTAATTTCCTTAACAGTTACAGTCTTAGCCTTGTGCTCTTTGTTCTATTTTACTGAAGTTTCTTTGGTCAAAAATATCACTTTTACTTGGAAAATATTTAATTATAGGGAATGATCAATTTGTATACAGTTTAATAACAAATGGGCAAATTTCATTAGGAGTCATCAAAAGTCTTGAATAGCTTATTCACTAAGTCTAAAAATTTTCAAAACTCAAAGTCGTAGTTTGCTATGATTATGAACAGTGAAGTGATAAAAGCTGTATAAATCTCGATACAAATTACGTCGGTCAACACAAAAGTTTGCTTAATGGAACTAACCCTTAACTTATCCTGACAGCGCTTCTGATACATGAACTCTAAGTTTACTTTCCTTACTGTTCATTCCTGCAAACGTTCGTAATAGGCTATTTTACATTTTAAAACTGAAATCACTTATTAAATCTGTGCTGACAAACTACCACCACAGAAAATAGGGACGTTATGAGACCCGTTTTGTTATAGCCATTCTGGATAGGAAAGCTCTTGCGGGGGATCACAGGAGAAAACGTTTTTTACTCAATGCGGCATTACCAAATACACACGTTTATCACAAGTTTTAAAAGTCAGTAACCAGAATTATCATAAATATACAGAAAAGTCTGTTAAGTTACAAGGATATTTACACAAATCGGGACAATAAGCTGATTTTGTAAAGGCTTGTTTAGTTTTCCTTGTACAACTATTTTCTCCCCTTGTGTCTTAAAAGTACTTTTGAAGATTTTAGAACAAATATGGTTCGATGTTTTAGTTATAACTACTGCACTATCTGATATAGTGCACTAAGAAACATAATATTTAGTTTCCGATTTTGTTGTACAGTATGGAAGCACGGAAAGATTTTCACGTTGAACTTTTCCAGTTATTCTTATAGGTTAGTGTGTAGGTGGCTATCGGCATCTCTTACCTATGGTTATATTTATAAGGTTTAAGATATCTAAGTTTAAATTATCTATATTATGTTGCCCCTGGTTATGAAACTCTATTAAAATTGTAATAAAACAACAACTTTCACTACAGTTATTTCGTCCAGCCACCGAATCAAAAAGGTATATAATGACTGTGCAATTAATTGTGAAACAGTTATATCAATTTATACAGTATAATGTATTCAAACGACACAACCATAGTTAAAACACGTTTATAAAAATTGAACTATGTAACATTATGCTGAAGTGTTACCTAGAACCTATGCTTAACTAAAATTAGCGCTAAAATTTATGCGCTAAAATTTGTTGACATTCTCCATTAATTGACTACTAATTATATATCATGCAAGTTTTAAATGATAGCACAGTTAAAGAGGTCAAGCTGTACATGAAAATATGATACAGTTTGTCAAGGTGCTGTAAGTTAGAAAGCGAGGTTTCTACTAACAATGTGGATTTTCTGGAAACCTCAGCAGAAGGAAACTTGTTGTAAGCAGCTCCGCGGTGAAAACGAGGCTCTTGACACAACTTTGACCAAACCAACTCAATATTTCATTTTTCCATCACAAGGTGTTCACTGAGTGGTTTAAAAAATGCAATTTAACATGAACATAATACAAGGTCTATGCAATTAGGTATAGTTTATTTCCTGTGATTACAACAATCATGTTTAGCTTATCATGGAAAGCAAACTCGTCGCCTGTACTAGTTGAAGGTAGGCCTAATAACTGTGTGTTACAACTCTTGTCTGTATACGGGCAGTTAAACCCTAATGTCCGCTTACGCTTAGTAGCTAGTAGGTGTCAAGAACGTCTTGAATTCACACTACTTACTATGTTATTGTAGCGTTGTTCTAAAATAGCATTCACATAATTTTTAGAAACAATTCGTTCTCAATCGTGCTCAATTAGCTAGAATGTCCTATAGCACCCTAAAAACACAACTTAAACTTAGGGTTTTTAGGTGAAATCCAGATACATATTGTTACGCGTTTAGACTTATCGTGTTTATTCTTAATGTTATTTCCACTAGCTTCAAGATAGTCATTGCCAAATACTTATCTTTTTACAAAATCACGTATTGTGGTAAATACTTTAAATACAGTTGGTACAAATACAAGCCTGGGACTCGTGGCGTGGTCCTGTAATCCAGCTTCATGGAGGTCAGGTTTTGAGGATGATATAGGTCTAAACGGCTGAGATAGTCTCATTGATCATCTGATGATACCCGCATCAACTTTCACCATCGTTTAGACATATCAGACCATCACCTGCTTGGTTCGGAAGTCAACCTAAGCCGTTGGGCCTTGTATTTCCATTGGTCATTGGGCTATTAATTAAGGAAGAGTCCTCATAAGGAAGAGTCCCATTATAAGGAAGAGTCGGCCTTAGTATGTAACAAGACTACACCTCATAACTCATTACTATCACTCATGACACTCATCCTTCACCACATATTTGCCTTAAAATACCCTCATGAGAGTGGTCGGCATCTCAAATAGTGATATAGTGGAGTTCGTTTTTTATAAATCTTTACTACTGGTATCAAACCCTTCGTAACACAGAAAATACAAGCCAACGAAAACTGAACGCAAAAGTGAGTTGAACACCTTTACAAATAGACAACATTTTCAGCCAAGCTATTTTGCCAACTTCCTTTTTTCACTAAAGTGGTCAGAAGATAACAGAACCTGTAAAACATCATAATTCCAATTCTACATACTTCAAATTTAAAGTTGTGTTGCGTTTTTCCCTATTTTACAGGATATTTTTGGTTCAAAAGGTTGAGCCTTTTTAACAAGACCACTATTTCATAATTAATATGTCTTAAGAAGATATATATCTACATACAGTTAAAAAAAGAATAACCTATTTATAGAAGAAACTTTTAACACAATACCTGTTGGCTTGTATTCTTAATTAAGTAATGAAATCAAAACATTAGATAACATTAGGTCCGATAACATGAATAAAAGATGAACAGTGCTCCACTTAAACATGGTATTCTTTCCTATATTATACACTGTAGACTGTACAGAGGTAAAGGCAGTAGTCTATAAATCTCAGTACAAATTACCTTGGTCAACACGACAGTTAGCTTAGCGAGACAACTCTTACCAGATGTTGACATTGCTTCTAGAACACGAGCCCCGATTCCATTAACCTTGTTATTCATTTTGTCTGTATTTATGTATTGTAAGAGTCTTTTTAATAGAGCTAAACTGACGTATTTTAAATAGTATGTCTAAATACGGGTTCTTAACATGACTGGGACTCGTGGCGCGGTCCTGTAATCCAGCTTCATGGAGGTCAGGTTTTGAGGATGATATAGGTCTAAAAGTGCTCAGATAGTCTCAGTGATCATCTGATGATACCCGCATCAACTCCACCATCGTTTAGACATATCAGACCATCACCTGAGTGGTTCGGAAGTCACGTTGCTGTTGGTCCTTGTATTTCCATTGCTCATTCGGCTATTAATTAATGACCCATTCTAAGGAAGAGTCGGCCTTAGTTTGTAACAAGACTACACCTCATAACTCATTACTACCACTCATCACACTCATCTTTAACCACATATTTCCCTTTAAAATACCCTCATGAGAGTGGTCGGCATCTCAAATAGTGATTTAGTGATTTTAAAGCTATTGCAGTGTGTCAGAAAGATTATTTTACCATCTTGACACCCAGGTTAAACTTTTAAAGAGACAACTCTACAAACAGCTGTATTTTATTAAACACAGTTGCATAGTGTTACTACTAGAGAAACAATTAGGCCAAATTCAAATTTAAAAATATATAACAAGTTTAAACAGCTCAAATGTGGCGTGGTCCTGTAATCCAGCTTGGAGGTCAGATTTTGTGGATTTAGTGATTTAAAAGTCAGTGACTTATATTTATTAACTAGCTGACTCGACAGACTTCGTCCACAAAAAATTTGTAATGTGGCCGTTTGTTTTGTTTTTACTGTCCATATGTTTTATAAAAAATAGGGATATCAGCTGGCAACGAATATCAATAAAGCTCAAATTGTTTATGTTTTAGTTAGAACACGTTTGTATGGGAAAAAGAAAAGGGTTGTTTAAAAGGTTTCCGGCAATTATTCGAATTTTTCGCCGTAAAACCATCCTGAACTCCTACGAACATTTTAAAAAGATTTGGCCAAATTGGTCCAGGCATCGTTGAGTTATGCTTAGAAACACATTTTGCGATTCATTTTTATATAATAGAAGATGTGTACAAACACACGTTTCTGACAACCGTAAATATCAAAGTAATATCGTAAACATGTTTTTTAAAAGCACTTTCCTCCCAACATGCTTGATTTAGCTTGACAACGTGAGGTCTGCTTCAAGCGTTTACATAAACTAAATGCGAATCAGAAATTATCTTTTGCAGCAGCAAAGTCACGCAGTAATTTTAAACTATGAAATGACCAAGCACGAAACAAAGAATTTGCAATGAAAAACGTAATTATTTAAGTAGAAATTCACTCTTACATACCTTTTACTAACCCATTAAAGGTAATACAGCTTTAACGAAAGTTACAATTCATTTTACAGTAAAAGCCTTACACCATGAATTTTGCGTAAAAATAACACAGGCGTAACGTAGCTTATCTTTTGGTAAATCGTGTTATTTTAATTTGATTTGTATATTTTCTTTGTATGGCTACAAATTGTTTAGAACCTATTTTGTAATGGTGTTATATTAACCACCAGCTGATTATTTTTTATCAGGTTAGAGAAGAGGACTAACATGTTTATTAGGATCCTGTTTATTTGACTGTAGCATCTTGGAAATAACCCATGAGTGTCAAAAACAATTGTAACCCTTCTTTAAAAATTAATTTTTAATTGTAAATCAAAATTTTAGTGTTCTTACGTAACCGCAACAAAACCAAAAAACGTATACGCCAAAGGTGTGAAGGTAAAAGAATCAGAACTTTCATGACCCTAAAATACCACCAACACTCTATTTATCACTATATCAGAGGCCGACAAAGCTATGCTATTTGAGATGCCGACCACTCTCATGAGGGTATTTTAAGGCAAATATGTGGTGAAGGATGAGTGGTTGTAATGAGTTATGAGGTGTAGTCCTGTTACAAAGGAGGCCGACTCATCCTTAGAATGGGTCATTAATTAATAGCCCAATTACCAATGGAAATACAAGGACCAACGGCTTAACGTGACTTCCGAAGCACGCAGGCGATGTTTAAACGATGGTGGGAGTTGATGCGGGTATCATCAGATGATCACTGAGACTATCTGAGCCGCTTCAGTCCTTTATCATCCTCAAACCTGACCTCCATGAAGCTGGATTACAGTACCATGCCACGAGTCCCAGTCCTATATTATTATATCTCATTAATTTCCTTGAAATACTCAAACAGAGCCACATTCTAGTATAAAATAATGATGATAAAAGTTTATTATTATGAAACGCCTCTAAAATCGTATATTAGTTAAACAACAGTAGGCTTGCCCTCTTCTCTCTTACTAAGCTAACATTAACTGTGCTGCTTCCGTTATTAGTTTTCCTCAGCTCTCCCAAGCCTAATGTAAGACTAAAGTATGTATAACTCCAAATGAAACATAGATAAAGTGTCATTCCAACTAGTTCTTAAAATTGATATTGACCTAAGGTTAGTCAATCTAAACACTAAGCAGGATTACATTATTTCGAAATAATCGTTTTCAAATGTGTTACCGACAATTCAAGAAGTCTTAGATGGGTGAGACGCCCTAACATACTATGTTGTAAATTAGTGTGCATACTGTATTTCCTGTATTTCATGATAGGAAAATGTATTTGGTGTATAAAAAATAAAAGTAATGGTATGATGGTATATGAAAAGTGATGATAACATGAAATAGCATACATTATATTTGTTTTTAATTTCTACTCGTCATTACAATCTTTTTTCTTTGACATAATATTTAAATCTGTTGCTGTATTCTCAGTAAGTGACTGTTCAATTATATTTGTTTGTGCAACTCCGTAGAAGCAAAAATTTTTAGGAATAGAAGCTTTTGCTCAGCTTTTTCTATTGTATCTTTCTAAAAAAAACAAAATAATAAAACCAAGTATGGTTATTTTAAAATGTCACAACAGACTTAAGTCTATACTTTTGGAAAAAGACACGCTCAACCAGTCTATAGAAGCAGTACAACTTAGGCTACTATGACATATGTTTCAATTTCTATGCAATAAAAGCTATTTGCAACCGACGCGGAACTAGATTGATACATGCACAATGGTACAAGATTGTCGCTACAATACCCCCTACAGTCTAGATGGCACCTGGTCACGCCAGACCTTTGTATACTGTATACAATACATCAACAATTGTTCAGTACTGCGCCATAAACAATGTCACGTTAGTCCAGCCATGTACTGCCTCCAATTGGAACAGAGCTCTTACGATACCTGGGACAGATTTTCTTCAACCAGACGTTTTGAAGGAAAATTACTAAAATTAAGCACTTATTTAAGTATGCTATTTTTCGACGCTGAGTTCGATCTCGATTGGTGGCTGCACCCTCCAGACCACGACTCGGCCTGCGGCCTCGTATTTTGGAATTCGCAACTGTTTTGCCGATATGATGCAAAATATTGGCAAAATATTGTCAAACAATTGGCAGATTTTCAGACGTCGTCCTTTTTGGCCGCTAACTTGTCAGAGCCTTACAAAAAGAATATTTTCTAATTTATTCCTGAAGGCATCACACCAAGAGCTTCTACACGAGTACATGGTTGGGGGTAGCATGCCGGTAAGTGCCTAAACAATAACTCGTTCAGTTACCTGTACAACCGGCTTTATAGTGTACTAGCTGATAGTACCTGCGCTTCGTCTCGAGGCTTTATTAACATGGCTGTGTGTATATTTTAAAACAATTGCAAATTTAAAGTAAACACAAAAAATAGTTTTCTACGAGTATATATATCCCTAAAATTCCATTCAGTTTGCCTGTTAATCACCATCTTCTTTAAGTGTTACCATTTATTTTGTGGATGTTGTATGAATATGAAATATAGCTTAAGACACACTGCGTAATGAGCTAAACCCTTAAACGAAGTTACACCGCCATAGCTTCAGTCGATTCTAAGATATAAGCTACAGACAGACGGACAGGAATTTTTCTGACACCAGTTTCGGTCTATCCGAAATATATAAACACCGAAAAACCAAAGACCGATGTATTCTTTGCAACGTGCAGATGTCTTATGATCTATATAAATAAGTGTTGCTACCTTGTGAGAGTCATAGTTACCCACCATTTCGCTATATTTTGAGTTTTGCTTTGGGTTTTAATTTATTTTGAGAATGTTATATGAAGCAAAAATGTAGCTAAAGACACACCACGTGATTAGCTTGGAATTCAGACATTCAGTTTCGGTCTATGCAAAGTATATAAACACCAAATAAAAAACGATGGATTCTTTGCAATGTACAGACATAAGTCTTATTCTATTTATATAGATATTAATTTTCCGAATAAGGCTTCATCTGAACAGACTTAAAATAGATCTTATCCGAATAAGAACTTTAAGGAAACTAAGACTTCTAAACTAGTTTAACAGTTGATCCCGACTGAAATGCAGAGCACATAACCTTGATTTAAACTTGGATCAAGGAGGATTTTACTCCTCCAATGTATCCACAGTTCTACAACCGCTTTTACGTGTTGGTTTTATTGCCTTACTATGTGGCTATGATGTCATTTAGTTTGTTAATAACATTAAGTTGATATTCTTAATTTTAAAAACAGTACCAAGAGATACTTGGAGTTGTTGGCTTATTAATACGAATTACTAACATTGGATCTTAACATTCATTACTAATAGATTACATGGGTTCAGGAAAGTTTTTTTCAGGACAGGAACGCAAAAGAAAAATGTATCTTTTGTTTGATTAATGACAATAGTGTATTTTACTAGAGAAAACAAACTGGCCAAATGCAAAGAAAGAAAATAGAAGACAACCAGGGTTGGGTCAAAACATAAATCAGTACATCTTTAGAAAACGACTCAGCAGGATGGGTTTACCACCTGTGTCTTTTGGGAGATAAAATCATATTATGTTAGGCATAAAAGTCCCTTTTCTCTGTTATATAAAAAAACACAATACGTTTTAAAACTTAACTTAGCCATGTGTTTGTGACAGATTGAAACATACCTCTTCAAAATCTGGACTTGTTATCAAATTCAGTTTTTAACCCTATCCTATTAAATTTTATTTTGCCAAATCCACGTGAAATGTTTGGTAGGTCGAGCAAACACTTGTTAAGGTTTAGATGGGAATTGCCTTTTCAATCGAAGCAGTGATCCCTTGACACTTCATCAAACCGGCTGAATGGTTCATCAGGCTCAACAATGATAGACTTTCTGCTCGTATAAGAGAGCACTTTATTTTGAATTTACTGATGCTGTATTTCTATATCCCATTTGTACCTTAACAGGTAATATAAGATTTGGGTGCTATATGACGTTCCTAAAGGTTAAGCTGTAATTTTTAGTAGTCTTTAGTATGAAATGTCACTCGGAGCGTTGACTGTATGTAACTAGATTACCTATGTTTATGTTTTTTGAGTTGTATGCTTTTTATTACTTAACTTTTCTATCCGGCAGTAGCTTTATTTACTTATAACCTAAGATAATAATTTGATCCTAATTTTTATAAACGGTAAATAGGTATTTATTACAAGAAATTTGAAGACAAAGAGGCTTTGACCAATTGATGAACCTGTTGCTGGTTATGTTCGCTCACCAAACCATCAGGCCCATAACCATAAGTGGTGAGCATAACCGCCCGGCAAGCGGGAGACCCGGGTTCAAGTCCTGGTTCGGTCAAAACCTTTTGTCTAAAAATTTCTTTAGTTAATTGTTATTTAGGTTTATACAAATTAAGATCTATAATAAGTCATTTGACATAGTATTTAAATTTTGTTTGTATATTTCCAGCTTTTTGATTTAAAGTCACTATTTTACAATCGTTTCGGATAAACATTCAATTTAAATACTTCTCTAATTTTGAAGGCAGAAATAGTTGGGCTGGATGGTGTAGTGGTGAGCATCACCGCCCGCTGAGCGTTAGACCCAGGTTCAAGTCCCGGTTCGGTCCAAACCTTTTTGTCTTCAAATATTTACAAAAAAATTATTTGTTTAGTAATTTGTTCTTGTTGTACCGGTACACGTTTTATACAAATTGTTTCTTCTTAATTTTAATTTTTATACAACTGAAGAAGACTAGCACAGCCTATTTGATACGTATTATTAAGTTTTAAACTAAACAGTATTTGGAGTGGTTACCTGACAGATTTTTACTTATTCTATGTTTTATTATTAAGAATAGTTTTTCTTGAGTTTATCACTCCTGTGAAATGAATATTACCTTTCAGTGTTGGTCTAATGTTTTGTTTCTTTTCAAACAAAAGAGGTTGGTGTGTAGGCTTAAAAGATGATTAGAGGGTGCACTATAATAATTAAAAACCAATAACATGTATTGAATGCATAAGGTGTGACGATGTTAATTTGAGAATATTAAAGCACACGATAACTATGTATAGCTTTGGTCAAACTTCGAGCAGCTTTCTTTACTATTAATGTGATGTGCTATTGACATTGCCAAATGTGCTTTAATGACGAGTGTGTTTCACTTTTCAAGCGTCTTATGGACATTTAATTGACCTCTTTTCATCATGGCTTTATAACAACTAGTCAAAACTGCCTAGTCTAGAAAAATCTATAGCTAGGTAATCAATAAAGTATTAATAATGTATAATGTATGGTGGGCTACATGATTTTGTAAAAATACCCAACAACAAATGAGTGTTTATATTTAAACAATAGCAACATATTTCTTTTTTATCAAAGTGATATTATTAAGGAATGTCAAGTTATCATGCACATGATTACCGCTACAATACCCCTTAGCCTCTCATGGCTCTCAGTCACGCTACAATCTAAATATAGTTGTCAAGCACAGCTCTTTTACAATGGATATGGTAATACAGTGGTTATCATTGTTAGTAACGCTCACGTTTTTAAAGCAAATGAAGCCCCTGATAAAACCAACGCATTTAACTCGTGAGTATTAATATCGTGATATTCTAACAATGTGTTGCTAAATCTTTGAATTTTTGATTATACGTTACACACAATGTCACTTTGAACCTTATTATTTTATCAAACTTATAACTAATTGCTATCGTACATTTTATACCGCAGGTTCCAGTCGACACATGCTCTGAATCAGTATCAAAGTGGGGGTAAGAAACATAAATAAAAAACACGCCAGCACGTTTAGTCTGTTACTTGTGAGAAGCCAATTGGTGAGAAATTAGATTAATTTGATGACTAAATTGGAATTGGTTGGCTACCATCAATCGCAAAAGCAGCTTCAATTAGCATATAGTTAGGTATATGCCAATTACGGTAGCATATAACCATAACAATGTCATGTTTAACTTTTTAAACTGTTTGGCAAATTGCAACCCCTTGTAATCAATGTCCTAGGCTCCACAATACTTAGGAAGACTCTGCCAAGACTCTAATCTACTGTGTGAAATTTTGTTAACAGAAAAAGGATACAATTTGAAAAAGTGTGTCTTTAAAAATGTTATAGTTCCTATTGTGATGTGCACAATATTATCATATCTACCTTTTGTTAAGGTAACTAGGAAATATAATCAAGAATGTCAAACAAAAATTACAGTACGATAAATTTAGACCCCTTAAACAAGTTAAAAAATTTTTAAACTTTTAGGTCGTTACAAATTAGTTTTCCGCCCACAGCTTTTGGTCTCTCAGATATCCGACTAAACTAGAAACAGCTATTTTTCCACACATTTCAAACTCACTCACTGAACGTTACGTTAAAATATAATATTTCTTTTGACGGAACCTATATATTTTCAAAACTGTTATACTTTAAGAAAATGCTACCGTGTGAGTTTTGTACAGCATATTTGATCATATTTTCACAGAGATTACTTTTAATATTGTAGACAAAATACACTATAAAGCATAACAAATAAACTATGTAGTTATTTGTCCACGGGTGTGCATCAATTTAACACACTGAATATGTGTATGTCCCTAGGTGACGCAGCATGAATGGTACAATCTATGATGCTATTAGCTGAAAATAGACCTATCCCTTGTGATTGATACCGCTATGAATGTTGTTGTCCATCTGATCGGACTGTAGAGTAGAACTTACTGTCAATCAAGTTGACCAAAGCTTGTCTATTTGCTAATAGCTCCCCAGGCAATCTAGACACGGCAGAAGAGTGATTACTTTACAATCTCTTGAGGTTATTGTTTGAATCTTAGTAGTGGTTTTGCTTTGGTAATGTATTAACTACTATTAGCAACCTAATAAATTGTTACGATTTAATGTTTGCACGCTGATAGAATTATTTATGTAACGATTGTCTCACTAAAAGTTTACTTCAGGTAATTCACTTCAGTTGATCTTGTAATGCTTATACGTCCTGTGGTGCGCATTCGTGTAAATTTAACGATCTTAGGAACTAATGACTTCCGTTAAAGGTTTTGAAGGCAAAACTACAATTCTAGGAGCAAACCTGTGCACAGTTCACTAAACGTATAGTGTAGCAAACATTAATCAATAATGGTGAACATCTACTCGTTTAGCACTGTGCGCTGAAATGTTTAACTTTGTATCTTTTGAATGATGCCAGTATGAATGTTGTTGTCTATTTTGCAGGAGGACTGACTTTACTGCCAATCAATCTGACCAAAGCTTGTCTATTTTACAAATGTTTGAGTCAAAACAACTCACAAACTTTGAAGCAGTTAAACCCGAGCTTTTAGAGTATGCTGATAAATACCGCCCTTTCACTCCGTTGTTGAGTCAAAATTACACAGAACGTTATTTCAACGCTGCTCAAACATTCGAGTCAAACATTCGAGTAGATTTTACCCGGTAGATAATGAGAGAAATTGACTCACAATAGTAATTAACTTTAACCAGTGCGATATAACTCAAATATTGAGTCAATTTTCAGAACAATTGACTAAAATTGATGAAATTAAAATTACACAACAACTTGTTAGAATGTAGGTAGAAAAAACTGCAGACAATATTTAATTATAATTTACCTTTTTGCTTGGTAATTTTTAAAGAGTTAGTTAAGACACAGTTTGACTGTTATTTCCTAGCAGATGACATCAGCATACACACATTTCTACTCGACGAGTCGATAGAATCTACCCTCGGGGAGACAGTAGAGTTCTCATAAAAAAATCTTCATTGTTTACAAGTTTTTAAGGAAACGAAAAAGATATTTTAAGCAAAGGCCTAATACACGTATATCGACCACAGAAACAGTTGACTATTTTACAGACTCAATAAACTGACATTAACAAATATTAATGTGTATTGGATCTAAAAATTGGCATAATAGACTATGAGATGCAGTTTCCTGAAACTTCTGTATAATAAAAGCACTGATCCCTTGATAATTCATCCTTTGACGAGTTAATAAGAGATACATTTCAAACTTAGAGTAAACTCAAGGAATTACTGACGGGAATTTAGCCCAGCCATTTAGTGTATTAAGTGAACAAACTATTCAAACAGTAGTCAGTGTGGTTAATTCGGGTGTGTTTTAAAGAAAATCAAAGTCAAATGGGTTTTCATTAACTCCTCTAGAAGCTATTAGAATATATTTTACCTTATTTCGTATGATTCTTATCATAATTTCTCTTGAACTACTTAGGAATAAAATTTTCTTCCATCTACATATCAAGCTACTTTTACAGCATGCAGGATTTATATGACCACATAATTACAATTTACGCTATTGATAATATTTATAAAGAAAAACATAACTGAACATATCAAAATGCTTGTAAAGCATTATAAAGTTCTACTCTAAAAGTAAATAGGTACAGGGCGCCTATTTTACAAATGAAGCGTAGTTTCATTGCTTTATTAATCTAAAACAACGGCAGTGCCTTGTCAAATTTGCCAATTTCATTCTTTTAATGTGTGGAGTAAGCCATAAATCTACTAATCTTTTCTTCGTATGTGGTATGTTGTTGACGATGGGAGGATTTCAGAAGTTGGACTATTATCACGAACGTTTTCCTTCGTCAGTGAGCAAAGAGACCAAGACGTTTCGGGATCTACAATATTATCCCGTCTTCAAGTGAATTGTCTAAACGATGGAAAATGTCCACAATAATAGTTTACCAATCTTTGTAAATGTAAACAATTTCTCATATACGATTACACTGAAATGCCAGGCCAATATTAAATCTGTTACAAAGAACTTCAAATAAGTTCAAGAAGTCCAAATAGAGATGTGTGTTATATATTAAGCCAATAAATCTTTTAGACTCCTTTGCAAGGGATGGTATGAATGAGAATGGATCATTGGGTCCTGTGAAATATGGCGGGAAGTCTAACCGACCATCTGTCCTCCTTTCCATACAATCTGTTGACTGTGCTTCACCGGTCCAGTCTTCAAACAGAAGCTCACCAATCACTGGCTCACCGCAAGTTACACAACTTTGTCTCAAAACTAACAATCAGTTCTGTTTTGATAATTTACTCTTAGTTTGTTAGAAAGTGAATAGTATATTTAATAAGTCCCAGGGTAAATTGTATTGAATGGTAAACAATTAAAGTCCTGCTACTTCTTTGTCTTTAAGGTATTTGGAGTTAAGGAAAAGCTGTCAGGTGACTTTTTATAACAGTTAAACTGTACGGTGTGTGACCCTAAGCTACCGTTACCTTGAAATCAATAGTAGATTGGCTCAACAAACTATAACGATTATATTCTTGAAAATGTTGGTCTACACTCGTGCCTATAATTATAGGTTCTTGAAACTGAAATCACAGCTTGTATAACGTAGTTAATATAGTTCGCTAAATACACTTTTGCTGTGCGATTCTGACTGTTGTGAAACTGCAATCCGCTTTGACTAGTCCATAAGATTAACTATTGTTTTCCAACGTGGTTAAGTGGTAGAGAGGACTATAAAGTCCTAACTTCGCCACATTTTCATTCATTCATTGTTTTTATATCTGGACTATTTTAAGCATGATAGTTAAACGTTAAGGTTACTGAAAGTTATCTGAATACTGTACGTGCTGTGCATGTTCATAAAGTAACAAATCATATTTAAAATAAATTAAAAGAGATAGATATGTAAACATAGGCAATACAGTTTTAAGAATACCTAAATATAATTTAGGAATCTTCTGAAACAATCAAGTTTTAAATAAGCTTTAAACATAAAAATATTATAAAGAAATAAATATGTAACAAAACACCCTTGGCAAAAGAAATTGTATACAGAGATGTTGTACATTTTATGATAAAATTGTATGACAGAAGAATTATGTCACATACATTTTTATAAACCTGTCTTTTGCCTATAATGTTTTATTACAGACTTATTGCTACGACTTAATCATAGTTTAATTGGTTTAAACAATTTTAAAAATGGTCACAAAATATATGATCTAGTATGTAACGGTAGATTTTTACGTTCGGTCCAACGATAGTATATCAGGCACACTTTAATTTTGAAGCCAGTCTGTCAGCTTGTCAACGTTTTTGACGGCAAATGTCTAACTCGTCAGATAAACTGAAAAGTGACGGAAGTTTAACAAGCTTTGTCGAGAGCTTCATCCATATATTCAAACTGAAGTGGGGCTCAAAACATAACATTTCATTCCAAAATAAAAACAGACTCAGGCTTTTCAATGCCTATTAGAGCGCTTAAACAGCAAAGTTTTCATACAAAAGATTCTTTGATCCTAAACTTTACTTTATTTTTTGAGAGAACTATCCACCTTCGTATCCACTATCTTAGATGCTATGAATTTTAAAACGCAATTCTAGTAGTACCTTAAATCAAATACTCATTATAAAAACCAAAGTAATAATCACTTTTGAGGTACACTGTCATTGGAGCAATCCATAAACGCTGTCAGTTTATGGGTTGGTCTACTGATGGATCATTGCTCGTGACAGATCTAACCAACAAATCTAAATACAATTGAGTACTTGTTTCTTTACCAAATTACCTAAGTAATAATAAAGAAATAAAATGGGTAAAAAATGGCTAAAAGAAATATCAACACATTTTAGTTAAAACATTTGTTATACATTATTATGGTAACGTATTTCAACTCTGAGGCCATTATCACATTAAAGAAAGTTAGAATGCCACTCGTTAATGTAACTAAGTCATATATATAGTACGGTAATTTTAGTTACTAAATGTTTTCTTATGCTACTTTATTTTACTTTTTACTATTTTACTTAATGTTACTGAAATTCTAAAAAACGTTGTTTGCCAGAGGTGTTTTATTCATACTAAGTACCTTAATACTCCTTTAACTCTCTTTTGAAAAACATGTAAACTACGAATTTAGAGTATAAAATATATTTTAGACGCTAGGGCTAGGTTATTCCAGACAGAGGAGCTTTAATCAAGCTATGCATAAAGAAAATACAATCCTTTCCCGTCCGGAAAGTGGTTTTGGTGATTAGAGAGATAACTATTAGGTCAACTGCCACAGAGAAGGCTGGAGGTTGCTTGATGGCCTTTGTTGCTTTAAAGTTGAAGTAATGCAGTTTTTAAACAATCGTTTGTTTGCAATTTGCATACATTTTAAAGTTATGTGATAACGCAGGATACTTAGAATTCCAAAATATGTGATTTTATTCTAGTCTTTTAATAATTTTATTTAGTAAGTAGCTCAATCATGTTTATCTTTTACAAATTCAGTTGTGGTTTGGGAATATTCTAAATTTACAAGTTGGTGAAATCTATATGAAGTACTATAGTTTGAGGAATTATTTCGGATATTTTCTATTGTTAGTAAGCAAACAGTTCACGCCGTCAATGAGATATTTCAAACAAAGAACTGTATTAGTTTAGTGTAAGTGTAGAATTCTATGAAAGAAAGACGTTACGTACACTTGGTGTCTAATAAATAATAAATAATTTAAACAAACACATTTGTTTAGTTTTGATCCAAAACAAAGGTTTTGTGACAGTTGGACAAGTACTTACTATTCTGTTAGCTAAGTACAAGTTGTCCTGCTTCTGCACTTCCTTGAGCGCACATAGTTGATTTAAAAGTCGAGGGAGTGACATATAATGTAATTTGGTACGATGTCCTTTTTATTATTACTCAATTACCTCGAACGATAATGTGCAAATTTAAACAAACATGATGTTAAAATACATAAAAAATTCAAATGTATTATATAGCTTATATTAAGTAGCCTTCACACAAAATAAATTTAGATTCTAGTCAATGTGTTTGTGCACACCGTTAAAATTGTACCTTTTCATTAGCATTATTTTGTAATTTCTAAATAATGATTAAAAGGAACGTATAGCAAAGATTGTCTATCTTTAATGAATGAAAATAAGAAGGGCTTTATTCTTAAACAAAGATCAAAATGAAAACTATAATATAACACATGAGTTAAAACAAATTTTAGATATAGAGACAATAATGTGTTTGTTGGTTTGATATTGATTTCTTGAAGCAGTATGCAGCAAGAAACGAGTGAGCTCACAAGACCTTGTTCTGAGGTACGCTGTGTACCAACCTCGGTTCTAATTAGTTCTGTCAACACTATCCCAACTTGCTGTGACAGATGTTGACTCTCGATCTGTTGCAAGAAAGTCCCCTGAGATTGCTTTAACCCAGACCTAGAAATGTTCCAAGTAATTAAAGTATAATTTGAGAGTAGTTTTAACTTTGTTTTTGGTCTAATGTTAATGTTTTCCGTAAATGTTTGACACGATTCTGTCTGTTTCAGGTGAGTGTTGGGGTTTGACTTGGTGAGTGGTAACATTATAGTATAATAACTCTTACGCTTTCGCGGCCGGTGTCATCACTAAGATCTAAGGCTTCCGGTTTACACCGCGTCAAAGTTGAAATATATTAGCACAGCAGCAATTAATTAATATAACATCAGCAGTAATTATATTTCAACTGTGACGCGGTGTAAACCGGAAGCCTTAGAATTTAATTATGGTATATACATATAACTACCAGAATCTGCATCGAACTCATCCGATGAATCTTCTGTTAAATCGTATGAAATACCCGGGTCGTAAGAGCACTATCATATGATTTTGGAGAGATTTATGCCATTAGCATGAATTTAAAAACGATAACGCCTAGTCTATACCTAAAGCACCCTGGAGTATCCTCGCAAAGTGTTCTAGTATAATACAAATCATTATGCAAATTATTCTATGAAGCAAAAAGCCACAAGAAAATCAAAATTGGACATTGGTAAGGCACTACGACATGGTTAGGTTTCGAATGTACGAAATGATGTTTACCTATAGCTCAGCAGACTTTATAAGAACAGATCAGAACTGAGCTGATCTAATGCTCCCACATTCTCGACGTGAGCTCAGATTGTTGTAAAGGTTTATTGTCTCTGTTGGCACATTCGTTGTCATCCAGGAGTTCTGAGTGTGACGTGTCTCACTGCTTTACTGTATTTGGTTTACTTACGTTCAATTCCTATATAGGTCGATATAGCAATAGAGGTTTCTAGGCCAATATGATATATTGTAGTATGTAAAGCTATAAATATCGCACGACAACGCTTTGATTTGTAAGTGAAAATGTTTGGTATCTAATTAAAGCAGCACAGTTACGATTATAATTCCTTTTACCTCAGTAAAATACCGGTATATAAATTCAGATAGATTCTTAGACAGGGCTATCAGCTTAATTTGTATAAGTGACATTATATACATTTGACATTTGACCAAGCAACATTAGGATATTCAATAGTACTTTTAGACGCAAGAACCTGTTGAGTCTGTAAATCGTTTTGTTATATTCAGAAGAGATTGCTAAGAAGATATTTGCCAAAGGGAGGTTCAGGGAGATTTCATGGATAAGCAAGATACTGAGGCGGAGAGGGAGAGAGGGTACTTCAGTTGAGCAAATTGTTACTTACTGCTGACCTACTTAAACACTTTCTACTAGATGTTATCACAACGATTTGCCCTGGACATACGTACTTTAATTTCTGCTTCCTAAATAAATGCGGTATCTAAAGGTAAAGCGGAAGTTTTCCTTATTTAACGTAGAGAAATGATGACTACAAAGTCCATTATTTTACTTATTCAACTTACTTACCAAACTCTACCATTATAATTATAACGTTTCCGCTTTGTCACTTGACAACATTGTCAGTAATAACTGCGGGAGTCGAACCTTCGTTACTTGAGTCATGAGATCCGGAGTCACTAGCAACACCATGAAGCCATGGGTCAATTAAGTTGTGTAGTTTATGATACAGTTTTAAAGTGTATTAGTGGTATAATGCAAGAAAATTTGTTAGCGTCTTCAATTTTCATTTAGTTGGTTAAGACATATTTTTAGATCTTACCAACCGGGTTTGAAATGTTTTAACTTAAACAAGTGATTACATACTGTAAAAAAATATACACTTCTGTGCTAATAAAAAACCGTTAAACGTCGAATCCGCCTTGTCCGCGCGACCTGTAATGTAATAACTATACATAGTTATTTCAAAACTAATACGTTTTAAACGCAGTGTGTCTTATTAAACCTTTAAACACTTTTATACTAATATAAAATACACATGCTGAATTAAACCATTTAAATCCGTTGTGCTAAAAATGGATACAAACGGTAATTTTCTGTATTATGGTTAACAGGTGTGACTTTAAAGGCCGCACGAACAAGGCGGATTCGAAGTTTAATGGATTTTTATTATCACAGAAATGTATATTTTTTACATTCGTTGACTAGATGCATTGGTTAAATAAATCATTACTTTGTAATGCCTTTACTGCACACACTTTAAATAACCTCCTATAATCTCATATATATTTTAGTTATATTATTTTATGCATCATGTCAATAAGATTTTCCATTTAAAGTACGTCTATACAAACTAGATAAATACAAATATACAAACGTTCTCTAAAGGGTTTAAAATTATTTCTTTTTAAAAGTTGAGAGGGGGTAAATTTAAAACTCAACCGTATATGTATGATAATGTAATAAAACCGGCATTATGTACTTTATACAGTTAAAGAGGGCTCGTTACGCTAGCGATGTACACACGAAACTTCGATTGAAAAACTATTGTTAGTAATTGAATAGGCAAGTACTAACACGTATAGTCAGTAGAAACGTATTTAGCTAACACATAGCTATTCAGATATTGTTTTGAACAGAGTGTTTCGGGTTTCATGTTTGAGAAAATGAGAAGTGCTTGAATGGGTTACGTAACCTAGGGCTGCATGTAACAGTGTTACACAACCCTTCCTCCCTGGCCACGCGATTCTTTACTCTTCCAGTCGCTCAACTCGAACAATAACTCAACACAGTTTCAAACAACTTTATGACAAAAAATACATACAGTGCTATTGTTAATCTAGCTTTGTGTTAGATTATTAGTTTTTCAATTTATAAAGGTATTGCTGGTCTTAAGTAATAAAAATACACGCCCGAATTTAGAGGAAAACAATGCAATTGTCGTTGTTAGTTCGAAACTATTGAACTATTGAATTCGTTGATTCCTAAGTGGAACATAGGACCTCGACGAAGTTGCGCCACCCATCTCTGTCTGCCGAAAGCACTTTGGCCTGCCTCCACGACATCCCTCTATTTGCCAGCTCTTCTCTGCCTGTCTCTTCCATGTGTTGCTAGGTCTGCCTCGCTTCCTGCCTCCTGCGGATTCCAATCAAGTGCCTGCCTTGCTATGCAGCTCTGTGGTCTTCTCAGTGTGTGGCCTATCCATCTCCAGCGTCTCCTAGTTATTAGTTTTCTAATCGGTTCCTGCCTGGTGATTCTCCACAAGTCTTCATTTCTGATGACATTTAGCCACCATATACCCAATATATGTCTCAAGCACCGATTAACATATGCTTGCCTATTAGTACACAAGAATCATACTAGAGCAGTTTGTAGAATACCAAGCTACTTTATACACTCTTCATAGATTTTGAGAAAGCCTTTGACTCGGTGAACAGAGAAAAGATATGGGCTGCTATGGGAGCATTTGCGATTCCCCAGAAGATTGTTAGACTCACCAAGAAGCTGTATGACGGATACACGTGCCGGGTGGAGCATGATGGAAGCCTCTCCAAGCCGATAAATGTTGAAAGTTAACTATAGTGTTTGGAAAATAAAACATTTTTACATCATTATTTTTATAAGACAGTCGTTTGTTGTTAGGTACAAGCAGTAATAAGTGAAGATGTAAACTGACCAATCAAAGTAGTACTCAGGTGACAGAAAACTTAATGTTTCGAGCAGCTAGTAACTACGAAGCCCCTCAAGAATTGTGTGCAAGGGTCTTAAGGGGGTGAGTTTATAGTGTTCGTTTCACTATGTGTCTCTGTAAACGGTGTCGTTGTCAAATGTTATACATTATTTCAAATTTAGAAGAATTAAATGAATCGTCAATCTATTTTACTAACACGTTTGGAACAGACTTTTAGCTTTTTCTTTCGAGCTCTAAAAGTAACGTATTTGTACGTTTTCTAAGTGTGTAAAGGTTACAAACAAGTATTTATGTGAAAAGCCGGATTTGAATAATTTATGTTTATGTAAAAAAGGAAAGTTTGAAACAAAGCCGTTTCAACATTTGCGAACATCTCAATTAGAATAAAACCCTGGTGAAATCCCTTAATTTCATTTTTCCACTCACATTGACAATAATTATTATTGTTAAAACTATTGATTAAATTGATTGTTGAGAGTTGCGGCTTTGACGGCTCGTTGTTTCGATGACAACATGGTTTGGTCACATCAAACTTATCTTTACGAGTGTGGTCAGACGAGAACCGTTATCTGCCTCACTAATCAACACTTCCGTTTATGTCTCATCAACTAGCTCACAATCTACCACGTCCCTCGTTTTCATGTATCACCTTATTTAGTGAAAACTAAGGTTATATAGAAGTAGTTTTAAAACAATGTTTTAGATAGGAGTGTATAAATCTGAGTTGGTAAACTATGAAAATGTATAAGGGTCAGACTATCGCCATTCATGAAACCGTTAAATAAAAATAACTTGTTAAAAATATTCAAAACTAGATATATTTTCAAAATATGTAATGTAGCCTTAGCCTCTATTGTACAGGGCTGGTGAACAGTGTGGAATCACTCTGCTTGTTACGTGTGCCAGTAAAAGCGCTGTATAGAACCGTCTGAGTCTACGTATTGTGTTTTTAATGTTTTTAACACTTATTTTGTTGGTTACAAATATATCTTTGTTGTTTGGCCAGACATGTTTTGGTGAAATTTCTAATAAAACTTGGGCTAATCATAAACAATATTTTAAGTTTACATACACTTATTTCTTTCAAAAACATGTGCTGTTATACAAAACAATGAAGACGTGAAAAATGTGTTCTCCAAAACATGTTTTGTGAAACTTCACTTCTTACTGTGTGTAGTATTATGCCTTTTACAATGTTAAACCAACTACATACTAGGCTCACCTTTGTCAAAAGGTAACAAAACATGTCTTTCTATGGAAAAAAATCAGTTAAAATCAGTTTATACAGTACAAAACTATGAGCATGTACCAATATCAAATCGGGTTTTAAAACCACTACTGTAGCACAAGTGTTAAACATTATTGTTTCCTCTCACTGCTATTGCTTATTCACGTTTTGAGGAAATTGCCAACTCAGGAAACTAGTTCTGTCAGCTTGTCAGTTAATTCAGAAAATGTCTTGACAAGAAGGAAATGGAAAAGACTTGAATCTGTAACGTGAGCTTACCCATCTTACGTTTTACTGGCAACACACAATTTCCTAAGTGTGCGCTAACTTTTAATATACAAATAACATTATAGCATGGAGATTACACGTAATACATACCGTGACGTAATCAAACAGTATTGCTAAAATTATATAATCATGTATAACCTCATCCAAATGCTAAAAACTGTAATTTTTCAAGTTGTAAAAATTCGTTACCTGCGGGTTCGCAAAATGTTTTTACTAACTCAAATTAAATGTTATTTATTAACTGAATATTCAATAACTAAGTTACTTATCGATAGCGCACGAGCAAAATTTAAGGAATAAGATTTCTATTGAGTTACCGATTTAACGTACATATTCAATGTATTTGCCTACACTCCAGGACAAAATTAAGGCACCACTGGTAGAATGTCAAACAATTTATAAACCAAGATTAATCCCATCCATTCTTTTTTAGTATAGCTACGAGTATAGTGCACAACTTTGTGTTTCTATTTAGATTGGTTAAATATTTACTTTCATTTAGCCCACACAATTCCAATTATTTTGAAACAATGAGAAACAAATTCATTTTGTTCAGAAGTAGGCTATGGAAAAAGCCATATACCTGGATACTGGGTTAGTCTACATTATTATCGAAAATTTACTACTATTATAATCACGTAACTAGACAGTGCAAGTCAAAATCAACTTCAATTTACCAGCACTCCAGTCTCTAGTAGGCCAACGGCACCTGATATAACCGAACGCGCGTATAACTTTGGTGATTTATTTTTTATTTATTTATTGTTTTAGTATTTTAATACAATACTAATAATCAACTATAAATAGGATTTATATATTTTGTTAAACACACGACCTTTTGTATTTGAGAAAAAAAGAAAAGACGTGATGGTGGTTTGATATGAACTTAAAAACTGTTCGTGCCTATAGGAAACCCAAATTTGACTCCTACATGCAGGTTCCTGATACTATCATTTATAAACATATTAAACAATCCAGGATACTTTGTATAATACATCCAATATAAAGAGCTAGAACATAATATATGAAATGTCATTTTTCGGGTTGTGAACTAAGACAATGAGTCCATAATTGGCATAAAGGTTCATTCTCCAAAAGAATTTTAAACTCCCCAAACAGTCAAATACAAGGTTTAGTTGAGCGGCATCAATACGACTTTATTGCTTCTAATATGACTTACCTCTTTTGTTTCAAACTTAATTTATCTTTTAAAACGTTATCGGAAGAGTTTTGAGGATTATACGTCTCACTGCTCTCAAAAGCGCTGATGTTGAACCTAATTTCATTCTTTGTATTTTTATCAATTTATAATGTGTGCAGTACCTTAAACACATATTTGGCAAATTTGTTTTAATTAGTCAACTATTAGTCTATTTTTATTCTTGAAGTCGCATACAATCGCTAACAAAGAAATAGATTCAGTGTAGTATATACTCCAGCGTACAGCTACTTGTATCCATAGTTTAAACCATTATTTTCCATCGTTAGTAAGCAAGATGATCACTAACGATGGAAAATGTCCGCAATAATAGTTTAAACTCTGAAATTCGCCCATCGTCAACAGCAAACTTTAAGAATGTGTATCCGTTTTGTACGTATGGATTGAACAAATAGTTTGATCAATTCAATTTTGCCCCGTTATAAGAACAATTTATACCGAACACCTATTTTCTCCGAGTTTTAAAATACTACTGAGAGTACTTTTTAATCAAACTCATCTTCATTAAAACAGTTAAAGAAGACTTAGGTGACGCTAAAGTGAACGCTATAGTGAAAGCTATGTTGAGCCTATAAACTCTATAATACTCTTAAAACTCTAAAAGTTAGATCAATATATTTGATAATGTTCGATATATCATATTAACTTTAGTAAATAGCTTGAAATAACCGCTTATTTATTAGAGTTTGACCATCTGTGAGAGCTGCATGTCTAAGGTAATGAGGCTTTTGCGAGGAAATCGTTTGTAATCCTCAACCAACAACGTTCTCTGAAAGCCGCTCTTCTCTCCGACTAATATACGACTTTTTTACCTTATTAGGTTGAACATTTACAATACATCTTCCTATCGTACAAGTTAAAATCAAATTTATTTCAACTTATACGAACAGCTGAAAGATTGTGTCTCAAAAATCTGGTTGAACAAATCTTATTGATTTTTTTGTTTCTATCGAGAACTGTTGTTAAAATTTTATTTTCTTCATAGGAAATATATTTTAAAATAGTTCAAACTTGTGTTAAATATGCTTACTATAATTACGTACGATACCATTTACGAAACAATCCAACAAGACTTAAACAAATATGAATGTGCTTGAATGACTATACGATACAAAATTGCTTTGTTACTGACGGTAATCATGACACTAATAGTTAAAAACACTAGTTATATATCACTATCACTAGTTATATCACTATTTTGAGATGCCGACCGCTCTCATAAGGGTATTTTAAGGTAAATATCTGGTGAAGGATAAGTGTGATGAGTGGTAGTTATGAGTTATGAGGTGTAGTCTTGTTACAAAGACCGACTCTTCCTTAGAATGGGTCATAGAATAATTTCAACCTAATGTACCGACCGTAAACAAGGACCTCCGACGTGACTTCCGAACCACGCAGGTGATGGTCTAATATGTCTTAACGATGGTGGGAATTGATGCGGGTATCATAAGATGATAATTGAGACTATCTGAGCCACTTTAAACCCTATAAACAATTTACAAAAAATAGTGGACAGTGTTCACAGTTCATCCTAACAACTAACTTAGCCGTAAGTAGATAGTTACATTAGCTGAATACTTGATGAAGACCTGTGCAGTGGATTGTGAAAGGATTGATCCCTAGACATTACATCAACCCTGATCATCAAGTCAAATGACCTGGTCTGTCAGTTTATACGAGTAGACAAGACCACGTGACAAGGTCACTTGTTGTGTTATTGCAACTACGAGTATAACTAGTCCTTATTATGTTAATTAAAACTACTTATTAACCATTAAAAGTTATCATGGCTATGAAACGTAAAGTCGCCAAAATGTCTAAATTGGTGTCTTTTTTAAAAAAAGCCAAGAATAAGTTGGAAATGTGTTGGGCTATTACGAGTAACATTCTTACGTGTTAATACGACTAAGCTTCATCTGGAAGCTAGTATTCACTATGCTAAGATAAATTATGAGTATTTATAATTTTTTTTTTGTTTTGATTTTGTGGTTTTATGCATGACTGGTCACACTACTAGACTACCTCACAGACCGGGTTGTTGCACCAAAACTTGCTGGACCAATTTTGTAAACTTACCCTTCAAAGGGGCAAAATTATTATAAATAATAATAATGATTTTATATGTTTACGTTTTTACGGAAAGTTGGTAGGCTTATTTTAAGCAAACACAAACAATTGCAGTACGGTAAATGAGGAAATGTTGGTATGTTTATTTATTTACCGTTCGTTCGCAATCAGCGTTTCTTGACTGTTTATGTAAGGCAAACTATAGTTTGAAGCGCAGTTTGAGGAAAACCATTCGTAAAATTCCTATTTAATCTTAATGTATCAATTTTCAATTCCAAATATCTTTGTCGCTTTACATTTTACACATTTACAAAACAACATAATTTTAACAACTTATTATTTTATGTATAACGAAAAACAATATTAGAAAGTAAATGACAAATAGGTGTCTCATAACGAATGTGTGAGACACTATTATACTTAAAACTAAAATTGTATGTATAGTCACGTAATGAAAACTGAGTCTTCACAAATAATATAACACATAAGTCAAAATAACGGTTACTTTAAACATTGTTTTGAATTTTTAGTACTAAATACGAAAATACTTCAACTATGCATGTAAATCTGTCAATTTCAGCGTAGTTGTTGTGAATTCTATAAAATATTCACTGCTCAGATCTATCAAATCCATCACACGTCACGCCATTTAGCCGCTGACACTTTTATCTGTTTGTCAAACACGAAAATGCATTACTTTGAACTTATGTAATGGTTTTTCTACTGACTTGTGAAAGTTTTAAAGTCAACACAGAATGGTTTTGAGTTCTCACGACATGCTTTCCAGGATTGTTCCTTGGGTTAAGACGAACACTTTGGTCAAAGGGTCAATAATGCCAAGAACTGCTTCCATTTGTGAGTAAAACTGTCAACAAATAAGACTTACATTATAGGCTAATAGCTACATGATATTTACGCATGTAAGTCAAACGCCACTATCTAGATCGTTACAATGTTGATTTTGTTTGTCGTATTTGTCGATTTGTCTTCATTTCTTTTAGAATGTCAAACATACTTTTGTAACATACCTTTTCCGAAATCACCATAGTGTCTCGTCGATATTTCTGAACTCTGCTATAGCATCTGTAGCTTAGAGCTTTACAGTTTAAATTTAAAATTCTTGAGACTTACATTGTTTTGAAAAACAGTGTATTACGCGTAAATAACTTGTTTTTCTAAGGGACTTTGAAAACACTAATTTTCCCTATTGAATGCCACTTTTCGAACTGATTATTATAGACATATGAATTTACTGCTTAAAATGTTGTTTAGTAGCTTTGATGTATTTAATTACTAAGCCCACTCTCAATTATTATATACCTAAAAATGGCGTACACACTTACATCTGAAATTAGTAATTTCATATTGAGCGTAGAAAGTATATTTCATATTGTATGAAAACTTAGTCATTTTGTAAGACCTTGGACGGTTTGAATACACTGTTTACCAAACTGAGACACAACGCTAACGGATGCAAGGCGAGTTAGATTAGACTATTGTAACGAGACTGTAGCAGTAAACAGGGTAAAAAGATCGGGGTGGGCCCTTCCCTAAATCCTATTTGGGATGCACAAAGCTTTTGCACTTGATTTTCTCGGTACGACCGCTATTTGCACTTGGCTTAAATATTCCAAAATATATTAATTCCCAGGTATTGGGACAGTGAATTTGTTTAAAACTATGCACAACTGAAAAGGTTTTATATTTGAAAATTCTGTCAGTCCTCGACCTCCAACTTAGGCCCTACTTTTATGATAAAGGTTTATCGATTTCTGTTGATTTTATGGGTGTTATATTAGAAACCATTTGCACATCTTTGTATAACAGCAAAATCAAACAGTTTGTAAAACAATGAGCAATGTTTCCGCAACTACTAACGGAGACATAACAGTGGAACTTCTGATCTACATTCAATATGAAATACTTTGTAAAAACATGCTCGATATTGCTTGAAATATCATTTATATAAATCAGTTCGGTCTCATCAGCGTATCATGTAAAGTGTACGAGGTTCAACAGAACGGAAACTCACGAGTTTTATCTCATACAGATATTTCTTTCCAACTTCTTTACAAAGCACAAATAACGAATAACGCTCCAGTTAGAAGTATATGGAAACTTGTAACACATTTTAAACTCGAATATAAGTAAGCTCGCCTTGGTAAAATTACCATTTTAGCTTTTAACATTAGTGAAAAAACCTTGGGCAATTCAGATGAGGTCAGTTTATCCACAACGTCTCCTTTAAAAAAGCAATTGATAAATTTACAATAATCAGGCAGTTTATAAAGTTATAGAATATTTCGTTTACTTGGTTAACACTATGACATAATTATGCGTTAAAGAATGTCTCAAGTGTTTGACCGGGCTGACATGTATACGACCAAGAGGTGTTTAGTCAACTGTATAGAAGAGACCTCTGGAGACGAGCCAGCCTGATCCTCTGTAATGCTATGAGACCCACATAAGTAGATCAAACCCTCTTAAAGCTTTACCCTACAAGTTAAGTCACTCATTTGCTGACTAAAAGTCAACACAGTAAACTACTTGAATGTCCCTTATCGAAGAAGTACGAATTTTTATTGTTAATATTTATGTGCAAGGTTAACTAGGCCGACAAGCAGCTAAGCGCTAAAGCACCACTTGCATGAATTAAAAATAAATAAAACCATTTTAGGTACTTACTGTATTGTAATTACATTGTAAGGTAAGTTATCCAAATCTTAGGTTAATGCCGTCAGGAAAATGTAGGTCTTAAAAGGTTTTACATTTTTACCCATCAAAAGGTTTTAAGAACTAAATTGCCTGATTGCATTTAACCTAAGATTCGAATAACTTACCTTTCAATTCAAATTTTGAAAATTTCTTTTCCAAATTATAGTAAGTACCAAAATTTTGTTTATTTCTTTTTAATGTTTTTAAATTTTTACAAAATACATATATATACGTATGTATATATAGTGTTGAAAAAATTCTCAAAACGTGTTCTGAGGTTCAGGTTTGGTGCTCTTTTCGTGATCACGGGCCTGCGTTTTACCATGCTGACTGCATGAATATCTCATTTGTTATAAAGAGATTCGATAAAAAGAGGTATCGCTTTAACACTTTACTTCGTCGTACGACTATTTTCGGGTTTAAGCAGTCCAATGATTTATTTTGGTGAACTTTTCACTGTGATATTAAGGGTACTTCTTTGTATTTTTACCTTTATGTTTAAAAATAAGTTATCGTTTGCAGAAATGAATCGAAATGAGAATTTATGACGGGTCAGAAATTTGCCGTGAGCATGATAATCGTTTTATTATGCAATATGAAATATATCCTAGTTTTTAAAACATCTCAGTATAATTAATACATTTTAGTTTGGTTATTATTTTGAAAACAAGTAAATTACTTAACCCTCTATAAGTTATTTCATTAAAGAGGCAACGAGGAACATTGAGGTCAGATATGGTAAATAGCTAAGTTGAAAGGGACGCCCCTTAGAGAGAAGCTATTGATCCTCAGTAATTAAGTTATACCTGGATTAATGCACCAAGAAATAAGATCTCAAAACTTACTTAGACCCAAATATACTTAGTCGGCCTTAGTTTGTAACAAGACTACACCTCATAACCCATTGCTACCACTCATCACACTCATCCTTCATCACACATTTGCCTTGAAATACTCTCATGAGAGTGGTCAGCATCTCAAATAGTGATATAGTGATAATAGCATTGACCGTTCCAAACTGTTATTATAACTATGATTAAATTGCCAACATTATATTTTGTTATATTGAACCTATAATACCTTTCTCACAAATATTGATGTTTACAAGTTTACGTCATACGAGTTCACACTTGTTTTATATTGTTTATAAAAAGGCCATTTTACAAAAAACCTTTATAGTGTCAAACTGATTTCATAGCTATTTATAACTAGGATTGTTTTTACTGAATGGTTTAGCTGTAAATAGGATACTTTTTACAATTACCCTACTTCATTTTATTATGAAGGTTGAAGTTTATTAAAATTATTATGAATACATTATCTTTGTCACTTTTCCAATAAAACAATTGCAATCAAAGTTATAAGATACATTTTGACTTTCTGTTTAGGATATAATAAATTCAAATTAAAACTAACAGTTGTGGATCAAACCTCACAATTACTAGCTGTTAGATATGAAATAGGATATCAAGGCTTTGTGCTGGCAAAGCTGAACAGTCTATATTAAATCTGCTACAAAGACGTGTGTAAAGCTAAGACGTGTGTAATATGTAGAGAGGTGTGTAATATATAAAGCCAATACATCTTGTAATCTTGTTTGTAAAGGATGGTATGAATGAGCATGAGTTCGTTGGTAGTGAATTCTGGCGGGAAGTCGAAATGAACAGATTATTCCAATCTTATGACTGTATGACTCTCGTCCGGTCTTCAAACAGACACTCACCGCAAGGTACAGAACCTTCAGTCAAAAGAGCCATTCAGTACTTTTTTGTCATTTAGATTAGGGTTTTTGTGTTGTTGTAACCAACACTATCACTAAATCACTATTTGAGATGCCGACCACTCTCATGAGGGTATTTTAAGGCAAATATGTGGTGAAGGATGAGTGTGATGAGTGGTAGTAATGAATTATGAGGTGTAGTCTTGTTACAAACTAAGGCCGACTCTTCTTAGAATGGGTCATTAATCAATAGCCCAATAACCAATGGAAATACAAGGACCAACGGCTTAACGTGACTTCCCAAGCACGCATAATGGTCTGATATGTCTAAACGATGGTGGGAGTTAATGTGCCCGAGTCCCAGTCAAACAGAAGGTATAACCTTATCATTTATTTTAAAATTTCAATATAAAACTGGATAGTAAACATAACGGTTGTAATATACTTTTAGTTGTTGGATACGTGCTACTAACAGGAACACAATGAATTGCACAAAGAATGAAAACAGGAGAAGATAAGTAATCCACTGGTTACTATGTTAAAAGGTATCTGGGATTTTATATTTAACTACTAGTTCTGCTGTAAAAAGCTGTAAATTTGTCAACCCACATTACATACATGTGCTCGAAAGTAACAGGAGAAGAAAAATATTTTGGGGAGTAAAATAACAAACTAGTATAGTATATTAATTGTGAGATAATCAAGAATTCAAGTCGGAAAATGAGATCAACGCAAATGAGATAAGATCTCTGTTTGAGAAAATAGACATTGTTTGAACCAAATCAATCAAATCTATGGAGTAAAAATTATCAATATATAAACAGCAGAATCGTTCATAACTCAATCACTCAATAAATAATAAACCTGGTGAAGGAAGAGCTTCATTCAAGTTAAACATAAGGGAAATGTAAACCTTTCCTGTTTGGCGGTTATTAGTTTGATCATTATCAGGTAAACTGCCACAGAGAGCCTTTGTTGCGTTCAAGCAAAAGTTATGCAGTTTTGACTTATTACTGTTTTGTTGTACAAACTGAGCATTATACGTATCAACACGTACTTTTGGTATTGGTTCCTTTATCAATGTCTGTATTATAAACTATCAGTTGTGTTTATTTATCTTTGCTCTTTTGCGTGTTGAACTGGTTAAAACTAGATCAGAAAACCGTGGTTACCCTAAAAAACATAGTTTACTAAAACGAAACTTTCTTTCTCTCAACTGGACCATCAAGTCTAAACAGATTGTATTTTTTTAAATTGACTTTTGGAATAAACTCTTGATCGAGATATGCGAGTAACGGTACTCTTTACGCAGTACATACTTAGTCGTAGATCAAACTGTCAAGTACACAAAAAAAAGCAACACAATAACCTTTTACGCAACATGATTTCATTTAAAAAATAACAACGCTGAGATGTTTGCGAGCAAAAAAGGTGTTTAAACTTCGCTTATAACTTGTTCTGTCAACGCTTAGCCAACTTGGTGCAACAGATGTTGACTAATCTGCTCCAGTAAATTCCCTCTGATTGCCTTGACCAAGATTCGGTATTGTCAGAAGTACTCGTAATTAAAGTATTTGAGATTGTATGCAAGTTTCAAGTAGAGTTAGTGTTCAGTGTTTAACTGTTTGTTTGTTCCAGGTGATTATCGTCGACTCACGTGGTTAAACTGGTGTTTGACTACAAAACAAATCCGAACGAAACCATAGTTATCGTTTATGTATGTATGTAGAAAATCAGTGTTTGTATGTATTTTGTGCAACGTTTCCGGGTAGTGACAAACATGACAAATGACAATCACTATATCACTATTTGAGATGCCGACCACTCTCATGAGGGTATTAAGGCAAATATGTGGTGAAGGATGAGTTTGATGAGTGGAAGTAATGAGTTATGAGTCTTGTTACAAACTAAGGCAGACTCTTCCTTAGAATGGGTTATTAATTAATAGCCCAACGACCAATGGAAATACAAGAACCAACGGCTTAACGTGACTTCCGAACTACGCTGGTGATGGTCTGATATGTTTAAACGATGGTGGAAGTTGATGCGGGTATCATCAGATGACCATTGAGACTATCTGAGCCGCTTTAGACCTATATCATCCTGAAAACCTGATTTTCATGAAGCTGGATTACAGGACCACGCCACGAGTCTCAGTAAACAAAATCTGATCGTATGTTTAGACAATTTCACCTCAAAGCGTTTTTATTCCAGATTCGTTTTTCTACTAGTTTCGCATTTAACGTGTTTAACCACAGTGTGATTTCAGCTTCCTGACGCTTGATTTAAATACAGGAAATTAACTTAGATACTTCTAGGTTACTAGGTACTGGGAGTAGCTTATGTAAGGATGCGTATTAAATAGCCATAATTCGTTTAGCCGCAGGATATGAATTTTAAAGCATGTAAAGTCTAGTACAACACGTAGACGCAAACCATAGGATAGGTGATAAGCTTTTACGCGTTCATAAATAGGTAGCTGATTAAACAAATATAAATAATACAATATCAAACATACAAATAACTTGAGAAGCAAGAATGTGCTAAATACGTAAAACGTTTTTAGTTCTATTCAGAGAGGGTCGTTAGGAAGTGATTTGCCGAGGGAGGTTCAGGAGATTTCAACTCTGAGACGGAGAGGAGAGAGAAGTACTTAAGTTAAGTTGATTGTTACTTACTGTTGACCTATTTAAACACTTTCTACCAGAAGTAATACAATTCCTTGCTTCTGGACGTACGTCATTCTTAAACGATGTGGCGTAAATAAACTGGTGAGCATTCTCTGTTCTGCGATCTAAAACAGTATGTACTGTTACAGTTTAATTTCAGGTTCAAGCTGTGCTTTAAAGCCGCTTGGAAATCTTGTAGGCATCGTTTACAAGAAACAACGAAATGCAACAGACTTTGTTAGTCTTTGACACTGATTAGCCCTATATAAGGAAAAACCCATCATTAGCAGCAAGTTCTACTAACTATTTTTGTAGCACTCAATTATACTGTACTGGTAAAGATACCTGAACAATTAGATTAGACCAAAACATACGAGTTCTTGCGATGAATACGTGTTTATAATAACTACATTGTTAGCGAATTTCTATAGAAAATGGAGCCATTCATTTCTCTCGCCAAAGAGAAGGACACGTCGTGGTTTGCAGAGTTTTGCTTCCCAACACCTCCTGAGTCATATGGGAAAACGTTATATATAAAAATAAAGAAAGCTCTATTTTTAATTCTCTAATAATTTAGTTATGATCAAAAATATCTTCATCGCAAGAACCGCGATTGTTTTTGGTCTAACCTAATTTGTGTAGTGGTCAGCATAATCGCCCGGCAAGCGAGAGACCCGGTTCATGTCCCCGTTTGGTCCAAACATTTGTCTTCAAATTTCTTTAGTAATAATATAAATATGTGTGTGTGTGAGACCGTTGTACGGGTTGATTTTCATGAATTTTATACAAATGTTCCTTAAAGTCACTAGGTTTAGTTCGTTAACCAGCTATGGTGAGCCTTTCAACATAATAGGATACTTTTACAATGACCTTACATCCTTTTATTATGAAGGTTGAAGTTTATTAAAATTATTATGAAGATATTATCCTTGTTACTTTTCCAATAAAACAATTGCAATCATAATTATTTAAGATACGTTTTGACATTCTGTTTAGGATATCATAAATTCAAATTAAAACTAACTGTGGATCAAACCTCACAATTATTAGCTGTTAGATATGGAATACGATATCAAGGCTTTGTGCTGGCAGCTAAAGCTGAACAGTCTATATTAAATCTGCTACAAAGAACGTAAAGCTAAGACGTGTGTAATATGTAGAGAGGTGTGCAATATGTAAAGCCAATACATCTTGTAATCTCGTTTGTAAAGGATGGTATGAATGAGCAGGAATTTGTTGGTAGTGAATTATGGCCAGAAGTTGAACTGAACAGTTTCATCCAATCTGTTGACTGTACGACTCTGGTCCGGTCTTCAAACAGAAACTCGCCGCACGGTGCAGAACCATCAGTCAAAACAGCCATTCAGTACTTTTTTGTCATTTAGATTAGGGTTTTTGTATTTTGTAACCAACAAACAAAAGGTATAACCTTATCATTTAATTTAAAATTTCAATAAAAAAACAGGATAATCATTGAACAAAACACTTGTAATATATTTTTAGTTGTTGGATCGTGCTACTAACAGGAACACAATGAATTGCACAAAGAATGAAAACAGGAGAAGATAAGTAGTCCACCGGTTACTAAGTTAAAAGGTATCTGGGATTTTATATTTGACTACTAGTTCTGCTGTAAAAAACTGTAAATTTGTCAGTGCAACCCACATTACATATATGTGCTTGAAAGTGGTAGGAGAAGAAACATATTATTTCAGTTGGAAAAATATAATCATTAATTCGTTCATCATATATGAAATGTGTCTAATATTTCATTATAAAAACAAAATTAAATCTTTTAACCATTCTGTAACGTGTTAAACATTATAAAACACAATATGAACACGTAGGCCTATGTAGAATATATGGATACGCTCATATTTCAATTCCCAAGCCAGGCTATCAGCCTGGATCAAATAACATGTTAAGTAACAAAACAAATACGTTCAGAGCTTCAAACGTATATTTAAACGAAAGAAAAGCTTAAAATTTAGCCATACACCCTATAACAGGCTAGAAGCCCTTCCACGCATAACTTCGGGAAGTAAAATAGCATACTCGTATAGTACATTAATTGTGAAATAATCAAGAATTCAAGTCGAAAATGAGATCAACACAAATGAGATAAGATCTCTGTTCAATAAAATAGGTATTGTTTGAACCAAATCAGTCAAATATATGGAGTAAAAATTCTTAATATATACACAACAGAATCGTTATACGTGTATACAACTGATATATCTCAATAAATAATATCCCCGGTGAAGAAAGAGCTTCATTCAAGCTAAACATAAGGGAAATGTAAACCTTTCCTGTTTGGCGGAAAGGGGTTTGGTTATTAGTTTGATCACTGTTAGGTAAACTGCCATAGAGAGCCTTTGTTGCGTTCAAGCAGATGTTATGCAGTTTTGACTTTACTGTTTTGTTGTACAAACTGAGCATTATAATATAACATGCATTTGATATTGGTTCGTTTATCAATGCCTGTATTATAAACTATCAGTTGTGTTTATTTATCTTTGCTCTTTTGCGTTGAACTGGTTAAAATTTGGTCAGAAAACCGTGGTTACCCTAAAATATCATGGTTTACTAAAATGACTCTCTTTTGTTCTCAACTGGACCATCAAGTCTAATCAAATTTTATTTCTTTAATAATTTACTTTTGGAATAAACTCCTGATCCAGATATGCGGGTAACAGTACTTTTACGCAGTGTATACTTACCCGTAGATCAAACAGTCAAGTACACATAAAAAAGGTAACACAATACCTTTTACGCAACATGATTTCATTTCAAAAATAACAACGCTGAGATGTTAGCCTGCAAAAAAGGTGTTTAAACTTCGCTTATAACTTGTTCTGTCAACGCTTAGCCAACTTGGTGCAACAGATGTTGACTAATCTGCTACAGTAAATTCCCTCTGATTGCCTTGACCAAGACTTGGTATTGTCACAAGTAATTTAAGTATTTGAGTTTGTATGCAAGTTTCAAGTACGATAGAGTTAGTATTCCTTGTTTAACTGTTTGTTTGTTCCAGGTGGGTATCGTCGGCTCATGTGGTGAGTTAATCTAGTGTTTGACCAAGGATACTAACCTTGGTGTTTGACCACAAAACAAATCCTAATGAAACCATAGTTATCGTTTATGTATGTATGTAGAAAATCAGTGTTTGTATGTATTTTGTGAAACGTTTCCGGTTAGGGACAAACATGACAAATGACAATGTCCATTACACATGAGCTAACATGTGTTGTTTTGATAACTTCTGTATCATATTTTAGTACAATGAGTACTTTAGGAGGTTTTAAAATATAAGTTAAAAGCCCTGTTTCGTCAAAGAATATAATTTGTTTCATAATACCGATTGTACATGTATTAAATTTGAACAAACCACCTATTAACAGTTTTCATCGCATATAAAATCTGATCGTATGTTTAGACAATTTCACCTCAAAGGGTTTTTATTCCACAAGAGTCGTTTTTCTACTAGTTTTGCATTTAACGTGTTTAACCGCAGTGTGGATTTTGGCTTCCTCACGGTTGATTTAAATACAAGAAAATAACTTACATACTCATTTCTAGGTTACTAGGTACTAGGAGTAGCTTACGTAAGGATACGTATTAAACAACTATAATTCGTTTTAGCCGCAGGATATGAATTTTAAAATATGTAAAGTCTATACAACACGTAGACGGAAACCATAGGATAGGTGAGAAGCTTTTACGCGTTCTTAAATAGTAACTGATTAAACAAATATAAATATTACAATATCAAACATACGAATAACTTGAGAAGCAAGAATGTGCTAAATACGTAAAATGTTGTAGTTCTATTCAGAGAGGGTCGTTAGGAAGTGATTTGCCGAGGGGAGGTTTAGGGAGATTTTACAGATTGGCAAGACTCTGAGACGGAGAGGGAGAGAGGGTACTTAAGTTAAGTTGATTGTTACTTACTGTTGACCTATTTAAACACTTTCTACCAGAAGTAATACAATTCCTTGCTTCTGGACGTACGTCATTCCTTAAACGATGCGGCGTAAATAAACTGCTGAGCATTCCCTGTTCTGCGATCTAAAACAGTATGTACTGTACAGTTGTTCATGTTTAACTTTGGTTCAAACTGTGTTTCGAAACGCTTACTAAACTTGTATGGCATCGCTTACAACGTATGGTAAGAAACAACAAAATGCAGCAGACTTTGTTAGTCTTTGACACTGATTAGCCCTATTTAAGAAAACCCCCATTAGCAGCAAGTTCCACAAAACTATTTTTGTAGCACTCAATTTCCTTTATACTGGTAAAACGACAATACCTGGGCAACAAATTAGATTAGGCCAAAACATACGTGGTTCTTGCGATGAACACGTGTTTGATAATAACTACATTGTTAGCGAATTTCTATAGGAAATGGAGCCATTCATTTCTCTCGCCAAAGAGAAGGACACGTCGTGGTTTGCAGTGTTTTGCTTCCCAACACCTCCTGAGTCATATGAGAAAACTTATACATAAATTATAAAAAAGAAAAGCTCTATTTTTTTAATTCTCTAATAATTTAGTTATGATCAAAAATATCTTCATCGCAAGAACCGCGATTGGTTTTTGGTCTAACCTAATTTGTGTAGTGGTCAGCATAATCGCCCGGCAAGCGAGAGACCCGGGTTCAAGTCCCCGTTCGGTCAAATCATTTTGTCTTCAAATTTCTTTAGTAATAATATATATGTGTGTGTAACCATTTTACAAGTCGCATGTTTGGTCCGATTTTCATAAAATTTAATACAAATGTTCCTTAAAATTCACTAGGTTTAGTTCGTTAACCAGCTATGGTGAACCTCTCAACATAATAAGATCCAACGCCAACTACGCCAACCATTGTGTTTCCGTTATTTAATTTTGAGAGCATAAACAATAATTTTAAAGTGGCATAACAAACTAAAGCATGATTAAACCACCTTGGTGTGAGCTAAAATAGGGAAAAGAAGGTATGTCTGCTTTAGACGTGAATGTATTAGACGTTATGTATTTAAGTATTAGACATGTATATGTCTAATACATACACATTACATTTCTGAGAAACTATAAGCTCAGTCGCAAATTACCTTCTTTGATCCGAGTATGTTTTGAATAACAAGTAATTAATTTACATAGTTTAGAAAAAGGTATAACATGTTTTATTTCTGATAAAAGGAGAAGTGCCGGTATAGTTTACGTAAATTGTCTGCACGTAACAGGATTACACAACCCTTCCTCTAGCCACGCGACTCCTTACTCTTCCAGCAGCAATAGCAGTTTGTATCTTTGAAATCTACGTTAAGAAATGATAAAACATACAATCGTTAATACTTTAAGCTAAAGCTTAAAGAACGCGTGAACATAGACAAGAAAGTAGTGCATGACTATCCATGAGTAAAAATGCATGAGGATACAAATGTGCTCTATGTTGAATCATAACTCACCAGAAACTCTGAACAAACTGTCCAAAATCTGCCCAAAGAAGGTGGAATTCCAATTTACATCCTAACCTTTGCATTTATTTTATTAACTTCAATACCAACATATATCATGTGTTTACATGTATTGTTTAAAACACATTCCAGTTTATTTCATACAAAAACCTTCAATTGTGCCTGCTCACAAGTATAATTACCCAACACAAAGTAATAAAAAGAATCCTCCGCGAGTTAGTAAAATTAAAGTATTCAAACAAAGTAGTCACGTGACTGACATGCTATTCGCGAAACAAAGGTTACAGTGATAAGAACCAGTAATTGTCAATACTCAGTGATTGTTGCACTTTGCTCTTACAAGAGCGGACGAGGGACGGCGCAATTGGAAAAGTAAAACAATCAACATTCACCGGTTAATGGCCACGTGTGCTAGATTTTATAACAACGGGAACTTCAAGACAATCCCATGCTCAGGTTTGGCTGTGTAGGTTTATTACTTAAAATCTTGTGTACGAAATACCGAGTAATATCTGATATTAATACACACGACGGTAGCAAAAATTAAAGCGAGCTCTGTTCTATGTATTTATTGCTTATTTGCCGTTTGAGAAAATTAAAGACTCTAGACTTTAAGACTAGTTTGTCAGTCAAATCAGAAAATTTCACGAACACAGGGAATGAAAAGGCATTAGGTTTATGATGCAGTTTACTCCTCTCTATAAGTTCACTTTGTGATCTTAACATTACACGATTTAAAACCCTGAAGTCAGCGATCTTACATTCAATACATTCAAAGCAAATGCATTAGAGTAGACGTATAATTAATACATTCCATTATTACTAAACAGATGGTTTGAATGAATAGTGTAATAATTAATACGACTTCTTCTAATTAAATCCATACGGATCTATTTAATAAAGTATACAGATCTTAATAAGATCTATAATAAGTCATTTGACACAGTATTTAAATTCTGTTTGTAATATTTCCAGCTTGTTGATTTAAAGTCACTATTTGACAGTCACATGTTTCGGATAAACATTCAGATTTAAGAACTTATTTGAAGGAAGAAATAGTTGGGCCGGATGGTGTAGTGGTGAGCATAACCGCCCGGCAAGCGGGAGACCCGGGTTCAAATCCCGGTTTCGTCCAAATATTTTTGTCTTCAAATTTATTTAGTAATAATGTATACAAGTATATAAGTTACCTTAGAGGTAACAGCGTAGTTTGTATAGAGAGTTCATTATAATTTATGAGATCGTTGTTGAAACTCATAATAATATGATGCTGGTTTGAGTGTAGTATTTTCTCTACTTTGCTAAATGGTATTGCCAAGAACACTGAATCAGAAGGTCGAATGGAAACTTATGATTATGTTTTCTTTTCTTATTTTCAAACTCGTTTGAGCATTTAACTGTATTGGAAGTATTTGCTCAATTATACGCCTCACCGAACTGAAAAGCACACCAGCTGGTCCTGATTTCATTGTTTTTATTCTTCTTCCTTTATAAGCTTCTCAGTTTATTTTCTTGGAGATGTTTAATAAACGTAATACGATTATAATTTGCTTAACAAAATTCGAAACGTGTCAAACTTTGAAACGTATTCTCGTGTATTGTAACTTAAATACAATATTACATAAATTGGAAACCAAAAAGTAAGTAGCTTGTTGTTTTTCGTTTTCCTCCTAGTATGTGGAATATTAGTATTTGGTTAGACTTCACCTTTCCCAATTTGAATGATTGGATCAATTTGATGAAACAAATATGGAAATCATTATTAGTTACTTATCTATATTTTGTTCTTATCGCAATAACATCTACTAATTTATTCTAAATTATGTCTTGAAATTTATGGAGCTACAATTAAATGGCTGGTGAGCCGTACGTCTAACATGATAAGGCCAGATCGCTTGTAATCCTCAGCCAACAGGTTTTCTGAAAACCGCTTCTTCTTAACGATTTAATACTACCTTAACAAATACCTTTTAAGGTTCTTATTTTTCCTGTTTCGAAGCCGTTGTAAAACAGAACTTCAGCGTATTTAGAATATTGACAAGAATACGGCATTTATACCTATTTATTGGTTTAAGAAATAGTCTCGTAGCATTACCATTGGAATTTACAAATAGCTTGTCTAGCCTAGATCCAATGAGTAGATTAAGATACGTATACGTATAAGATTTGAACAAATATACTCCAAAACGGGCGGCAACTATAAATTACTCGTATTACTCATGGAGTCTACATGCAAGAAAAGGTATCTATAATACTTTGACTTGGAGGAAATATTTTTGTTTTCAAAATTCACATAAAGGTCTGCGGTTTGAACGTGAACACTGTGAGGTCTATAAACTGTTTCAGGCAAAGATCCATCAACCAATCATACGTTACGCTATTTACACTTGGATTTAGGCTGACATTTTTATCTGTTTGCCAATACCGAAAATGCATAAATTTACAAATCCACAACAAGAGCAAGTTTTCAATCACCAGTTAACTCTCAGTTGACTGACCACGCCAGTAAATACAAAACGCGTGTTGACGTTCTGCAGAGCTATTAAATACCGTTGCTGTTACTGAGGCAAATATTACTGCAAAGGTTTTCCATCGGTTTATATGTACTAATTTTGAATAAAAATAACACTTACAAAGTGCATTTTAGAACATATACGCGTTATTTACATAAAACCTACAATTTAATCTCATGCGAAACCCAAACAGTCAGAGTAAACCCAACCTCGAACATTTCGCAACTATTAGTTAATTAGTACTAGATTGTATTTACTGTTACTTAAAGCTGACCCTCAATCCCCTTTCTGCCGGTTAAAACTAGGTGTTTACCAGCTGTTTACCCTAAAAGAGTCAATTGAAGGTGAACAGCATCGGTTGGTAAACGCAGTGGCTTCTCCTCGCATCAGACTGCCTTTTTCAAGCTAAACCCTTACCAACAGCTGTATTTCCAATTACAAAATGACTAAAGCTATGGTTTCATAGAAAGCGGTGACCGCTATATAACGGCCGTAATATGACAGTGAGTTTTGTTTTCAATGTTATCAGATGGGAGTGGTTTCCTAGAAAACGGTGCACGTAAAGTAGCGGTGAAAACTAGTTGAGGGTTTTCTCGCCAGGTGACACATATTGTTTTGTAAACAAAAGTCTAGTTCATCCATTACTATATAGCCTACGTAAATCAGATTTTACAACTAAAATAAACAACATGTCAAAAGTTGTTTTTGTCTACATCTGTTTAAATATTGTGTTGCGTCCACTGTCACGGTTACGTTCACCGCTACATTGCGTACGTAATGTAGCGGTGAACTTTTTTCTAGGAAACCATAGCTTTAGCCATAATGAGTGCCTAAACTTCCACGTTTTAATTATTCTTGATCAGCTATTTCCAGACAACGCATTTAGGTACTACCCTATGATCCAGATGCCTTTAGACGCCTTGATTAGGCTGTAAATAACCAACCGAACAAGCCTAGTTTCAGGTGTTTATAACACGAGTGTGGTTAACGAGGAGGAGACGCTCTCTGGAGACAAGCCAGCGCGATCTTCTGTAATAGCATACGATCCACATAAGTGCATAAAATCATATTTACACTTAACATTGACTTTTGAGCTTATGCTATCTCTAAACATAAAGTAAACATGCATTACGTCAATGAAATATACAGGGTGTTTTTAAATTCGTTACCAAAGTGTGGATACAAACTTAACTATCATAAAATAAAGTTTTACTTTAAATCCAAAATCACGTTCGATTTTAAAATAAGTAAATCCTCCCTTTCGTGAAGTCTCCTGTAAAGCAGTAGCAACAACACTACTTGCAATTTCATAAAGCTCAAACAGAAGGCGTTTGATTTAAAATGCGTTTTTGAGACCTTAGTTGAATATAAATACGCTTAAAGAATGTATACAAATGTGTATAAAAGGTATATGAAACAAAGAAACGTTGGAGATCTATGGGGAAAGTTCTATGTTAATATAATAATACCGGCATTATGAATTTTTAATAATTAATAAAAGAAAATTATTTGAAGGTCCTTGGGTTCAGTGCACAGCGGAAAATCTAGATGTTTTCTTGAATCCTAAACATGCTTGATTTAAAATATACTATACAAAATATAAAGATAAAGAGCTGTTTGAAGATATGGTTATCAAAATTGGAAGGCAAATTACATTAACCTCGATTTTGTCTCACAAGTCTCAATACATAATGAGCGAGGCAAGTCTAATTAGAAAAATAATTTAAAATCTAGCTGTATTCAACAAGTTTGATGAAATACGTCGCACGATCCGTTAAAACGTTTAACGAGCGACATGGCAGAAAAAAGTCAAAAGAAGGCTTAACATCAAACACGTTTAATGGGCAGTCTAGCTTGTAAAATAAAGCAACTCGTAAACTAGTCAAATAACTGTTTAAACCGTTATACTTTTGACATACATGCATAAAGTATTCGTTTGAAACCACCATTCCTGTATAAAACACAAGACTTGTTTCATTATACTTTTAAAAGTCGTTAAAACCAATAAAATCCCAATATATTATAGTCGTTAAACTACCACAATGATATTAGCTTCACAATTTTCAAAACTATGCAGGGTGTCACAAAATGTGTAGCGCGCTATGCAGAACCGGATTATACATAAAAAAATGAGTCAAGAATGCCTTGTAACATTTTTATTTCCTCTTAGTTTAGCCATAATCTACAGTTTTGTAAATTTGTGTAAATAACTAATAATGCAAAGAACCCTTTGAGATATGTGTGTGAAAGTTGCTATGAACCTTTTTTGTTTTCCTTATAACATTTTCCAAAAATATGTTTTATGTAACTTATCAAATTTTAAAATGGCAGCCATTTTATAGTCAAGTTTTTTGTAGTCAAGCTACAATTCGATTCCATTTGAATTTTAAATTTTAAATGGCCGCCATTTTGAAATTTGATAAGTAGGATACAAATTATTTTTGGAAAATGTTATTAGGAAAACAATTAAGGTTTATATTAACTTTCACAATTATATCTCAAAGGGCTTTTGAATTATTAGTTACGAGTAAATTCCAAGACACTTTCTCTGTTGCTTTTACGGGGAAAATTCAGCGTGTTTGGAAAAGAAAACATTGTTTGGGCGGGACCATACTGAGCTTGGATAACAAATAGTTCCAGTTCTGTGGATATCCTGGAGCTTAAACGCATTCAAAACATCAGAAATAAACACGTGGCAGAATAAAAAAATGTTACAAGGCATTTTGACTTATTTTTGTATGTAGAATCTAGCTCTGCATAGCACGCTACACATTTTTGTGACATCCTGTATATTACTAAACCACACACTTTCAATCATATAACAGGTTCCATAAAAATGTTCTAAAGAATATTGAGGTCAGAGTTGGTAATCAGGTAACAAGGTTGAAAGGGACGTCCCTTGAGACGATCTATTGACCTCTAATAATTACCTTAGACCTTGATTAATGTTTGGAACAAGTGAGAATGTTTGAAACTTATATAACTCTATATAACTATATGTTTGTCTGGTTAACTCTATCCAAAACGTCCGATCCAAAGACTACAACAACGTTAACGGTTGTCGCGATAGAAACAAAAGCGATAGCGGTCGAATAATAAGTTTATGAAGAACGTAACATATTGGTAATCATCCATATAAATTTCAAATACCTAAGGTATCTCATGACTACAGAATACACAGTAAATCTTTCCACAAATACAAAACGAGAGGATGCCTGCTGCTGTTAAGAAGATTGGACAGCCCAATTCATCCAAGACTTTTCCATTTCCATCTCATCGACAATTTTCAGACTAGCATAGTAATTTGCCTAAAATTCCTGTTTTTGTATATTTTGAGGTTTTCTGTATAAGATACTTATTAGGCTTTATCGCTTTTTACGTGTATAGTAAGCAGGCATATCAAGCCGTTAAGCAAAGTCCTTTCTAATAGTTTATAGCAGTATTTCTATTTAATAATCAATATTAATGATCAAAAGAAAGAGGGACATTGAAAAGTATGCTTTTATTTGAAATAAGAAGTACTAATGTTATTTACTTGATATGAATTAGAGTGAACAAAAGAAATTCCCTAATTAAATACTCAATCAAACTCAAATTTAGTTGTTTGACATTAGGGAACATTACTAAATCATGTTTAATTACGTTTAAGCCTAACCATGGGCCACTGAAGTCTTAAATGATACACAGAAACCGTTTAACCAAAAGTAAGAACCATATTACATATAATTTCTATCACATTTGACATACCGGTAAGCCTTTTGTGTTTTTAAGATTTTTACTTTTTAGGGATTATATGCATGTATACGTGTTGTATATATTTGCAAGTGTTGCAAATGCAACAGTATTATACTCACGCGTACGTAGCAGAGAGGCTACTGATTCTTATTCTTCTTTAAAAGATAACGATTACATATGATGCGTGTAAACTCCATGACATGTACTTCTTAACACCGTTAAATGCTTAAGTATTTTCCTTTTAGTCGAGCTTTTATTTAAATAGTTTTGTTTTTAGGGTTTACAATGCGTTTTATGGTCGTACGAGCGCAATCTTTATATGTGGAAATGTAAGTCATAATAAACCACGAGAATTGTTAAGTAAAATGGAAGACAGTTTGCTTCAGGCAATTATGCCAGATGTAACTTTACCACATACATTATTAATTTGGGTTTGCACGAGTCAGTCCTTTATAAGAACGAATTTCAATGAATTATTTCACGGCTTACGCTTCTTCAACTGTGTATTTATTTGTGTTTGTACTGTTAGTGTCTGCAAACAGTGTAAGCTAAAACGTTTATATAGGCCCAACAGCTTATAAACCACCCATATTTTCAACTTCTTTAATTAACTTTATCATAATGGAAAATATACTCGCAGATAAATCTAAAGCGTTCTGATTTTCTTTTCATAGTACAATCTAGGTGTTAGCAGCTGTCTTACACTTAGCAGCTAACTACACCGTGTACAGTTTTAAAGTATCCTTAAATACACTTAGATTTTCAGAACAACATTAGTGCTAAATATCCAAATAAGGGGAAAACTTTACCACACCATGCTTTGGCCTCATTCGCAGTGGTCTGGAATATAAGTTTCAAGTGTAAAAGTTGGATGTGTTGACTCTAGAGCTTTCCTGGGGTGACCTACTTATGAAACCTTACGTTTGTTTTGATAAGCCGACCAAACTACGGAACACGAGTTATGACTAAGTTAAAGTCATGACTACCTCAATCGTAAAAATCAAACGTAAACATCTTATATTATTTTATGTGAAAGTAGGTTAGAAGTATTGTTCTTGGTAATTTGTAGTTCATCAAGTTTAGTGAAACTACACTTCGTGGATTAAAAATTACAACTTTTAAAATTAATGATTAAAATGTCTGACAATCATAAATACTACTTCTTTTAAGTTCATAATTATATATCCATTTCAGTTAACACTAGTTATTATCCGAGTTGGATTGTATTTTGTCCCCTTTTTTAACTATGAATGAAAGGAGTTATTATGGGGGACTCGAGGGTCCTCCCTCGAGGAAATGTGAAATCGAACGAGAAAATGACGACTTCTACCTATAGGAGTAAACATTTTGAAGAAGACATTCAAATACTTATTATAGAACACTATTTGGCTTCTCCTCTTCTTTTTCAATACATGAAAACTACTTAAAATTTCGAAAATAGTTAGTGTTCTGTAATTTTATTAATGAGCCACCTTCAGCAACACCATGTAAACAAAATTGAAGAACTTAATTATGTACATTTAAAATAAACATAAAACTGCAATTGCTATTATGACCACAAAGTATGTTTTAATTGGTGAAGAATAATGAACAACAGTTCTTAACCATATTATAAAAAATCAGTATTCAAAACGTGGAAATGAAATCGCAATATTGGTTGAGCCTCATAATCAATCGATGTTTACTCCATTCAGTAAGTTGCTAAAAACTTCAATTTTGTTTTGTGTATAAATTAGTAATTATATTGGTAATATCCAATCTAAGTAATTATTCATTTATAAAAGTTCCATATACTCGTAATTTAATTTCAAGAGCGCTTCGTAGGTCAAGGCATCATCATTGAAATTAAATTATATGAAACTTTTATAATGAATAATTATTTAAATCAAACCAGTTTCATCAAGTATTCAACGAAGAAAATACCCAATCTGTTTTGTAACAATAAATATTGTGGAGAGAAATTAAGAAAAATAAATAATACAGAATGTCTTTGTAAACAAAGTGAATTGGCGAAGATGAGAAGGACGGCTTTGACTGTTACCAAGTTCAACTGTTGGCAATAATTGTATAACATTGTAGATCGACCGATTAAAGCACGAATGACGGTTCATGGATGTAAACACTGCATCCTGATGAACGCATGATGTTCAAATCCTACTGAGCGATGAGAACCAACAAATGTCACTAAACCCGGCAACATATTATATTCTATCAAAAATATACATTTTGTAAACTGTTGTCAGCCGTCCTTGCGTGGCATCCGGTTTATGGATATATGACAGTTTACTTTCTATATTCTTTAATACTCATTAACTTTACTAAGAGATATTATTTTGTTCTAAGGCACTTATTTAGCTACGAACTTAACTACACCCTCGAGTACACGTAATAGCACAGATTTTGTGGGACTGGTTTTGATTAAAGGAACTGGCAGTTCTTCATGGGTGTTCTGACCATGGGTTTTAATATATTTCTTTAATGATTTCTTCCTTCTTAGCAATTCGATATATTTTCTATAGATTTGGAGATTTCCAGGGTTAAGCGCTTTGTTTTCTTGGTGGGTAATCCTGTTGATCTAACCTTGTTTAATAACGAGCTAAGCAACAAAAGAACGAAACAGAAAACTAATAAACAACCTCCACGTCAAAGGTTGCAGGAACCAACTCTTATGAGGTCAGGTTTTATAATAGACTTCTGAATATTGTTACTGTACAAGCAATGTTTTCAGGTTTTTAAAGACGTGAGCCACGTATTTTGAGCCAATTTTATTGGATGAGAAAACCAAACCCAGAGACTACACACCCGATGAGGGTAACGGAATTGGCAGATTGATTGCCTTTTGAATTAAATGCTAAATGTAATTTTTAGCTTCGTGGATTGGGATTGGAATAAAAAGAATCGGGGACTCGTCAATGTTTTTAGCTTTACGCACTCCAAAACTGCTGGTTTGATTGATTTGTTCCAAATCCCATTCAGCGTGAAGACCATCTTCCCAAGATAATCTTGCTCGCATAAATAAGCTTTCGAAACCTAGTCGCATTGAAGGTGAGAAACTATTTCAACTTTTCCTCTAGATACTCATAGTACACATACTCCGCAGCCTATAGTGTTTCTTTAGATCGGCATGTTCTAAAGTTCGGTAGTTTTGGGTCCGGGCTTATCATTCTAAAGCACAAAATAGTTTGTTTCATGCTAGGGATGTAAAATTCATATGACATGATGCGTTTTGATCAAAATAAATAAATAGCAGACACCAATTCTACCACTTTTGTTATAACAACTCAAACATAACTAGTCGAATAAAAACAAAATAATCGTATAGTTTTACTTTAATAAGATGCAAAACAGAGTTGAAACAACTGTGTTCAGTGATGAAAAGTTTGAGGTTAGTTACGGAATTAGAGTTTCCTGCACAGGTCAAAGGTCTCGGATAGTGTTAAAGCGTGGTTACTTCGCTAGCCTTGCTTTATTGCTTGCCTGAACCCTTTGCCAAACTTAACACGCTGTTGTCTTCACATCGAGTTTAGGTCATGATATTAAAACTCTCAACAAAGCTCAGTAACGCAATTGTTGGGAGTTTCATACGTTATTATGTTGGTCATTTAACTGACATTGTTTAATTGATAATAATGAAAATCAAAACAGTAAGTAAATAAAGGAGCAAATATTGAAAACATTTAAGTGTTGGTACAGCTAGAAGAATTATGTATGTAAAACATAGAAAAAATACTCAAAGAATTTTGTTTTACAAATGATTTAATGTAATTTAAGTTAGGCACATGCCATGAAAGCACTCGTTTATCGTTAAAACTGAAGTAAGAACAGTGTAATTTGACCAATATAACAATATGAAAACAATTTCTAAGCTTTCGGGATAAGCCAGCCGGAATATATCTCACTTGACTTCGAGCTCACTGTTTCCTGGACGATGGCTTGGACGCCACGAATGCCCTGCAAGAATCCCAGGTAACGTCGTGTGTTTTTTTCTTATGGGGATTCTGTAAGAAGGAATAGTACAAGTGCAAGCATTAACAGTGGATAAATGGCAAAATTGCATTTAAGAAAAAAGAAGATATTACTAGTATTCCAATTGACTTCCTTCAAAAAAGTGTATCCCCTGTTTGCATGTTTGGATGTTTGGAGGAATCGGCGAACAACACCGGCACCTTCGAGGAAATTAAAACTATCTTTCATTTTTATGTTGTTAAGCGTATGTGTACAGTATTTAATACGTTTAGATAACTATTGTAGGAGTTATTCTTTTTGCTTAGTTGCTTTTCAACCACACAGTAGTAGTGTAAACAATAAATAGGCAAAAATAGTTTTGAACAGCAGTGCACTTTAAGTGTTCAACAATCACACTAATCACTGTTGGATGCATTGGCAAACCTTTCAGTTTGACGGTATCTCCAGCAGAGTTCTATAAATCCTCTGTCTATCTGTGTACAACCATGAACTGCACGTAAACATGTGCGTTTCAATCCACAAAACGCGCTAAAACCAATAACACGATTCTCTAAAACGATCGGAGGTAAAATTGTTTTAGAATTTTATTCTGGATTATTTGAATCGCCTTTAGCATTCATTTATAAATATTATCAAGATAAAATACACGAGTTTTAGTTAACGTGGGTAACAAAGATTATAACGTTAAAATCACTCTAAAAATCTTGATTCAGGTCAACAAACGTGGTAAAACAAAGTAAAAACAATAACTAATTGTGAATGAATTAAGCTCGTACGGTAGAGCAAACTTAGTGATGTTTGTTGGTAATGTGTTTATAAACCGGTGAAATGCAGTTAGAGCAATGCAGTAACATGTTTGCCAGTTAAGCGGCACTGATCTGATAACCCAAAACCTGCAAACATTAACATCGGGTGTGCAGATAATACCTAATAGCTTGATCCCATGTAACCTAATAGTTTAGTTGGTGAAGACAAATTTAAAATTGTATTCAATTTTACAACTTAGTAAAAAAAGGGTGAAAGAAGATTAGAAGAAGATTAAGCAATTAAGATGCATCTGGAAATCTATGCACAGCTTGGCAGAGACAGTAAAGAAAGCATTGCATAATGATCTATCGAGCTCATGACTTGAATAGAGGGGTACTATTATCAACGGAGAATAACCCTTAATCGTTATAATAAAAATAAACAAACATTTGCTCATACATAATCGAATTGTATCTTAGCTTTATTATTTATTTATTACCGTATCTAAAACTGAACAGAGCAATACTCATCTCCATTGACTATTTTAGAACTTATCAGTAGGCAAGCTGTTTGGAACTACATATCCATGCATTTACTCAGGCATGAAAAGTATTTATTATGTTCTTAAGTCCAGTGCATAAGTGCACAATTACAAGCATAAGTGACCAGGATTAAAGCTGTTACAATAAGCTCTTTAGCGTAATTAGTTCCTTTATTACCTGTTAATTAGCCACGAGAGTCCAAAGAATACTTCCCATCCTTTGCTTTAAACTTCTATTACATTTCAACCTGTTTGTGTTAACTTATTTCCTGCTGCTTATTAAAGGTGTAGAATCACATAACTATTCACATAACTTAAGCGATTCCGGTTATACAGGGTGATTCAAAATAGGGCGCAAATTTCAGGGGTGGGTTCTTATGCAAAACAATGAAAAGTTCCTATAAACATGGGTCCTAAAATTCTTCGTTACTCCGGTAGCCGCCATTTTGTATTTTACTTAAAATTTATATCTCAGAACGGTTTGACCGATTGCATTCAAACTTGGTATGGTGTTTATGTGTCTCAAAGGCAGTTGAAGAAAAATAATTATTTCATAAACCTTATAAAAACAAAATGGCGGCTGTTTAAATTTTTCAAATTAAAATACCATGAAAATGGCGCATAATACAAAAATATAAGAATAAAAAAAGTTGTATTTTTTAGTTTTACATAAGGGGACAAACTCATTTTTGAATTTTACATAAATACTTTCACTTTTGCGTCTATTACAACTGGTACACTACCAGTTGATCTTTGATTGGCAGCTACCGGGGTAACGAACTTTAGGACTATGTTTATAGGAACTTTTTCATTGTTTTTGCATAAGGAACCCACCTTGAAATTCGGCGGCCTATTTTAGAATCACCTTGTACACTGGTAATGTACCAGTTGTAAAGACGCAAAAAAAGATGAAAGTATTATTGTAAAATTCGGAAAAATGAGTTTGTATCTTTATGTAAAATTAAATACAACTTTTTTTATTCTTACAACTTTGTTGTATATGTGCCATTTCATGGTATTTAATTTGAAATATTTAAACAGCCGCCATTTTGTTTCTGTAAGGTTTTGAAATAATTATTTTCTTAAATTGACCTTTTAGCACAAACAGCATACCAAGTTTGAATGCAATCGGTCAAACCGTTCTGGAGATATAAATTTTTAAGCAAAAATACAAAATGGCGGCTACCGGGGTAACGAACTTTGGACCATGTTTATAGGAACTTTTTCATTGTTTTGCATAAAAACCACCCTGAAATTTGGCGCCCTATTTTTGAATCACCTTATTATTATTTGCAAATAATTATTTTAAAATAGCATGACTTATTATATCTTGACAAGAAAGTCTTCCAATTGTTATGTAAAATACAGGAATTACAATTGTTTTAATGATGACAAAACATGCTTACTAAGCAAATATGGCGCAACAAAATGGCTTACAACGGGCAACATTACAGTAGTTATTCGAATATATTGTATATCAAATAAATAATATACCATAAGAATTTGGAAATTTTGGGGATGTTATAGTGTAAAGAAATAAATGTATGTATAACAGTTAAACACCCATTTAAAAAAACTGTTTAGAACATTTTCAGTTATATATAAAATGGTTAAATCGAAGGTATTTTATTGTTATAAATTTATTTAATTGTACATATAGCAATATGCCAAACACAGTTGTATGTATGTTGTTTATACTAGATTTTGTGATTCAATCAATAACAGGTTAATGTTACAATTCGTGCTTTACAAATGTGGCGGGTTGACATTAGTTAATGAGAACCGACGTATTCAACATGTTCTGATGTCTCCTGTTCGTTAAACAGAAGTACGAGCACGCCATTTTAAACCCACTTCAAAGTTGACTCTACGTGTTGCTACGTAAGGTTAGATCTGTTTAATATAAACATCGGTAAACTTCCATTACTAGCTAAGATGTCCGTAATTATTTACTGGCGAAATTATGTTGAATGAACTTAACGTTTTCTTACAACCATTTATAAAAGTTTTCCATTCCCAAATTTAAAGAGAATAATATAAACAAAATGTGATATAGAATTTAACTTCCTTTTCAAATGTAGCATGTTTAACATCACATCTTATTAAAGGTCGTACGCATCTTATAGAACTATATACCAAATAATATACCAAACTGTGAGGCCATATAAAAGCTATATTATTAGAAACACATACAAAACAAACCCGTTTCACCTTGTGAACCTCAGCGTTCGAGCGACACATACATTTAACGACAATTATTATAAATAATCTGTCAACCCCTTTCGCCTTCTCCACGATCCCCTTAACTCCTCAAAACTAATCTAAAATTAAATGTATTGAAATGGGGTCAGCGAGTAATTAAAAGGCGTGTACGGGCTGGTTAAAATTTAACTGATTAAACCGTTAGAAAAATTTGTTATTTAAGCACGCTTACAGTTTATGACAAACATAATAAATTATGTTCTGTTTTAACGTTTTCAGATCTCACGCCTTGAAATCGTGATAAGTCAAATACTGAAAATAACTTTGATTTTTATTAAAATATAAGTTTCCACTTTCCAGCGTAGTTGTAGACTTACCAAAGCTATTTATCGAAGATTACCATGCACTTTTCTTTTTATTGCTCGAAAATATGGCAATGCAAGAAAGTGCTCAAAGAGAGTGTAGTGTTATAATGTACGTTACAATACTTGCTAACCATAAATAAGCCCTTACTAATAGTTCGTATGATAAGCAGTATTCTGTGTATTATACACAAAGTGACTCAGCTGAGTGAATCGAAATTACCGTGTTTACTATAAAAATAACCTTGAGCGAAGTTTGATCTGGTGCGGTACCTGTGCCAAATTGTAAGAATAATTCTATTAGAAAAGGCTGCTTTTAATACCGGCACCATGGTGCAAAATGCAATAGTAAAACTTGACAAGGTTTTTCTGTATGGTAAAAACGCATTTTTATACAAAAGAAAAAACACAGTTTGTATTTCATTTTGCTTTTTATTAATCTTGCTTAATTAATTTGTTTTGATTAAAAATAAATAATTCAACATGTAATGATGATAAAATATAGTTTTATATGTAGATATTTTAAACGGAATATTTATTCAAACACATTTGTGTACGAAACGAGCTGTCGAATGAAAGCGGCACTTGATTTGGCTGAAATGTGCAAAGCGCCAGCTGCTAAACAACAGCTGAATGGAAAGGTGAAGTGTCAAGCCGTTGCCGGAATGTCAACATCCGTCCTTGCTATAAACATCATTCAAACACTTTGTCTCAGCAGCCTACTTTCAACGGGCTCAACATTTCCTCTAACAAAAAGATCATCTTTTACTTGGAAATGGTTGGATAATATGTCACTAAGATAATCTCTGTCTGAATCCCATCAGCTATTTGTCTTATAGTACGAGTAATTGCAAATTATCCCTTAACTAAGTATGTATTCGGTGTCAACGACTCAAATGCCATTTTCCAAATAACAGACCCTTGAGCTTTTATACATGAAACAGAAAGTTATAAACATTCCACATAAAACAAGAAGAGTACACCATCTCAAATAGCGCTGTGTTAAATGAAAAGAATCGATACTTGCGAACGGCCGATACACGTTTGAAAATGTGCTTTTAATAACTATTTACTAGTCTACCATAAATACAGTATACACCACCTTTTCTTGAATTATTAACAAAATATAATTTTTAAACACAAATTCAAATATCAGCGTCTGTTGCAGAAGTAGTTGGAGCACAGAATTGTTCAATGGGCCGAGAAATTTCACTCACCTCGTGCAATTTCACTATCTCGCAATCCTTTTATTATTCAAATATTTTCAACCTAGCTCGTACTTGGACGAAAACATATTTTTCCCCTGGAGGTCCTTAAATGAGATCACGGGGTTAAATTAAAAATTCCGTAACATAACTTCATTAAATAACTTCTGAAAAATGTTAGGTAGTACCAAATCCAAATCCAAGGTAGGTACCATCACAAGGAGGAGTAAAGATGAAGTTTTAGTAAATACAGATATTTCTCAAGTTCAGGGTACAAGTAACTTGTTTAATAGTTTATCTCGTTACCAGTACTTCTCTACAGATTATAAAATCCTTATATGAAGAACTGATTTTTCCTTTTGTGCTTTAAGTAGTAATCAAAGTTGTGGTATAATGTCAAATTGTAGTCGCACTAAATTGTAGCAATAAATATATTAAACATACTAATTTACATAAAATGTGTAAATCACACAGTGCAAGCAGCGAGAAACATGTCCTCTATTGGTCAGTATATCAAACATACAGCTTACATTTTTGTTGAACAGCTTAGGTTTTTAAACAAAGTCGTTTGTAAAGTTGAAACTATTCATAAACACAAAATTATATTTCACAGCCTACATCATAAACTTACAGATCGTTGGTGTATCCAATTGTTGTGATGGATTACTTGAAAACGTCATTCTTTCATTAATAGTTTCCTTTCGGCTTTTGCTCCGTACTTAACTACTTGAATCCGAGTCAGTAAATACTAAGACTATCAGTAATTTAACACGTTAGGAAAACGTTGTAAATTTAAACACGATTGTACATTTACATTAACAAAATCTGCAATATAACCAAAACAATTCAACCATCCCAGATAAATTTAAATTAAAATAATGAACAAGTACTACTATGAATTTTGTTGTACCATAAACGCCAGGTCTACAGAATGGCAAGCATGCACAGTATGATTAAGAAGCCCTTGATTAATCCTTTCATCATTGATTAACCCCTCCTTACCTAACCCCTCCTCCCCTCCCCTGAGATACTGGACTCAGCTTGATAGGTCCATAAGACTTAAGTTGCATCAACAACCAAGTTTCTGGCTTTGAAACTATTCAACAACGTAAATTTTAAGGCTTAGCCCGATAAACCAACGATACTAACTGATGGGTAGAAGTTTAAATGGTGCATTTAATCAATGGGTTGTCATCCCCGGCCCCTCCTTCTAAAACAATTGTACTGAAGTTCAGATCAAACCAAAATAAAATTATACAGGTTTTATAGTTATACGCGTATTTCAGTTTTTAGGCCGAGTACCTTTCGATAATCCAATAAATTGCCTAAATCTCTATAAAATCTAAATTTAATATTTATAATTTTATTAAACACCATCCAAGTATGGAAATAGTTGAAGGAAGCCTCCTTGTATTGTCCCGTGCCTGAATCAAGCCCGTGTGCACGTACACGTTCATCCACCTAATGTTCGTATCTAGGCTACTGTGTTTTAGTATTAATCTTAATTTAGACTTTTCATAAAGAAAGATGAAATATTGTGCAACACGACAAGAAATCCAGACAAAGTTTGGGATGACTGAGTATCCGTTAGTAAAGTTGCAAGATTGGTTGTTGTGTTACCTTTGAGACCGCCGCACACAACAATCTGATTTTGGATTCTGAAGAAATTAAGAAGTGACGTATAAAGAACTCAATCATACACGTTCTATAGACGTTCTAAAATCGGGTTTGGGGAGGCCGTGTTGTAAGAATATATTTCTTTAGAACGGTATCATAGTTCCTATCACCTATAAAATGTTATACAACTTTACAAGTTTTAACAGAAAAGTTATGTTCGTAAGGGCAACTTTATAACACCTTGTAAGGAAACCTTCAAACGTTATAACGTCGATACTTAGACTGTATATCAGTGAATTAGAGAAAGACTCGTATATAGTTTATTATATTCCAGAGTTTGAAATAGTATTGCGGACGTTTTCCACCGCCGGTGAACAATAAGAACACGACGTTTTGGGATATAAAATCAAAATGAGATCACGTCTTCCAGTGAAAGGTAACCTAAAACATAACACGAAACATTAGTCAAAAGGGATCAGCGTGATCAGACCAGTTAAACAAAATCAAAGAACAAGTGTAGTGTGCTGGTTAGTTTTGCAAAATAAATAAAACTTAAACCCCATTTAGAAAACCATGCAAAATTCACAACAACGTTGATAAACCAACAGCAAGCAGAGAAACTAAAAACCCCTGTGGCCGGCAGCAGCTGCGCACTGACTGACTAGTTTACTAATTTATCTTGTTTAATGATATTTAAAGTTTATTGATATACTTCTATTAAATAGTTTAACGACTTGTATGTGTGTAGTAACTAGGTTTGAAACCACAAGTACCCCAACACGAGCGCACGAGGGAGATTTTGTTTGGATAGACACAGACACAAATATTTACCCAAGCGCTAACTTAACCTTCAGTTAACTAATCACATGATGTCTACCAACTAAAATGCACTTTTCTATCAAAATTATTCAGCTTAGTAAAAAACGTTATATTTATACCCCTAAACGAGCTTTACTTTTTGACAAAACGTCTCTTCTGACATACCATTTTTAACTCTGGGCACAATATATTTAATTAACTTTTCATAAAAGTACCTACTTTGTAAAATTTCCTTTGGGAAAAGATACTCGTATTTTCATGCCGTCACCATGGTAAGACCCAGGCCCGGGAACATGAAATGAGCACCGAGAACACGTGTTCTTCAACACAAATATAAATATATCTATATAATAACTAACCCCTGTTAGTACATATCTCTTCTGCTAGCCTTTTTCAGTGACAATGCACGTAGAAAGAGAATTGAGCAGTGAATTGTTAGAGTTTTAGCTTGCGTAACTGTTTTGTTCCACACGCAACGGTAAGAGAGCTGTTATATAACGAACTCATCGTCTTCTATCACGCAATACCTTTCTACCGGGCTTAAAAAGTATTTCATCGCATGCAAAAGTTTTTCAAACTTGTTCTTAAATATCTGTTGTTGCATTTAACATTATCTGTCTGGGATGGTCAGCATAGCTCGCGTGTTTCGATTAATGAATTGTGAATTTTTGTCTTTCAAACAAAAATTTATAATTATTTTAACTGACTACTACAAAGCTTATAGCTCATTTACAAAACTCAAATTCGTTCTGAGTCTTTTATTATTACTAAACCATGCATGAAATGAGGTGGTTAGTAGTTAAGCTTCAACGATACCCCCATTATTAGTTATTCGGTCTTACGCTAAACAAATAACCTCTACAAGGCCAAAGGCCCACAAGCGTTACTGTAAGCAAAATTGAATGGCCCAGACACTTAAAGCGAATGATCAAATCTGCAATGCCAAACCACAATGGTCACAGTGAGTCAAAGAGTTAAAGGAAGTTTGAAGAGTCGCCGTGTGCAGAACAAACGTCCTTAAAGGTTTCTGGCAAACCTAGGGCAAAGGCCCCAGCTGGCTGGCTGGAATCGTGTTCTACAAATTATGTCTACACTCAAATTGATTACCACATCACGTTTGGAGTTTGTTTTTTAACTTAAGACATAAACAATATCCCATAACATTCCAGTATGATGTTAATGTTAACATTGTACGTTTGAGGTACAAGATGGCGTTGACGTTAGTGCAACGAAACATAGAAAGCCCCAACCTAGCTTCAGTTATTTTTAAACTTATAAGAAATCTTCATATTTGTTTGATAAATGCATACTGTGCATGCTCACTTTTTGATTGTATTACCAGAAAAATTTTCAGTTAATTTCTTCTTAAAGGTTTTTATGGATCATATGTAGCTTATAAAGGATCTAAAAGGCGTTGCAAGAAAGGTTGCAATCCTTTACCAGATATTACAAAGTCAGCGACTAAATTTATACTAGAAGGAGCCAGATGTGACGAGTGAATCTAGAGTCTCAGACAGTAGGTAAGATATTCGTGCGACGAGACGTTGGATCAATCATACGACAACAGTCAGTGTCGGTCGCGTGACTCCAAGCACAAAGTAGGCTCTAACTGCCACAGCATGGAACAAAGCAGAAGCGGGTGTGTGCAAACACTGAGTCAGGTGCTGTTGACAGATCTGTCATATCAACTGAAAATATGTACTCTGTAGCTTCTGTAAAGAGAGGACTCGCAGCAAGCTCTTAAACTCGTTCCAATACCAATATTTAAATTAATTTTTGATGTAACCAACCAGAGACCTAAATGATGCTTACCAAAAATTGTAAAACCGAAAGTAAGAATAATATTACATAGAACCTCCGTCACAATTGACGTCAGTTTTAAAAGTTCTTAAGGTTATCTGTAATGTTATCATTTTCACTCGTTTTAAAGCTTAATTTCAATTCACCTTATGATAAAAATATATAAACAGCCATAGGCTACGTCAAATTTTGAGAAAGAAAAACAGTTTTATATTCATTTTACTGTGGTCTTAGATTTAAGGATGTGGTTTTCGTATAGTATTAGGATGAAAGTTTGAATATAACTGTTTAATCATAATGTTTCATTCGATGAACAATGTAAAAAGAAAAGATTTACTAGATTTATAGATTTCAACTATCTATTACAGTGTGTTACAAACTGTATAAAAATCTAAACATTATGAATTGTAAACTGACTAACCAATAGTTAACCAGTAATTGATTAAAATTGTAATTTTAACAGCCCTTGGTCTTAATTTTGAATAACAAACTATGTTTCATCTCCGTGTAAAAGAATACGTTTTTCACATGCAAGGGAGATGAGTTATCTTGAGTGCTAAAACATAATTTTAACTTTTTGACTTAATTGTTTCCTTTGCCAAACAAATATAGTACTTGCATTGACACAAAAGAAATGATAACGCAGGCAGATAATGAGAGACGTGCGCCCGCCAAGCACGTAGATGAACGCAACGAGGTACGTGCCCGCTAGGTAAATGTGTTTGTACTTCTCAGCCTTTTGATTTTGAAAGAATACTACGGGTTTATTTTTGTGAGAAATTTAATTTTCTGCTTCGATTGGACAATCAACATTCAATCTGAAACACGGTGTTGACGTTTTTTATTACCATCTTGGACTTAATAGTCGCCATACTGAATAAAACCAGTAAAGCATACTGAAACATTGAAATGCCTTGTACCTTAACCTATGCAATGAAAAAATTTCAAATTTCAAGCCTAAATGAGGTTGAAGCTTCGTTTCAAACAAACAAACAAACTCCCAGAATTCCAAGAACTCCAAACAAACCAAAAGGTAGTTAAATCTTATTATTGTTAAATCTTATACGAGTATAGTTATATCTTATTAACCTTCGCTATGCACGGTTAGTTAATCATAAAAAAAACAAGTTTGCTCGTATTATTCCAAAGATGATTTAGATATACAGGGTTAGGCAAAAGTGTGGAAACGACTTTATAACTTTTTAACCAGTGTTTTCAGCGCAGCCGAACTCGGTACACTTTATTAGAGGAAACCAAAGTACCTATTATTGCATACTGACACTTTGCCCCAGTTTTCAAAATGGGGGATTGGGGGGGAAGCCCATAATTTTCATTGGGAAGGCCCATCGAGTGACACCTCATTTTGAAGGCCTTAGAAAATGTTGATGAATGCTGCGAATTAGAAGTCTTTATCCTAACCCAGAAAGAAATGGCATCGATTTTAAGTTAATTAGCTTTTATTAGGCGAAAGTGTGGAAACACAATTATAACTTTTAAACAGTTTTTTTCAGTGCGACCGAACTAGGTATATTTTATTAGAGAAAACAAAAAACCTTTTAATGCATACTGACACTTGACCCCAGTTTTCAAAATAGGGGATTGGGGGGTAACCCCATAATTTTCAAAGCGAAGCCCCATCGAGTGACACCTCACTTTGAAGGTCGTAGAAAGTGGTGATGAATGCTGAAAACTAGATGTCTCTATCTTAACCCAGAAAGAAATGGCGTTGGTTTTAAGTTACACAGAGTTATAAGTCTACCTTCCCCAAATCACCCATTTTGAAAACTGGGGCAAAGTGTCAGTATGCATTAAAAGATAGTTTTGATAACTCAAATAATGTGTACCAAGTTTGGTTACACTGAAAAGGCTAAAAAGGTCTGAAGGCGTTTCCACACTTTCGCGTAATAAAAGTCTGTGAAGCCTATCTTAAAATGGACCTCATTTCTTTCTGGGTTCCTAAGAGACGTCTAGTTTTCAGCATTCATCATCAATTTCTAAGACCTTCAAAATGATGTGTCACTCGATGGGGCTTCCTTATGAAAATTATTGAGCTAACCCCACCAAATCTACCATTTTGAAAACTGGGGCAAAGACTGTGTCAGTCTGCATTAAAAGGTTCTTAGATTTCCTCTAATAAAGTGTACCGAGTTCGACGTTAATACTGGTTAAAATTATAAAGGCGTTTCCACACTTTGCCTAACCCTGTAGTATATTTCATAACAAGAGTGGAAGTTGGGGTTTTGCATGTTCGAGACCATACCTATGTTTGAAGTGCGAGGCTTGTCTCTTTGACCATCGGCCATTTAACGTCCTCGGGCCCATGTCAAAAACTGTCACTTTAGAACCAAGTGATGAAATTTACTATTATTGTAATAATTACAACATACAGTTTAATAATGGTGTTTTGTGTGAAAATATTCACTCAGCGATACTTTTAACACAAGAAAGCCTCGAGCTTTATAATATAGAGATATAACAAAATCATTAAAAGAAATTGAATACTACTATGCGTACACTATTTGCTATATAATGAACTTTAATTTGTGAGTTGTTATAATTTTTAGTCAGTTAAACAATTGTTGGAATCGGTGCTACCAAAGCAATAAGGAATTTTAGCACTGACTTCAACAATTATTTAAGTGAATAAAAATTATAACAGCCCACAAACTAAACTTCACAATAAGGCAAATAGTGTACGCACCTAGTAGTGAGCGGTGAAACATTATGTGTTTTACTAAAATAAACAAAGGACTGTAAGACTTTCAAAGCATGTGATTACATCGTACACTTAAGAGAGTTTATTTCAGTGTAAAGAACTAATTACTCTCAAGAACTCATTATGAAGTCTTTGAGCCTGGTTTCACTCTTCTTGTTTATAGGCTTCAGAGTAGAAGAGCAAGTTCACTTGTAAAATACCTACAGTTTACAGGTGATATACAGTTGCTTACACGTTTTATCTAAAGTGATCATCTGATGATACCGCATCAACTCCCACCGTCGTTTAGACATATCAGACCATCACCTGCGTGGTTCGGAAGTCACGTTAAGCCGTTGGTCCTTGTATTTCCATTGGTCATTGGGCTATTAATTAATGACCCATTCTAAGGAAGAGTCGGACTTAGTTTGTAACAAGACTACACCTCATAACTCATTATTACCACTCATCACACTCATCCTTCACCACATATTTGCCTTTAAATACCCTCATGAGAGAGGTCGGCATCTCAAATAGTGATTTAGTGATAAAAAAAAATACAGAAGCAGCAAGAGAAAGGTTGCACAGGAGCAAAAGTGTTGACTGAAAAGGCTGAGAACGTTATTGTCACCAGCTCCACACAAATGCGCGCACATTCCAGACAAACTTTCTGTTAACTAGTTGACTTTGCAACAGCTCTCTTGAGTGACTGTACAACTATGTTCACACTTTCTTAGTGAATTCCTGTACGTTTCCGTTTAAATAAGTTACAAACATATAGACACGTTAACTCTTCAGCTCTTTGGCACTGCACTGTATCTTGTGTAGCTATTGTATGTGTTTTTAAACAAAATAAACATATCCAACAAATATGTTTTAATCCATAGCGTGATCAGACGTAAATGTTGGATTTAGGTTTGTTACAAAAAGAAGTTACAGCCAAGCAGTACTTGAAAATGGAAAGCTCATCAAAAGTCAAATGTAGAGGTTAACCGTTCATTTACATTGAAGTAACCAAACTATTTCCAATTCATATAGGGTGGTTTACTAAAGTGAGTCTTGTCTGCATGCTGTTTTACCTTTTACGGTAAACCTATTAGTAAATGTCAACTCTCGTACTACTGATCAAATGTAAAATAAATTAACATATCCACACTTGATGAAAAAGACCTCTTTCAATTAAAATATGTGCAACAATTTGTATTTTGTTATTTGACTAGATTAAACCAGGTTTTTAACGTGGTTGTTTCTGGAAGTTAACAAATGAAAATGTGGTAAAGGGCGAGTGCGGCAGAAAGCAGTTTTTTGATACTGTTGAAATGACGGATGACGCCTTCAGGCCAGACATCTGAGAGCGTCGATCAAGTCAAGCGAACATATAAATCATATATTTTACATCAACATCTTTGCGAACACGTTTTAATGTAAAATGTTTAAACTGGGTTTCATATAAAGGTTATAGCTTATTATTATTTTGTGTAATCTGTATACATTACAGTTATAACTAAAGAAATTTAGAGACAAAATAAGTGGACCGAACCAGGTCTTGAACCCGGGTCTCATACCGAGTAATTGTGCTGACCACTGCACCATCCGGCCTACCTATTGATCCTTCAACTTTAGAAAAGGACACTACCGGATAGTGTAGTGGTCAGTATAATCACTCGACAAGTGAGAGACCCGAGTTTGAGTCCCGGTTCGGTCCACTCAATGTGTTTTCAAATTTCTTTAGTTATAAATTAGCTATTTAAAGTTTACAAAAAATAATAAGATCTTATTATTGGTTTGAGTTGAGTTGTTACTTTGCAAACAAGGTTAGAAATTATGTTATGTACAACACCGAGAAGATGGGCTTAGGTCCCGGAACCGGTCGTGCAGCAAATTAAATCGTGTTAGAGGGTAGCCTGTATACTATTCTGTACTGTAGGCTATTTTAATTACGTGTTCATGGTAATATGTTTAGATATAAGCTAGAAATTATTTCGAAATAGTGTTGGGAAAATATGTGTTTACGAGGTAACAGCTTTATCGTGAATTATATAAATTCTATGTTTTATTCTATGTTCTATTCTATGTTCTATTCAATGTTATATTCCATGTTCTATTCTTTGTTCTATTCTAAGTTCTATTTTATGTTCTATTCTATGTTCTATTCTATATTCTATTTCATGTTATATTCTATGTTCTATTCTATGTTGAATTCTATGTTGATTTATCACACTGCCTGGCAAACCACACCGAGGGAGAAAACAGGTGACACTCGGTACAACAGTAGATATTTTTACCCTTATTTAAAATACAACAATATTTACGAAAGTTTTACTAAACCTGTCCAAAAAATCACAGTACAAACTGAAGAAAATCACCAATAGTTTTATTTTTGAATTTGGGTTTATGTATACTTGTGTTTGTGTCTTTAAGGATATAGTGACTGAACCATAAGACGGATTTTCATTACAATAAACATTCCTTAGTTTGGAATTAATTTTTCTGAAACTTTTATAATCGACACGTTTTTACCACATATGGTTAATATGATAATCTGGTTTTAAGAGGCAGTTTTATAAATGCACCTGTTTTTATAGAGCCTCGGTAGATACTAAATTGCGATCCACAAATATATTTAACGACAAATTAATTTTAGACAAAATTTCACAGTAAAACACCCTTGCTGTTACAATACTTTTTATATAGAATCATGTAACCAAACTCTTTTATATACAAAGTATTGTTTCAAAGGGATTTTTTCTGTTCTATTACCTAAACCTATTGCATATCTTTAATTTCAAATCATTCAAACATCGAAATACATTAATAGCGACTTAAATAATTTACAAAACTACTGCATTCCATAAATACTTGTTTAAATAATAGTACATTTTGAATCAATTTTCTTCCAATACAACATGCTTATAAAAATCTACTAATAATTTATTACGACATGTTTGGATAATTTTAAATCAAGAAACAAGAAAGGTAAATTCTAGGAAAGCGGAGGGAGTTTAATACATTATATTTAAAGTAACTAAGGATAAGTTAATTTTCAAATTATATTGATACAAAATATTTGAAGTGTTTGATCAATTTATTAAACGTTGAAACAAATTGGTACAGCTTTGATTAGAACGCTACGAGTACACAGCAGTTGATCAGTGCAATAGTGCCGGCTATGTCTGGAATTCAGTTGAGCTGCGCCAGCGGGTTGTTTGATGTTGAGAAGATCTCTTGAGTATATTACACTTTAGCTTATCAATTTGTTTTGCATTGCTAGCCCTTGTGATATAGGCTACCTTATTCGATTTCAAACGGAAACACTAGGGTTAATAATGGCCTGTGTTGCTATCTAATGTTATATTGCCACTCAGTCAAGTCCTTTAAAATTAAGTTCAAAACAGAATCTAATTGGAATTATTAATGTAGTATGTAAAGCAATACACAATTGCATTACCCAATTATTTAAAAATTTAGAGTATTTTACTGTAGGTTTGTTTTTGAAGTTAGTTTATTTTTTAGACATATTTCTTAATAGGCGAGATTGTTAAACCGAAATACAATAACATCCAAGAAATTGTTTCGTCTTTTGAAGCTGATAAATGCTTCGTACTTGTGCTTGTAGTGTAATGTAATAATATTATCTTGAACTTAGTAACTAAGTCATAAGATCTTGAACTTATAGTAGTTGATTCATATAATAGTCAACATTCATATAATATGGGAGAGAGGCAGACCTCTAATAGGTTTGAGTCCTTCATCCTCGGTATCTATCGCTGGTTTGACGTGATTTTCCTTCAGTAGAAACTGAAGTAAATGTGCACTGAGTATAGCTGTGAGTACAGGTCTTCTAGGTAGACAATCAGACCGCTGCACTCAAGTCACAAATCTGTCAAACGGGAGTGGGGAGAATCGCCTGGATCAGGGTAACGCTTCGTCCTTTGGCCTTAAGGCCTTTGCTTATGGTAGCAATGCAGAACATAGGCCGTTTGCTTTTTCCCTTGGCAAGCTCGAAGGAAGTGCTTGGCTTCGCTCATTGTACAAATTGAATAGTCTGGAAAAAATTACTTCTCGTTCTTATGTCAGTGCTACCCTACGTCGTTTAGTTAATTTTGTTGTTTCTTTTCATTATCAACTAATGAATTCCCTATAAGAAACACATTATATTCATATTTAGATTATAGAACATAATTTATTGCAACACATGTGCGATATTAAGAAGAAACAGCTGATTTTGCCGGAGAATATCCAGCGCCAGCTGGCGCTCTCTCGACCCTGTATGTATATCAGAAAACATTGGTTCTGGTTTTACAAGCCTTTTAAACGACACTATACTGTTTAATGAAGAACGTATCAATATGAATAGTAATAGGCTAATGCCTTTCTAACAATTATGATAACAAAAACGTCATGAAACTGTTTTGTAAATCGATACAAATTCGATAAAGCTGTTTTATTTTATGAAGAAGTCAAATGGACTATATCGCATTTAGTTTTTATAACTTTACCCTTTCGTGTTCCAAGAAGATAAATTGATTCGTACTTAATCCAGCCTGCACGACTCTGTATAGGCCGTTAAACCTCTTCCTTCACTAAATTACAGTTATCTGAACAATGGTGAGTATCGATATAGAAGAAATGTCTTGTAGAACCGATTTAAAACACGATAATTCCATTTTACGTATACCACATGCAGGCTCACACTTGCCATTAATCAATTGACTCCTGGGTAGTAAGGCATTGTCTTGTATAGGCAGTACGCAATTAAGTTATACGCTCACTGTATATCATTGCGAGTGCATTACCCAAAATATCTGTTTTTCTCATTTCGTTTTCTGAATTTCCCATTGTTAGTGAACTTCTTTGGGAAGCATGAGATATTCATGCCGTTCTCCTTTAATATTTAAAAGCTTGACGTAACAAAACGACTGAAATATCAACCCGTTCCCCACGACAATTAAAATTTGTTATTACTAAAACCAATAATCCATAACTTGATTTTCTCTTTATTTTGACCCATATAATCTTTTCCCAGAGTCTGGCACATTACTTATGGGACACTCTGTATAAATAACTAAACCTAGAGTAGAAATTCTGATAAATGAAACCTTAGGAAGGTCCCAATTCGTTATGTTTTCCAATCAAGCATTTAAATAAAGTGGAAAAACTGTTATAAAACACTGACGTTTGTGTGTGAACACTGAATATTGTGAATATTGTTATATTTACTTACTAGAGTGGAAAACAATAGGTTGTTCTCTTTTATTGATCCACGGGCCAATTACAAAACTAAAACTCTCTGTCGTGTTTACATTTTATTTCATCAGGTGAAAATATTTTTCTAAATGAAAATGAACAAGCAAATAAAACAAGTTCTTTGAAGTTGCATTGGTGATTTGCACGGTTTTCCATGAAGTTTTCTACCAACAGTGCTATTGAACACAATTTTTGAATTTAGTCATGGGGTGGTTATACATATTTATAAAATAAACTTGTATCAGCGTCTATTACAAGAGTACTACTAGTATGGAATATCTAAGTAGCTAAAAAGTAAATTGGTAGTGTAATGCATTGAATAAACGTATAAAATATTCAATAAAAAACAACATCATTAATCTTATTTGATTATGAGAATTATTTAAATTTTGAGATACAAGTGTGTGAAAGTATCTGACTTAAAACAAACTTAGTGCAGAGCCTCTAGAACCACTCGTGTTAATATTTAAAGCTGTGGTGAAAAGTTTAAACCCTTCATTTACACAGCCTAGGAATGAAGTGCACGGCCACAGAGCTTTTAGACGTATATCATGTACAAACACGCTTTAACACAGGTTTAGATCTTAACCATAACTTTGGCATATTCAAGGTCTTTGCTCCTTGGTTCTTTAACGAAGGTAGTTAATACTTGGGAGTATACATCAAGTAAGACAACCGAAATGAGTTATTGTCAATTGATACCCTAAAAAACGACCGAAAAACTCAAGTTCAAACTTCAAGTTTATGCGTTTTTCCTGTCGGCAGTATTGGATAATATTCTGCAAAGCTTGTTATCTAATACCAAATCTAAAGTATTTTTGTTAAATAAATTTCAATGAAGGCAAAATGGACTATTGACTTAGTTTAGCTTCATGTCTTGTACTTATATCATTGCTGATGAAGGTTATGTTGCTACAGATTGTATCAATGCATAGTTTATGTTTCAAATTAATAATGACTCAGTGTTAGTCGCGCCTATACCAAACTTGCTGATAACTCAAGAATACTTATGTTGCTACAGCTGTTATCAATGTATGGTTGTTGTTTCAGATGACCGATGACGCAGTGCTGGTCGCGCCCATGTCGGGCCTGTTGATGCCTCATGAAGGCTACGTCGCTGCAGCTGTTACACTCTTCTTCATTGGTTTCGTCGGTTTCTTTTCTAATCTGGTTGTCATAATCCTGATGTGTCGAGAAAAGCAGGTAACATGATCAAAGCCATTTAGATTAATAGCTTTAAAGTACTTTCTGTCTCTGGTTAAGTTAACCAAGTATGTCTATTAAGAGACCATAATATTATACACTGCTGACGACTTGGAAAATAACACAAAGCGTTATATTTGTTTGTTATACAGTTATGGACTCCATTAAACGTTATCCTGTTGAACCTCGTGGTGTCAGACTTCTCGGTGTCCATCCTCGGTAACCCCTGGACCCTAGCCTCCGCCATCGCTCGGCGCTGGCTCTTCGGGCACATCATGTGCATCGTGTACGGATTCTTCATGTCCCTGCTCGGTAAGTACAGTGCTAGCCTTCAGTAAAGCATAGGAAAACACCTTTTTGATAAACCATGCAATTAAATCATGTGCCGACTCTCCGTGAATAGGTTTGATCAAAAACCTGGCAACAGATCATTTAATCTGTAGTTAGTCGAACGCCTAGTTGTATTTTATTGAACCTAGTACAATTATGACGTGTACCGAGGCACTGTAAGAACTTTCTGTTACCGATCATAATTAGAGTATAAGGTTGAGCTACGCCAATAGAAATCCATTGTGATGTCTCAACATATCATGGAATCGAAATTGAAAACAATCCTGTCAAATGTGTTTTCAAGTCTAAGACGACTTAATACCTGTCGATCTACTTACTCATCGAGTCAAAGCCACTCCATTAACTACATGATACAAAGAGTTCTAAATAGCAACGGAATTCAAAGTCTAACACAATAATTAAATCAGACGAACTTAGAGCCTCTACACATGACATATTACATGCATGTTAGGAGTGTCCCTCTTAAATTTACTTTCAGCCAATTACTACTCCGATTTAGGATGGAAACTAATAACTTTAACAATATGAAGCCGAAGCCCGAGTCCTGTTCGGGCTGTCTATTGAAGTATAGTTACCATTATCGCTGCTAGAGCGTTAGTGTTCCACGAAAGCTTGTCCAATTTACTGAGACTATACTAGGTCTACTACTAAATTGTAGCATATACTAGTTCGACGATCTTTTAACTACTTGAGGCTTAACAGTTTTGGGTTTCTAGGTATAAGCTCAATAACGACGCTGATGGTTTTGGCCTTCGAGCGGTACGTGATCATCAGCAGGCCTTTCCGCTCACGGCACCTGACACACAGAGGGGCAGTGTTGCTCATAGTCGCCATCTGGGGCTACTCCCTCGTCCTCACCACACCCCCTCTCTTCGGCTGGGGGGAGTACGTTAACGAGGCTGCCAACATCAGGTACTCGTTCTCAAAATCTCAGTCTGAGACTCAGTGAAGTTTATCAGCTGAAAAATGTAACAAAGACAACCATGAAATAGGAATGTTGTGCTATTTATATGTGTTTTATGTTCATGCATGTAGATCAAATTGAATTTAATCTAAGAACTAAGATTGAAGTCATAAAGAACGTAGTTTTGAAATAAAGTATTCATCATTATTTCTTATATTAGTTTTGTATGGATTCAACCACTCCAATAATGTTTAGGTTTTATTGGTTGGATCAACATGAATGAAAATTACTGGAGTGGTTGCTTCTATACAAAACTAATATTATAACTTCCAATAAGAGTGTACTATAAGAATGAAAATGTTTCCTTCCGATGAATCAAACAGGACAGTTATTCGTAACCTTCTTTTTAAACCAAGATGTGCAATTTCGTGGTTTAATTGAGTATATTACATTTTGACCGGGTATTTACTCGTAGTTTTATACCTAGAAGTTTTATAAATACAAACCAAGTAAACGCTGTTTTTATATTAGATGATCCATAACTAATTTATATCTTAGATCATCATCAGTATACCGGTATAATAACGATAATTTGCGTATTGTTTTAAAATGTGTTTAATATTTTAATCGGTTTTGCTTTGACACAACTCATTAAAAGATTTTAAAACGATGTAAAAACACAGATTTTTAAATTGAAATTTATGGTTTTTATTTTTATATTCATGTACAACGACTAGTGTTATATTTACACTATAAAAAAGTACTATACACTTATCTACATTTCCTCAAAATATTTGAAAACGACAACAGTGATACAATTATTAAATACATGTTTTTCAAAATAAAATTCTTTTTGCAGTTGTTCAGTGAACTGGGAGACGAGGTCCTATAATGCCACCACCTACATCCTCTTCCTGTTCGCCCTAGGTTTGGTGGTGCCCGTCCTAGTCATCTGTTTCTCCTACGTCAACATAATACGCACAATGAAAAAGGTTAGTGCGTGGATTCAAAAGTGACCGTTAAAAGGGAATGTGTGCTAAAGTTATAGTGTTTATAACAGGTTGAGATTCACGTCAAGGGAGGCAGACGCATGCTGCTTGAAAACCCACTGAAGTATTCTTCTCCCCTACGCGTTCTCATTGTGTGTGCTTTTCCAACCTACTTAAACCCTAAATAAACTTAATATTAAAATATGAATGTATAACCTAGGAAGCCAAATCATGTCCAAAATCTTGTTCATAAACAAGTTTGAATTTTCAAATTTGTTATAAGCATGATAAATACAATAGTACTTAACATCGAGAACAACCTCATTTAGTTTTTGGGTACATTCGCATTCTAAACAACGAAAAGATGTATACACACTAATAAACTATAGCCTAAAGCAATAGTACATTTCAAACATTTTTAAAGATAATACCCTTACAAAATAGTGACTTGTGAAGTCTGGGTGATAAAACTCGTTTACATTCTCCTCTGTCAAAACCATTAAATAAGACTGTCAACAGCATGTATAATAGAGCATTGAAGCGGTGCGGTCATGGTCTTAAGCTATTTTAAATGTTCCAACGCATGAAAAATGAGAACTATAGAATAGCTTTACAATTTGAACTGTGTATCATAGTACAAAAAAAACATAAAACAGTTGCTTTGTTAAAAGCTATTTTGACACCACAGTTTTATCCCATATCCCGCAGGTATCGTATTTAAAACACCCTGCAATGAAGTATAGAGATCGTGTAAAATCGTTCACATATCAACTAACTGTTAAAGTTTTGACTCGAGCAGTGAGTGTGTGTCATTACTAATGTATGACGTACCCCCGGGTCTGTGTAATGATGATTGGCTGATGTTCCTTTCATTACACAGCCGTGAATGGTGAATACTAAGGTAAATATACAGCGAGCTTAATCAACCAACTCGTTACCTGTGTTATGAATGTTTGAACTCTCTTCCAAAACCACACTCATGTTAATGACGTAAAGTGCATTTGCGAGGTCTGTCTAGGAAAGGATTTTAATTACCTCTTTAAGAATGTTTGGCTATTTTATTGCAACATAGACACCTACTGTACTATCAAAACTAGCATTATAATTAACAACTCATGATATTGCTTTTTATATAGTTGAGTGAAATTTCTTCGGCGGACATGATAATAATTGCACAAATAAGTAATTGGAAAAATATATATAGAGGTTGCTGTACATATAGCTATATCACCATATAATTTCTAGCATTAACTCTTTTAGGATCATAACTGTAATGAAATTTTAACCTTAAACCTTTTACAAAGCGTGAATACCTTTTTAACATTCAACTTGCACTAGTTGCAAAAACCAAAGAACCTCTAAAACGAAATAGTAAGTAAGTTATCGTGTGCTACGTAAGTATAGGTAATAGTTTATTACATAAGCATAAAGTACGTACTCGTACGTATCGCTATCACCATCTGGTAACCAAGCTAAAATTGTCTATTTATTCTGACATCGAAGTCCCTTTCTTACATGCAAAATGACTTTTTTATTCATACAATACAGTACTGTTCATTTAATCCATCACAATGTATAGATATTTAGCTTTAACATTGAGCTTGTGGCTGTATGCTACAGTATACAAAAATGAATTTTACGACAAGAGATAGTATTAAGTTCCTCTTTAACATATATTGCCAAGGTCTCTTAAAAATATATTGTAAATACATTGAGGATTACTGACCGAACTAGCTGAACCTTACGTCTCGAGCCGTGGAGCTTAAGCTTACGAAATGTCCATTGACATTTTTGTGAATCTTGGAGTACAATAGTTAGTCGGAAAGTAAGTTTTATTATAATCCATTGTATTAAGGATTTTATTAGGCAGTTTGACACATGTTTAAACTTACTATCGTAATAGTAATATAAAATAATTATCATTAAAATCAAAGTAGCAGCGGCTGAAAGTATTGGTTGTATAAAACATTCAAACCTGGTGGTTACAGAACATGTTAGCCATGGGGCGAGTGACGAAGGCAGAGTCCCGGGTAGCGATCATGGTGGCTGTGATGATCATCGCCTTCTTCATTGCCTGGACGCCGTACGCGGTGCTCGCCCTTGTCATACAGTTCGGCGACACTGAGGTGCATCCGGGCATAGCCGTCGTACCCGCTCTAGTCGCCAAGAGCAGCATCTGCTACAACCCCGTCATCTACGTGGGCCTCAACACACAGGTAAACCAACCAAACAAGGCTTAGGTTGTAACATGTGATTGTTGTTATTGTTGCTGCTGCAATCAAGGGAGCGAGGAGAGTATTTTCTTTGAAGTTGGTCTATTAAACTCGAACTCACTACATCGAATTTCTCTAGCGTTACAAATAGCCACTTTAGTACACTTTAACGTGGCCGATTCTATCTCTATCTCTAAGCCGATTCGTGTTGGAATTTTCGCACCAAGCCTTTACTGGTCCATATTACGTAAAACAATTACAAAGCAATAAATTAATCTAAACACGCATATAAGACTACTGTATAATAGAACCCTCGGTTCGACAAAAATGAAGACAGGATGGAACAGGCTATATTTTGTAAGACATACTGTATGCATTATGTACTAACTGTAGGGCAGGGTTTTTTTAACAAACACCATATCGTTATCCTACTAAAATGATTCCAATGGCTTGTTTTTTGGAAATAAATTTCGTACACAAAACCTCTCGGTATTAAGTTTTATCAATTCACTCTCATTTGTTAATCATAAAAAATAGAAAATAACAGAACCATGAATTTTTTCCGTTTCAAATAACACTGCACTACTATAGTTATTTCCCTAGATATAAATAGGTCTTTAGGATTTCAAGTATCATACTATAAAGGTTATAGATTGAAAAATACTTTACAGGTAGGTTAGAAACATGTCAAAGATGACCAGACTCTGTTAAGGAGTTATATTGTGACTTAAAACCTGTAACTTTTAATTACAAAACCTGAGATAAGATGTCTGTATGAATGAACGTAAATTAATGTTTATCTAAAAGTGATCCAGATAAAGTTTAAAACAAAATAATTCTGTTGAGGAAAGAGAACTAAAAAAGAAAACCGTTGCAATGACCAACACTATAAGTAAAAGAAAACATGTTCAGCTCCGAAGTAAATTGGATTCAGACATTGATACCCTGATATATTCTGTGGTACTCTGTGGCTTGTTGTTTTAATTGGTGTTTGCTTCGTTTTTATCAAACCAGCTTCTTTGTATTCAACTATCTAGTACGATGAAATATTCATAAAGTACTCTTTACCTCGAATATTCTAATATTTTAAAAGACTTTCTATTGGTTTTGATTAAATATCTTAAACAGTGTGAACTTAATGAAGAAGAAAGTGAAATGTAAAGTTGGTCTTGTTTAACAAGGCATAAGTTAGGAATACAAAGTCCTGTCTACCACTCAACCTTGTCCTTTACCTAGCGTCACCGTCTAGTTACTTTACAAATTGTAAGTGGTGACTGTAGGGATCGGTGATGAGCTCCGAAGTCGCGTGAAGTGTGTTTCGACGAAGTCTAAATTTCAATTTCGAGTGTGCAGTAGGAATCATATACTTAAAACCTAACCATAAATAGTTAGTTAAACAATAGATATAACCAAATTCCCACACTGTTTTACTAAATTTAGTTTGAATTTTACCATTCCCTAATGTGATTTATGACTACAGTTCAGGTCGGCTTGGCAGAGACTCCTGGGCTTGCACCTATCCCAAGACACGTCAGGAGAGGTTGGAGCCACCATCAACAGTCCAGCCAATCAGAGTCTGGTGATAGTGGAGGAGATGGACGACAAGAGACGGTCCAATCACAGGCTTACCAACCTCTTCAGTCACAGTTCCAAGAGCAAACTGCCCAAGAGTCTGCTTGTCCTGCTGCAGGGCAAGGAGCAGACCACTTCCACTAGGATAGTCAGTGAGACAGACTGCAGTCCAAGGTAAACACGCAACACAGTATGTTTTAATTCACAAAACTTGTGTTGTGCTAAAACCAGGTGTTCTACTTCACCAACCGATTTGAGAAAATATGGCGTGAAAAGGTTACTTGAGTTTGTCTATAGCTGAGCTCATATTAACAAAAAATGAAATGAAATAAAAGTATATAAAAATAAGATGAGTGCAATTATAAAACTCTAATTAACCTATGTTAGAAGATAACAACTGTTAAATGTAAACATATTAAAACCTAATAGATACAAGGTTATTGTATTGAAGAAACTGCAGTAACGATATTGTATCTCTAATATTGAAGACCAGTAATATTGCATCGATCAGTATATTACCACTTTATGAGTAGCGTAGATGTTATCAACTTAAACTCAATGATTTTCTTATAATACATATAAAAACCAAAGGTCCTGTTTCATTGTATTAAACTTCCACGGTAGTTATCTTTACTACAAGGACTTTCACAACACTCAGTTTTCTGAAAAGGCCCGTGTCAACAAAAACTAAAATCCCCGTTTCGACCGACAGCACTTCACATTTTGTATCGTTTTAATGTGGGTGAAACATAACGGAAACATCACAACTGACAACTAGATCTTTTTCAAAAAAGTCAGAAATCACACGTAAAATGTATTTTGCTCATGATGTTATTGACGCTTATAACATATGACTGACGCGGCAGCAAAGTTTGGAAACAAGACAAAACACTGGTTCCTGTACCTCCCACACTACAGAAACTACTTTGCAAATTGGTTTTGACGTGTTGCATAACAAGTTTAGTGAACGTAACATATTACATTTCGTAACTTCGTATAGTTTAACTTCAAAGAATATTATATACATAAAATAAAAAGTTAAACTACATTTATCATGCATAAAATTAATTTGCATATTTTTTTCGAATTGACTGTGGACTTATCATAAGACACAAACATTTTGTTATTTAGCACTAAATAGTATTCCTCTTGACTTTTCAGATCTGTCCACGTCTAATACAAAACTTTCTGAAATACTTCTTGCGAGAAGTATTAAGTTGTGTGAGCTGCCAGTGAATTCCAACGGTTCAAACATTAAAGCTGCATAATCCACTGACATAATCCACTTAATCAATTACCAAGCTGTATCGTTTCTTATACTCGTACTTTATGTACACAGGTTGAAGACGTTTCCACTTCGACCACTCACACTACCAGAGAAGAAGAGACGCACAAAGAGCATGTTGAGGCGGGAGGTGAGCGCAGACTTCAGCATGGAGGAGAACACTAATGCGCAGACGCGCAATGGAGTCAAGAGTGAGCCCAACTCACCCGCAGAGCACGTTGTGTGAACTGCCCTCACTTCTGCATCACACAGTCAACTCTATCTGACTCTGTATTGAGCTGGCAGCGGGCTCTTCCTCTCTTATTCACTAACATTTCAAAATATGTAGTTACTTTTACTAACTAAGAGCAAAGAGCATGTCATTGTTATGTTTTAAATTTTGAATTGAACAAGTCACCTCAAAGCCCATATCAAAACGATTGGATGTCGAGCTAGGATAACGAGCGGTGATAATTTCAATGACGTGACAATGCAACTAGTTGGCATAACAATTATTGCAGTATGTGTATGACTTACTAGTCACAATGGAGACAAAACACCATTTCACCATTTGCTGTGTTAATGCAAGTAGTTATCGGGCTTTCAAAAAATACCGAAACTAATTTTTAACGATATTAACAAATCATTCCAGGTATCTTTTTTGTCTACTGAAATCGGTTCGTGTCAACATTCAAACCTGACCCAGTAAATTTCATTGTGAGACAATTTAAAATTGTTTTTAAAACCATTTAACCGAGCCCTTAGTAAGTGTTCACAGCAGTTTGAAAGGCATTGCGTACAAATGGAGCACAGCAGCTGATTGTACTATTTCAACATTTATTTATGTTTTGCCGTTATCGATGTTTGCCTTCTTCATATTAATTGAAGCTGCGCCTTGTGGGATTGGGTAGATAAAACCACTATCTAAATGGTCTTTAAAATTCCTCACCATAGACCACAGATAAAACTGATCAGTTTTGAGGTTCTTTAGAGTCTCCTATTGAATATGGAAAAATTTACTCAAACCTAAATAATAAAAAGTAACTACCATGCTGAAATTTACTGTGGTAAAAACAGCGTATTTTGTTATACTCGAAATCACACGTGTTTCGTAACGCTCGGTTGATAGGTAAGAGTAAAAGGTAAACTTAAGTATGTGCTATAAAGCTAAATTTAGGTCACTCCAAGTTTGTTATCTTAAGTAATGATATGGCACAAGTCCAAGCCTCGCAGTACTTGGGAGAGTCTAGTCGAGATAAGTGACCCAACTCATCAGAACATCAACTAGACCGTATCTACGAGTACATCCTTAACAGAAGAAAGTAGTTGGAACTTTTGTTATATATTAACAGACAATGAACGGCAAAATAATTATAATTTACTATAAAAGTGAACAACGTAAATAAAGTTAATCTTTTTGGATTTTAAGCCTAAGGCATCGAAAATGTTTGTAGTGTTCGTAAATGTAACCTAAAATAAATTATCTTCAACTGAAAACTATTTAATCTATGTCAAGAGTGAATAACCACATACAGATACCCCCTTTCAACCGCCATTACAAAAAGACAACCGTTAAAATAGCCGAGTACTAATTATACCAAAGATTATGCTATGGTAGATAGATTGCACATAGATGACTCTCCATGCCTGAGGCTGGAAAATCAACATAGCTCTGCAGCCCTGGCACAGATAGCGCTGCAAGGCATTATTTTAAGAGTCTCAAGTAGATCCACTGCCGCACACGCAGGTTTGTTCGTATTAGTAAATCGCACGATTTAGTGACATTTAAGTCATCGACAACAATAAACTCGAACATGTCGAGCCGAGGAGGGAGAAAGACGGCAAGAGTTCGCAGCGCTAACTGTGCTGGGCTGCCGCAACTCATTTTGCTGCCTCAGCCGTGTGGTCACTATGCGAAATCTATCTACCATAACATAATCTTTGATTATAATTACTTGTTGCTATTACTTTTCTACGTGGTAACTGTTAGGCTGATTTTTATATGTGGCTTCTTCACTTTGGTAGTTTTCGATGATATAATAATGTTTTGTTATTTTTTGATTCATTATTTTATTGATTTGCCCTCACAGCTATATTATCTTTACATTTCATGACATGAAATGTTATTTATTATTGTTTTCCTGTTTTAATTTATAGTAATGAGCTCCCATGATAAAATAATATGTTATGTTTTTGTTTGAAGAAAATTCAAAGGATTTTTAAGTAGGTAGAGTTTATCCAAATCATTCAACTTAAAGGTTTATTCGTGCTGTTTTTCACAAAGAGAGGAAGGGTTTGCTAGGACAGGCCGAGTTTCGGTATGTTCGAGTAGTCAATTTCAAGTATTCATACAAGACTGTACATTCATATATTGTAGAATACAGTCATCTACGGTTAAGATTCTATGTACGAATTTATTATTGAATAGTGTATTACTAATGTTTGACCTATGTGATATTAAAATTAGTCATCTGTGATGGAAAGTAAACGACAAGAGTATATTTTCATGCTCAGATAGTTTTATTAATATGTGGTTGTCTTTTAGCTATATACATTGTTTGGAATGTTACTATTTTAACACAGTGGCCGTTTCTATTGTAATTTTCGAACGTTTAAATAAATGTTTTCAATTTCGATAGCCAGTTTTGTGTACAGTGTTGTTACTTACATGTATAAAATATATGTTTTACTTATTTATTACGATGAGCTTAACATGGATTGAAATGGAAAGTGAAGTATTTATATACTGGAAGAAAGTACATTGTATTTTAAACTAACTATTTGAAACTAGAATAGTATATTTTACTATAAAGAGTAGGCTTATACATGATAGACGTCTCTTAGATTAAAGCCTAATAGATAAGTAGGCTCATTTTTATCTTTGATCGGAAATAGAAGTATGTAGTTTTATACTATGAAAAATATTTAAAAGTAATATTTTTACGGCTACAAAAAGTTTATTAATTCATTATTTAACTTATAAATGCGTGTGAGTTTATAGAAATACAGAGTGACAGTTTTGTTGTGGGTGTTATAGATTTGTGTGTGTTTTAACTGACGAGTTGTTGCTGATCTATACCAACAAAAGCTGAAACTTGGTTCAAATACCTTGACCTATACATTATGTTTTTATACAAAACTTTCCATCAAAGCCTTTCAAAAGACACGTCCTTGTGGTGAGAAAAGGCTACTTGTTTTGTTCTCGTAATCAATCTATGGTGGAAATAAACCGAATGACCATTCCTATGAGCCGTATCAAAATCGTCAATATTTATATGAAATTATAGGCAAAGTTTTCGTGATTTAACTGAGTAGGAAGTTTACCCGAATGCTACTTCAATGTTACTATTATTAATGTTATTGCAGTTTTCCAATATTTCAATGTGACATTATGTTCGTTAACTGTCAACGTAAGAAATAGCTTTACACTTTCAAGGATTTTACAATAGAACAAATAGATATAAGTGATACCAGTTTATCAAGTGTATGCGCAAAACCTAAAGCTTCATATTTAATACAAATAGGTACCTGTCAAAATGCTTATTCCAGAGTTTCTTGTAATTTTGGTAGTAAAGTTCTAAACTTAGAACAAATACTTTGAAATTTCATGAACAAGTTATTAAATTCGTTAGTAGTACTTTTTACTGAGACTTGAACAAAGTTATAAACTCATTCTGATATGAATTTCATATGATCGACAAGCAAAATGTTTACTTTCCTAAGTTGAATTATTATTGCGAAAATGTTTCATGGTAAGTAAGCAAAGAAAATCACCTTTACTTTTATGTACGTAAAATGTTTTAAATTAGAAAGATCCTTTAAATTTTGAGCAGTTTTTAACATACTAGTTCATATATTAGTTTACTAATATCGTACAAGAAGAACGTGGTCTCAAAATTTGTAAATTTACAATATTTTTTGTATGAAAGTATGAGTATGAAATATTATTATGATTTTCCATCGTTAGTGATCAAGAAATACACTTCGTTTCGGGTTAAGCGATCTGTTTCCATCTGCATGTAAAAGTTACATATCTTATAACACAAAAGATTAGAAAATAAGCAATCCTTAATATGCCAATGAACGGTGACAGCTACTCGTACTAACCGACTGATAATCAGCCATCACTGACATAAGAGCTTTTCTGGCTGCTAATTTTCCTTTAAGTTCTTTTTATCTAAAAGGGTTTTGTTAAGTAGACTAGTTTTAGGGTTTTCGTTTTGAACTTTAATAGCTACATGTGGTTTCAATGTGTTATACTGGATGAATTACACTGATTACTTTATGCTAGCTAGTTTTACTCCTTATCTTTCACCTGAAGACGGGATCAGATTGCAGAACCCAAAACGTTATGTCTTTCTCAGAATGCTTCCAAACAACATAAGAACTTGTAAATGGAACAAATAACTCAAAAGCTAGAAAATGAACCATGTATGTTACAACTAAAATTAAAACAACGAGTTATCGTCCCATTTCTCTGATTTTGATTGAGTACCGCTTAGAAACTAAAACTAGGGCAAATCCATATAAAAATACATACACAAGCAATTTGACTAATCCACAAGCACAAAAGTGTTTAAAATGGCATTAGTTTTCTCAAATATAGTAGGTGAATAATTCTTGTCGACTGAACTGTGTTTCATAGCACCATAAGGCAGCTTCGTTTCAAGTTGAGTTATAAGTTAAATTATCAAGTCTTATAGCTGCCAAATTGTATGTATCACCGTAAAGTTCTACACCATAAATATATCAATTGATCATGTTTGTAATTTTCAATAAAACTATGTACATTATGAGATATTGCTTCTTATTTACCTCTTTTTAATTGAGTTCTACAAAGAGATAGTCAAGTTGAACTTTCATCATTGTTGAATGTAAAGTGTCAAACATTAAACTGCGTATTTCGTCATAATGCTTCTGTTTCACGTATTAATGTCTAGGAATGTTAAATCATATCAATAAATAGACCTTATAGAAACATATTTATCAAATAATATTCAGAACCATGAATACTGCCATTCCTTGAATTAATTATTTCAATATATAAAAATATCAGTCGGGTAGAGCCCAGGGTTTGAGCCCAACAATTACAAACAGTTTAGTGTAAGTTTATCCAATCGTTTAAGGCAACGTAAACTATCGGGACAATACTAAAACCTTGTGCTCTAAATGGAATATTGTTAGTGGAACTTTAATACTCGTATAACCGAAGAACTTCAGTTTTAGTTTGTATTTGTAGTTTGGTTGCACAGAATTAGTTCGCTCATGTTAAGTAAGAAATTCTTTAATTAATTAATATTAATTAGATAATAATTAGACTTGGAGCTATTAGAACGGAACCTCAAATCAGGCTTTGCCTTTGAGGCCCTATTTTATTTACCTTCAATAGTTTTGTCAAAATTGTGTTCACTGTGTAAAATAGGTTTAAGTTAAGTTTTCTATGTAAAAATGTAATCATACATGTACAATGTTGAAGGAAATAAAGATTTTCTTATTCTTAGATAATTAAGAACGAACAAGGCTATTACAAATAACAACATAGTTTCATATTAAAGTGTAAGATGAAAAGTACGCACGAAAAGTTCTTAGTCAACTTGAAACAAACCTGAAAATAACCCTGTTTGCTCGTATATCTCAATATTAATACTGAAATCACCTGGTTCCGAAGACGAATTAAAGATTAACCTGTTATTCCCCTGTAATTAAATAATATAAACATATTTACCGTTGGAAATTTATTTATAACATACTAGACTCGAGTCTCTGAAATTAAGACTAAATTACAAAAGATACGAGGCTCAGAAAATGGGTCAACAATTTTGCAGAGCCTCAGTGAATACAACACGGAAAATACAAGTTTCCAACAGGGTTAGGATGAAAGTAAATACAAGGACGTGTCTCTAGAAAGAAATACCCTTTTGTTGTATCAAATGACATCCACAGGTTTATCTTATATAAGGATATCTTTTGTCCCTCTTTTGTCTTTGTAACATAGAAAATACACAGAGCAAATGCACTGTCGCTGAACCTAAAAACCATTAGAAGAGTACTAGACACAAAAAGGTTTTCTAATTTGGTGACAATAAGTTATTGTTATCAATTAAATTTTTCTTCCATTCAATCGATGTTACCAAGTGCACCTACCTAAATTAACTATTCAAGTACCTAAATTATTTTAGTAGATCTTTGCGTAGTTTTTAAATCCATACACACATGTAACTTTTGCAATACAAGCTAATATACTGTTTGTGCAATACATTGACGTATTTAACTGCCGGTTCAGAGTAAACATAGTCATTTTCCCACTGTATGTTGAGATTAGAAATCAAGCTATCTTAATGCATTATTTGGATTCCGCAAGCAACACGGAACAATCGAGCAAGTAATTCGTCAAACTCTTGAAAAGGGAGAATTTGTTCAACGGCATTTTTCAATGTTCATTTCACAAAGTGTGCCGAACTGGCGTTTTGTTCAAAATTTAAAATACCTTCCTCATTGATTTTTCAACTTACTCGAATCATACTTGAACTTCCGACGATTCCAAATTAAATATCAAGATGTTCGCTCAGAATTACACAAAATTGAATCGGGAGTTCCCCAAGGCAGTATATTGGGCCCGTTTTGTATCTACTGTACACAACCGATTTACCACAGTCATTACACACTGAAGTTGTAACTTATGTGGACGTTATACTATCTTGTCATCAAAATTCCGTACAAGGATTTCTGCATCTACAAAATAGCTTGAACGACATTCATAAATTGGTTGTATGAATAAAAAATAAAGGTAAATTAAGGAATCAGTGCACGTGAAAAGATGACCAATGAGCTTTTGACTCAACACTGTGTAGGAAGTAACATAGTTTTGTTAGAAAAGCTTGCTTGTAAACAAAATTTTGTTTTAATGTGTAATTTTGATTAAGTGGTAACGTTTTAAGGCCTTGCTAAGTAGAACCAAATGAGGCAGACCTGAATTCAAAAACTTCTAGTTCAAATGGCAGAGTTTTTAGCTCGTACAAGTTTTGTTTACAATCATTGCTTTCAAACGAAAATTGCAGAATTATCTCAATATTGCAGGTCTATTCAATAAGACCTTTAAAATTTTGTACGACTTGATTTGGCTCAATCTTAAAACCTTTAATAGTTCAGACCTTTTAGTACCTTTCAAATTTTTCTAACAGCTATCGCCTGGCATGACGGAACTACGGGCTACCCTATTTACATTCCTGTAGAACCTGGCTCCACCAATCCGGTAACTGCCTCGTCCCTCAAGTTTATGGAAATTTAGTACAAAGATGAATTCTTCTTTTTACTAAATTGCTCTCCGACACTATTAGGGCCTATGAACCTTAAAACTAACATTTATGGCGAGGAGTCAAACCACGACTCGTAGTACCGCGAAGGAGTCAAACCTTAAAACAAAAATTAAGAATAAAACATTGTACTATTAACCTTTATACTTTATACGTTGAACGACCCTCGACACCCTTGCCTGTAATAATTAACAATATATTAAACATACTATTTATAGATTTAACGAAACTAATACTTACTGATTGTAGATCCTAATTTGAATAAAATAGTTCCGGCGAGCACGTTTTTAGTGAGGGTGTTTTCGTCAAAACATGCCAACATACCATTATTAGGTTTCCTAGGAAACACTTTTGGAAAAGTTTAAAGTAAAATGAAATGTTATTTTTATCAGGTGAAAGTCATTAATTTCTTGTCTTATTTGGCTGTTTCCATATGGATGACTTCGGTAAACTTAATCTTAACTCATGTCTTGGTGAGTTAAGTCTTATTAGACAATATAGAACACAGAGAGCATCAATATGATCATTCCAGTTGAACTTACTGTCAACGACAGATCCTAGAACTTAAACTGAGTTGAACTCTTCAGATTGTTACTAGAACTGAAAGTTATCTCTTGGGTTTTGATCTCATTAAGAGCCAATTTATTAAGCGAAAACCAGTTTAAGGCCACGTTAAATAATTCTCTTATGGAAAATCTAGCCACAACATGGTCCCTTAATAATTAAAACTATTCTTAAAAACCAGAGTTCAAAATGCTTTAATTAAAAGAACTTTGACAAAGGAATATTATGGCGTAAAGAGCACTAGTGTACATGTGCTTCTTTATAATTGTTGGGAAGTAACAATATATGCAATTAAAATACAGCTAAGTAGTATATGTAGCGGCACTACAATTCCTGTAAAAATGTGTCTGTTGAAAAAAAAACATGATTTGAATATTTAAAGGTTGTTTTAGTATCCCATACTATTCACTTTGGAAACCTTTTTCAATAACATCAATCAATAAATAGGTCTATACTTCATTCATTTTGTTGTACAATCTTTGCACTTTTTCCTTGAAAACGGGAGAATTTCTTATCATGAAAGTAGAGTTAATGAACTATAATAATAGTTACATAATTTGTAAACAAACGTTTACAATTATTAAACTTTCCGTAATAAACAATTTTTAAAACTCATGTATTTGCTTTGAACATAATCACAAAGTTACGGAAAAGAAAACCCTTCAGCATCTACAACATTTTCAAAATGTATACACATATATTATATAGCAGGTCATGTAAAATGCATTACATGCAAGAAAAGGTAATGGAAAGAAAATTATAAATTGAGAGTAATTTTATTTGAAGGTTTAATGCACTCAGAATACAGAGGCAAGAACCGGTAGACCGGAAAAAGCGAGCGCCGAGCGAGTTAACTTGTCCCACACTAAAACTGTCGTAACGCCAAAACTAGAGGAGTTAATTTGTTCAAAACAATATTTGGTAAATTCAGTTCTTTGGCTACAATTTCCACTGTTTTTAATTTTACCTGACCAAAAAGTAAAAAAGGTAGCAGCCGACTACTTTTAAATGTCATATTTAAAATCTATATAAAGTTTCGACTTTAGTGAATGTTTAAAATATGAAAACGAGAGTTTCTGAACAAGTTATTTACACCATTCCGTACTTAATTGGCTACCATATGGTAAAAAATATAAAAATATTCATGCACCGGAGTAACTGAAACTACAGTGGGAACGAAATGAGTGCACTGGAATTTTCATGCGTTCTCGCAGCAATAACAGTGACTGTTGCCCTCAGAGGGCGTGGCCCGGCTTCACTGCCCTCAGTACCTCGCTTTCGGGATGGCGACTCCGTCTATACCATTAGTATTTCGGTTAGGGTTGTCCGGAGGTTGAGATCTCGGAATCTGGCTGGGGTAATTCAGATTTTTGAATAGAAATGGTCCTTAGTGTGTGGGGGTGGGGGTAAAGGAAACTAATAAATATATAGATTTTTATTTCATGGGGTTTTGAGGTCCCAATACCCCATGTTATATTTTTTTTTGTAAATATTATTTGTAAACATCAACGGTTTGTTTGAAACTCGACACATAGTTGTATACCATTAACCCAAAGACCCCCACTGATTTTGGGGTTCGGGGGGTACAATATATGGATTTGGGGGAGAGGGGGTGAAAGGGCGGGCAAGAAATAAAAAAATTTGTCCAAAGCAAATAAGCCATAAGATAGGCCGGCGGGATGGCTGAGTTTTACAAAGCGGGCATCGAGGCCATAGGCCGAAGGCAAAGCCCCCAGCTGGCGCAGCTAGTTTCTATTATTTTATTAGTTTCTATTATTTATTAGTTTCTACTGATAACTATATTAAAGTCCTCCTATTTCAACTATACTATAGTACAGAGATGCACAGCTGATAATATAGCACTTCTCAATGAATATTCAATATAAAGTATAAAAATGGGATGAGTTACTCTCTTGTTCCACTACCAATCTCAGATTCGAGTGCTTCTCTAACAAACTAGGTCACTACGTTAACTTAGCTTTTCCATATAAAGCTTTTTAAAAGTTATTGAAATAATCAATTTTCAATAAATAAAGTGAACCGACTTCAAAAAAGGTTTTAATGAAAATCTTAAAAGGGGAAAATAACTTTAAACTGCATAATATCACGTCTACTTCAAATGAATTTAGTTCCTGCTACCAAACTTCAATAAATTACAAAAATTAATGGAACTTAAAATTTCTTGTTTTGTATAATAAGTCAAAATTCCACCAACAATATTTAGTTTTAAACTAACAGCTTTAATGTTTTCAAAATAGCTTACTACGACTCGAATGTTTCATTATAATGAGTGAAATATTGGACTGGCTTAAGGCTATAAATCCAGTTACCACTAGTCTAGGCAAGATCGGCAACCCTCCAAGGTCACAAGTAAAAGGTCCATGAACCTGAAACAGTGTTAACATAAATAAACAAGAAGTTTATAGCCAGACTAGTAATTAAACTGGGCAAAGACATTGCACGGTATGTGTCCCACACGGAAACAAAGTGAACACGTCAAAACAACCGCGGGGTTGAACAAGAGTTGCGTGGGACTAGAGAAAGTAACCACTGAATTAACATAGTCTCAGTGTAATGTAGTAGGTAGGTAGCAGTCAAGGTTCAAACTCGGAAGTGGGTCATAATGTCATTCTTTGAACTCTGTGTTTCATTCATTGCTATTTTTAAACATACTGCTACTACTCTTATACAGACTTGCTGCTTTTAAAAAGGTTGTTACTTGTATCAAAGTAGCTGATTTCGTGAAGCACGTAAATTGGAAACTACTTTTAAACACTATTTATGTCTTTTGTTGCACAATATGTTCCAAAACTAGTTTTCTTGGTACTTTGAAAAGAAAATACATTTTTGGTCTAACTCGAAACGAGTTCAACTACAAGAAATTAAACAGAGCTGTTCGTATGTTGAAGGAAATTAAACTTGAAATTTCTGAAGAAACAACCAGTTCCAACGTATAATAATTGAAATTAAAACATTGAAAGAAACATTCGCATGTGCGAGGCTGATTGCCAACGGAATTTATATGTGATTTAATAACACTTTATTTATATTTTTTACATGCAGTATGCACACGGAACATCAGTTTTATTTTAATACTAGCTGACAGTACCCGTGCTGCGCTACAGGATTTAAATATTGAATTAATGTGGTTATATTTACCTTAATCTAACTACAATATCAATATTTTGTACTCTGAATTATACTGGTTCCCTATCAGTTCACCATTTTATACTCTTCTAGTAAATAATCAGGCAGACCAGTAGCTTAGCGCTAAAGCGTCGCTGGCGTGAATAAAACGAATTTCCTCTGCAATGCGTTACACTAAATCACAAATTTTAACTCTAGTTCACTCCACTTACAACCTCACTTCAGCCTTTGGCTTCAGCTTTTCTTGCTCTATAACCACGGGCGTTTAAAGGCTTTTTGCTACGCTCACAGTCATGCATAGGCCTTAGACTTACAGAGTTTTATACTGTAATTTATACTGCATTTAATAAACGAAAAACGAAAGGAAGCAACAAATAAACATTAAAACCGAGAAAGATGCGTGAGTGGAAGAGTGAAGGGCTAATTCGCCGGACACACCGCAGAGTGTGCCGCTGAGGAACACTTTTCAGAGCCCACTTTGGATTGGCTGGAGACAGACAGGAATTTTCTTAACGCCAATTCAGGACAGGATTTTTTTAATCTAAAATCCGATGGATTCATTTCAATGTACAGACAGACGGAAACCAAATATGTGTTTATAGGTGTTTGGCTACCTTGTAAGAGTCATAGGTGTCCCACCATTCCGCCGTGTTTAGAGCCTAGTTTGGTTCCTCGCCACTTATTGTGTAGATGGTGTATGGATATAAAATATAGCTAAGGACACACTGCGTAATGGGTTAAACCTCTGATCGAAATTTCACTACCATAGCCTCAGCCGATTTTCAGTTATAAGCGGTCCAATATGCCGTAAAAACGTGTTCAGTGCCCACTTTGGTCTCTCGCCATTTATTTTGTAGACGTTTTATGGATACAAAACATAGCTTAAAACACACTGTGTAATGGGTTAAACCCCTAAACAAAGTTCATAGCTTCAGCCGATTTTCAGTTATAAGCGGTCCATTATGCATTAAAAACGTACTCGTAACAGAGAGACAGACAGATAGGGCATTTTTACGTCAGAAATTAAATGCAACGAAAAGCGTCTTTATTGGTGTCGAAGTTAAGTTGTGTTCGGCGGTGAATCCCGCTGGCCATACAGTCTTGTACCTGGCGCATGATGAGCCTGTTTCTCCACGCATAAGCAAGCTTTCCGAGCAAACGGTTAAAGATACGACAAAAGGGCTCATGGTCAATTTGGTAGAGGATTAAATTTAAAAGCTCGTATGGGCTGTCAAAACTTAAATATCTGTTATGGGTTGTCTAGAATTTTACTTCACAGTATTGGGCTTAAAATTTTCACATGTAATGAGGTCTTATCGCATCATGTTAATGGCTTATGTGTTGGCCAGGTGTATAAGCCACATTTCAATTTCATTAAAATTGGTCTAGTGGTATTTGTGTAATTGAGGAACAAACAGACACAAAGACACACACCCTCTCATTTCTATATATTAGTATGTATATAGACAACAAATTCCGGAACACCAGTCTGACCTTGACAGTAGAAAGCTAAGCAAACTCCATAATATGCACCAACCATCTTAATATTTTCCCATACAATTTAAAATTGTTAGCCTGATTGTGGAAATTAAATCTTGTTAAAAAAGAATCACATGAAAATTAAATTAAGCTTGTAAAGTGAGAATAGACTGCCGCAAATACAAGTGCGAGTACATTCATTTCTCACTTGTTCTTGGCGGGAGATTTGTGGGATCTCGAGGACCTGAGCTCGTGCATAGTGGAACACATGTTGCTTCCAAACGCGAAGAAAAACTGCTTGTGGATACATTTTTAACTTGAAAGTGCTCCCTTAGAGAGATCTTTCTGGGAAAGTTTCGTAAAAACGTACCATCGGAACACTCAAAATATAAAAACCGTCACCTGCGCTGCCGTTAATCTTAGAGAACCTTTTGTAAACAAGAGCATAATTTATACTGAAAGCCCCTCCAGAGGGTGTTCCCCAAAAATAGGGTTTAAGCTATGGTTTCCTAGAAAGCGGTGACCGCTACATTACGGCCGTAATATGACGGTGAGTTTTGTTTTCAATACAATCAGATGAGAGTGGTTTCCTAGAAAAAGGTGGACGTAAAGTAGCGGTGAAAACTAGTTAAATTCTTTCTCACCAGGTGACACATTTTGTTTTATAAACAAAAGTCTAGCTTGTCGATTACTACATACGTAAATACGCTTTGACAGATAAAAAACATGTCAAAAGTTGTTTTTATCATCATATGTTTAAATATTGTGTTGCGTCCACCGTCATCACGTTCACCGCTAACATTACGGCCGTAATATAGGGGTGAACCGTTTTCTAGGAAACCATAGCTTTAAGGAAACATAATCTGATTTGTTAAAAGTTAGTGTTTTAACAGTTACCATCCATAAAGTCATCCATCAATAAAAGTTAGTGTTTTACGAGTATTATACCATTATTAACATGTGCACCTAAAAACCAAATTGTAACTTGCTTAAAATCCTAACTATGTTTGTTACTTGTAAGTAAAAGTATTTGATAAGTGAACTTAAGAATTGTTTAAGTCTGGGAATAGTGTTTCTACCATAGTTTTATTCTTTGAAAAATTAAAATATTGAGTATCTAAACTTACTTGAAGAGAGGAGCGGTACTATGGCAGATGTTTTAGACAAGAATTGAATGTTGGTGAACCAAGTTGATGCAACAAAATACTTAATAGTGCTCAACACATTTAAATCAATACATATCTAGCAAAATGTGTGATATAGGCTCACAAAGTAACTGATTCAACTCCCCCAGTCAGTATATGTCTGGCTATTACCTGATCAGATGACTTTTCACTAGGGCACATAAAAGGAGTGGTTCGTAGAATTGCTGGACAGCTTTGTAGTTGTCCCTTGAGTGGCCTCGCTTGTCACTTCCTCTCATGATTATCTTACCACTGGTCAGCCGAGACCAGTCCCTTCCTCTTCTTAATCCAGACTTTCTTTCATTTCAGTGATAGCGCAATATGACAAATCAGACGTGACTCACGTGCATAAGAGTAACCAATATCTGGTCACTTGACCCCCTGAATCTGAAATATTACCGTTTCAACAGGCCCTAAGTTATAATATTACACTAGTAGCTCATCCTTCCACAAACTTCTCGCAGCTTTATTTGTCACCTCAAGTAAAGTAATTTCCTGCCCCAACAAAGGTATGCTCTCATCTCTACGTATTCAACCTATAGTTCTGGCAACGAATGTTCGAAAAATGTATAAAGGGAAATGTTTGGAACACATTTGTTTACTACTTAACTTTGTCTTTACTAGTTACGAGGTGAAATATCAAAGGCCCCACCCGTAGTTTTTGAACTGGTTGGGAGGGGGTGTCTAAGGTCCCAAATGTTGTTTTTCCATATAATATGTCTCGGAAAATTCTTGCCTCTCATATTTTGCTCATTGTGATAGGGTAACTATCAATGATGCATCTAAAGAGTTAATGCGGTTCATAATATATGTGGCCAAATTTCCACCAATAATATTTATTGCTTTTTCCTTCGAATGTCCAAACATGTCCTACATTGAGTGTAAAATATGAAGCTATACATCATCTGTAGAGTAAACAAGTTTTTCGATTTCTCACCATCCCTAGACAATGATTTTCCAAATAACAGACTTTTGATAGCTGATATATTAAACATATTATAATATATAGAAAAACTACAGATATAGAGCTTTTGGACAATTTCAGTTTTCATTTTGTAAGTGATGTTAACGTAGTAAGAACGCACAGTTTTCCAACGTAGGAAAGTGGGACCTTCTCAACCGGCTCAAAGGTTGGGCAGGTACTTTTGATATTTTTACCTCCAAACTAGTACAAAGAAAGCTACAAAGTCACAAATTGAGTTCTATACATTTGCCTCTATACGTTACTCGTTACAACCAAAAACTACCTTAATCAAATTCAACCTAGCTCATCACCAACTGCAGGAGTAAGACATAGGATATTGCACAAGTTTTACAACATTCTTGAGAGAACGTAACGATGGCTTGAACACGCAATACAGTGAGATTACATAGCGAACCAAGGAACACTTAATACGTGAGATGTTAGTGTGCTTGTGTCAAGCACAGAGGTATAAGCATTGTAAGCACGTTTTCAGACTAAGCACAACATGCATCATTCTCGTGTGATGTACAGTACTTACTTGATGTTTCATTCACTGTTTCCCTTGTGTTCTTCTTACATTGTGTATGTTATATTTATGATGTTTGCCCTTAAATATACTTTAAATGTGGGGTCAAGTAGCCAAGAATGGGTTTACCCTAATCCTACGCTTTAAATAATTATTGTGAGTAAAGTCGTTTCAAAGTTGTCTTAATTGTGGGGTCGAAGATAGGACGCTCAATTCCCGAGTCATTTATACTCGATTGGTTTTGGTAAAACATTTACGTAAAAGATGAAATAGACTTTTAACTCAAATTGTAAGTCAAATATTTTACTTAGAAATTAGTTTGATGACTTTAACTAGCGACTTTAGCTCAGTTTATTTAAGTCAAATTAGTGAAGCTATGTGAAAATAACAAAATTACAAGTTATATTATAGAGTGAGATTCAAAATGAATGAGTCTCAATTGTATGAGTCCGAGACACTATCCCCTTGTGTGATTGCCGGAAGTTGCTTTTTAGATGGACAGCAAACTTATTTCTCTCTTCAGAGACTTGTGTACTTCCTGGCTTAATGTGCTATAAAATATGTCTGAGCAGCAAAATTAAACATTCGAAAAAAAATATAGCAACGCCCTTTATCTTAATTAATTTTTCCCCGAATTAACTAATATACGCTCACATAGCTGTCTAAACGCAAACAAACAACAGGGAGATTCAGTAACAGATGTTGATAAGTTTGGCTTCTGTTAGGCTACCAGAGTTGAGATTGTTGATGACGTTAACTCTCTAGACGTGTAACTTGCAACACAACAGTTTATCTATTGTTAATGTTGGTACTCCTGCAACGATCCAAGTAACAACACATCACATGCTCGTCCTACACTATGAGTTTGTGTGTGCGTGTGTTTGTCTGTGGTAATTGTTAACGAGCTACTCTACAATTCGTTTACATTGCGTACGCTCTGAGAGCGCACAAAACATAATCGTCTTCGTATTTCTGTCAATTCCCATTGTCTTATGCCACATTTTAAAAAACTGTTTTTACTCGTCATTTATGCCAAGAAATATTGTGATTAAACATTGTGTAAAGTCCAGCGTTCACAACGTGTTAAAAATAAGAGATTGGCAGTCTTTACAACATTATATCCGTATTAGTGTTTTAAAAGAAGAAAGCATAAAATGGTTGGCATAGCCATACAGTAATGAAAGAGAGGGGAAACATAAATTATAATTACAGCTATGTAACTGGTTTTATACTATCGTAACCATAGCCTAAATGTCTCCAGTGGTTAAACTTTTCAGAAGTTCTCACTTTAGTAAAGTTCTCTGAGGCACATTGCCTCTTTGGGAGCCCGCTAGGATATTTGTTGCAACCACATGATTTGATTGTTGTTAGTGGCCCCATTCAAATCCACTGATATCCAATCTCTGGTTCGGAAGTATGCCATTTCTATACTGATGGCAACAATGCACTTCGTAGCTTCTTGCTATAAGTGATCCAAGGGTCGGCCTAGCTTCAAGCATTCTCGAAGGTATTCGACTCTGAACGCAGGAGACGACGTCTTCTCCGGCGACCAGCACGTTCCGTGAGGATCCTCCTTCGTATGGTCAAACGAAATCTTCAGCCCACTCTTCCACATTGCCACCAAAAAGCACACGATCTCAGACATGACCATGTTTTCCAGCATCATAATTACATGCAAACAGTTAATACTGTTGACACTAAGAATTATTAATGGGTTAAAATAATTACGTGCCATTTGTACTCAAATATTCCACGTCGAAATATGATCTGATGTATATGGTTATATGTACAGGGTTATTACAAATGATGTTCCTCATTTTGATTATAAATTTTACTGGAAAATTGCTTTTAGATAATTTTAATTACGAGTAGTACGAGTACCATTGGAAAGAAAAGCTCATAAAGTTTTATTTAACTGGTTTGGGTACGTATTTGCTGTTTGTTAAGTCAACCGCTGTAGGTGTTGTGTAATGCTTGAATTTGAAGACAATAAAGCTTGATAAGTGCTGAATTATCACATTAGCCGATATTTTATTAGTGTCCAACCACTTTTTAATGCCAGGTTCAACGAAAATCCTCTTAGTAACCACTTATTCACTAGTAGTATTTGAATTTAAAACAAACAGCCGCAAAAAAGATGTTACTAATGGCTGCCTGGGACTGGATTGGGTGTGAAGATGGTCCTGAATGATGGGCCGAATCCAGTCCCAGGCAGCCATCAGTAACATCTTTTACTAATGCGGCCATTTGTTTTAAAATTCAATTACTACTAGTGAATAGAGTGGTTACTAAGAGTATTTTCATTAAACCTGGCACTAAAAAAGTGGTTGACACTAATATATTACATGTGATAATCTACACTTAACTTCTTTATTGTCTTCAAATTCAAGCATTACACAACACCTACAACAATTAACATAACAAACAGCAAATATGTACCCAAACCAGTGTAAATAAACTTTATGAGTTTATTATACCAATTAAAATTGTCTAAAACAATTTTAACCAGTAAATTTATATTCAAAATGAGGAACATCATTTGTAATAACCCTGTATATGATATAATATTTATATTAGTACGATAACTATGTTCTATCAAACTGATGTGGAGCTGTACAAGAGAAAGCTTAAACAATTAGTCTGTTTCTTTTTGGAGATTTTCATCCAAACCAGTTTTGAGGTTGGTAAAATCTTTTGTATTGAATGCCTTTTTGGAATTTAATGTCTGTTTTAAAATTTCAACCCATGTCGAATCACGGGTATCGAAGCTAATTAGATAAGAAAGTTAAAATATAGAAGTGGGTAAATAAAACCTCTTAGGGCTCAAGTTTAAAGGGAACATGAGTTTTATTTGACTTAAGGAGAAATTCTAAAAAGCATGTCCAGGAAGGTCCAAAACCCCTATGTAGTATTAAAGTAATCAAAATGCTTAAAACTGTTGTGGGAATGTTGCTAAATGCATATAGGTGCTGGGAGTTTAAATTGTCTTTAAAGTCTGACCCACACTTTATAATTGTTATCTGTCTGTAACCACTGACCTGTCCGTCTGTCTGAAACAGGAAGCCACAATGTGTCACGTTCTTTATTTCGAATCCACATGGGTTTTCAGCCAGACAGTGTTTGACTAATCGTTTATTGGACCGTTTTTGAAGGACCGTTTATCGGACTCATTTTGCGTGAACAGATCTCAGATCAAACCTATTTTAATAACTGTAAATATATATAAAAATATAAGTGTCAGAAGAATACGAGTACAAGTGAAGTAAAAATGCTATTTAATTAATTTATAAAACACACATTTAACGCTAAAAGTATATGTGCTTGCTCACTTTTTTCAATGAAAGTTTGTTCAGCTTGTCGTTTTTATGTTTTGGCACAGCGAGGGGTTTCAATATAGTTAGCCTCCTAATATTAAAAAGGAACTGTATTGTGATTTTCTATGTATGCTCTATTTGGAAAGCCATCATGGTTTAAATGTGAGTCAGTACTCAGACACTGGGGTGTTGAGATTACAGTACACAATGCACTATAATAGGCCTGACATGCAGCCACTTGACTAAAGTAGAAGAAGAACCCTTCACTTCACAACCCTTCTCTCTCCACTCTTACTTAAGCTCAATCCCGCGACACTCTTGGCACAAGTAGCGATAGTGACGTCACGCTATCATGCGCTAAAAGTGTTCAAACTTCACCGCACCTCCTCTATTTTCGTAATACGTCAATCATTTTTCCGTTAGTTCCACAAACGATTAATTGTAGAATTTGTAGTAAATTCCGTAATTTTTCCACTCGTATTAATATTGAAAAAATGAACTGATGTGTTTCAGAAAGTAAGATGAGATTAGGGTTTGTGTAATTGCTCAAATCATCTTCCCTAAGATTAAGAGCGAGTTTAGCTAATGTTTGCTTTAATTGCAGTCTAATGCTCGTACGTCATGGTATAACTTATCAATGTATTGTGATATGGTCTAATTCAGGACGTAATATAAATACTTATAGAATGCAATCCATATAGCCCACGAAAACGTGTGAAAACTAGTCCGGCGACTAATAGAATATTGGTGACGTTGTCTAAAGTTCTAAGCCTCCTTCAGACGTTAATAATTCCTTCACAGCACATCAATGGCAAGTGTTTATTCCAGTCTAGAGGTCAATAAAAATATATATCTAGTAATTAAAACATTATTTCGTGGTCTGTAAAGTACGAATACATAAATTTCTTAGTGGGATATTTTAGAAAACAATTATTTCAAACAAGGCTACTTTTAACATAATACTAATACAAAAAGACAGCTGTGAAGTACCCTTAATATAATTTTATTATCGCACGACAAGTTTCAGGTAAATAAAATAAATGAACATTTTTAAGTGTATAATATTAATAAGAAATTATCTTATACATATCTAAATTATCAAAAATATGTGATTCAAAATCAAGTTCAATACAGTGATGTATATTTGCTGTTACTTAGATGTATTAGACGATTTCTTTTTAAACTTATATATTTGAGTATGGGCTCAGCCCTTAAATTAATCATGTGATAGCCACATTGAATGCAGGATACTTCACAGTTTTACTAGTTTATTAATATTAATATGTTGTTATATTTTTTATCATCAAAAGACTGGTTTCTGTAACCTCAACCTCCTTCAAGTTGGCCTAGAAGTTATCGTTGTTTTATTGCAATTGATCATCGCAAGTTTAAAAGTCAACAGTCAATTGTTTTAGTAAAAAAGCACCAAAGAAAGAATAGACAAAGCAATGATATACGTTAAGTTTGGTTCTACCTTTCAGCTTCAATGCTCTTTTTGCAACTAGACGGATCTAAAAGGAAAGTCAAAGGTGCGTTTCCGACAAAAGATTCTTTGCTGGCACCATTTACCTGATGAGTGACGACAATGGTGACGAACTCAATGTTCTCAAGCTCAATATCCTGTCCTGGTTGTCATTTATCTAAATGCAACTCTAATTGAGGAAATGGCCTTTGATGTATGAACTGTGAACACACGCTCGATATCACTGTTGAGTGATGTGGTTGAATTTATTTACTTCTGCTAGATGTGTATACATTGCTGGAAAACACAGTCGTATGCCTTACCAATTTTTAAGTTGTCTCGTAGTATTTTAGTTTTAAAATCAGTGTTTTATTTTTACATAATTATTTAGTTCGGCAAGGAATTAAAAAATATAAATGTACAATTCCTGTATGAAAAGCAGGGGTTTCCTGCTTTAAACGTTGGTTTTTCAAATCCAACGTTTAACTAGGAAAAGCGTTTTCAACAGAAAATTCCAAGAACTAAACACTTTGGTAATTTCACTGCTATCGGCATGTAAATGTTTACCTGTAAATTGCAAAATACCTTAGGACACCCATAGCAGTGATAGTGTTAAGCAACCCTTTCCTAGTACTAATTATTAAAATTCGAAACGATCAATATGGATTTTACCTAACGATGATATTAATATTTCAATTTGTTAGTTTGATTTATAGCTACGTTATTTTAGTGCTTATTTCCTGTTTTCATGACGCTGAACTTTAGAGATACCACAGCTTAAACGAGTGCGTCAGTCTAAAGCTAATATACTCGTAATACAACCAGCGAATCTACACCACGCATGTTCGAAATACACACCTTGATGCTAGCTTCTAACAGTTTCATAATACAAAGCCACATCATACGATGTGCTTAACATCTGCGGTGTTGTAGAATGATGTTGATGGAAGCACGAAACTAGACTAAAGAACGTCAAGTCAGAGCTAGCAATGCTGGATGCCAAGTAGTATGTACTCCAAGAACTCTTAACGTTACATCTCGAGACAACTCAGACTTGTGTCTCTTGGTGGTAAATACTTGCACACAGTCAAACCCCTTCAAACTTCGGTGCTTTAAACAACTAAGAAAATCTAACTTCAATTGAGTGTTTTTCCTTGCAATGATGCCTTTGAGAGCAGTTTTCAAAATTTTTCATATGTTCAATGGTTCATGTAGAAGCGTTTCAGAGGGAAAAAATCAAAACATTGGGCAATCAAGAAAACAGCAACGACTTTTATTAATGAAAGAATTATTTTAAAGACTAATGTAAAACAAAAACAAAGCCGATATTAGCCACATCCACTACCATTAAACCTCGAAAATCTTAAGTTAAAGGGTGTATAATTTATACGATAGATACCTTATTATAGGAAAGGCGTTTCTCCCAAAACATGGGTAAACGCCTTAAAACCGTGCTTATCATGCACTTTCAATGAAACTCGATTTTTATGTAACCGTAATCAACATGCGTACTTAAACCAAATATTATTCCATCAAACAAACTAACTATTCAGAGAAAACACTATTTTCTAAAATCTGAAAACTTGTTTTTTTACTAGTTACCATTTGTTTACTGATTAATTTAGTCATTGCCGCTCTGATTTCCACTTACTGCGAAATGTATAGCCGCTAACTGAATTGGCCGTGTCTCCAACAACATCAACACTATCAAGAGTATTATTGTCTAGTTTCATGATAATGAAAAGACCATGTTCGTAAGATTTCTACTAATGGAAGTCTAGATATATTTGCAGTAAAACCACGCTTTAAGTATTTTATTGTAAAATATGTTTATGTTTGTAAAACCAGTTTTCTGATTTGGTAAAAGGATATATATATAAAAGTTCAAGCAACAGCAAAAACCACATCAAGGTATCGGTAATTTGTTGAACATACTATTTTTATAAGTGTCTTTGTTTCCCCTGGCATGAAAGCCCACAATGGAAATCCACTAAACCCATGTCCGCTGCAGGCTCAGTCGCTGAGAAAGAAATATTGTGTTGGTTTCTAGAAGTGATGTCAGTCTCGCTGAACATTCGTGAAGGTTCTTAGCTTGGGGGTATCTTCTACATCATATGTGTGTTTTAACTCTAAGGTAGCAAATCAAGTTTAACTTATATTTTATATATGTGCTGGCGTGTTCTGCTGAAATAGTGGTGAAAATTTCCATCAGAGTTAGACTTTAATAGTGCATATTCAAACAAATCTAAAGCATTTGAGTGATTGCTCGAAATACTTCAGCGCATTTTTCTGATTTAATCAGTACTACCTGAGAGTACCCGCGCTTCGCCTCGGGACTTTCTTAACATAGCTGTGTGTATATTTTAATACAACTGCAAATTTAAAATAAACAAAACAGTTTCTTATTTATCCTTAGAAAAACCATTTAGTTTGCCTGTTAGTTCACCATCTTCTCCTTATAAGTGTTGGCTGCCTTATAGTACAACATTTATTTATCATGACAAACCCCATAAGTTTTAAATCCAAAATAAACTAATCTTCTTTAGTTAAAAACGGAAAATTACATGGCTATAGTACAACATTTATCATGACAAACCACATAAGTTTGAAATCCAAAATTAACTACTCTTGCATAGTTGAAAATGGAAAATTACATGGCTATAGTACAAAATTTATTTTAAATTTAAAATGACAAACCAAATAGGTTTTAAATCCAAAATAAACTAATTTTGTTTAGTTGAAAATGGAAAACTACATGGCTGCAGTACAACACTCTTATTGGTTTGCACGCTGTAAAGCAGGATCGTAAGTATATGGTCAACAAACACTGTCGGTCAGACTTACTGACGCGCCAAGAGGTGTTGTAACCCGTGGAAGTTGAGCGTGCAGCGGCGCGCATCATGAGCCTGTCTCCACGCTGAAGCAAGCAAACGATTGAAGATACAACAAAAGTGCTCAGGACCATTTGTGTAGAAAATTACATTTTAAAGCTCGTATGGACTGTCAAAAATTAAATATCTTTTACAGTTTTTCTAGAATTTTACGTTACAGTTTTGGGGTTATAAACTTTCACATGTAGTGAGGTCCTATTAAAGACCGCCATCTTGAAAATAACTAAATTATCAAACATGTTAATAGCCTATGTGTTAACCAGGTATATAAGCCACATTCCTGTAAAATTTCATTAAAATTGGTCCAGTGTTATTTGCGTGATTGAGGAACAGACAGACACACAGACACACACCATCTCATTTTTTTAGTATATAGTATAGATAGATATAGATATATATTAGTATGTATAGATAAAACCTACTAGTATATCCAACCGGCGTTCTCCAACTATTTTTTAAATACAATTACTTAAGCGTATTATGTAGTTGCTAGGTGCATCTGACTAGAAATGTGATTACTGGTTACAGTTGAAAAAAAAACATTTATAGAAGGTTTATTTCAATTAAATGACCATCACAAACTTATCACACATTAACATTATTTTGTAAATATAACAAATATAACTAAACACTGAAGTTTAATACATATGCAGCAAAATAATTGATAACAAGAAAATAATGTTAAATCATTTTAATTTTGGTACGCATTGAACCATTTAATCAATTTCATTTTCAACCCAAACACTAAAGACAACCTTTTTATAAATATTTATCAATCTACGTCTTTACACACGGTTCGTACATAGTTTTGAATATTAACCATGGGAAATCCCCTTGCAGGAGTATGTCCTGACAAATGTCCAGGAGCATGTTTGTCATTCTGTAAAGAAACAGCTGTACATAAAATGTTAGCGATTTTGTTAAAATATAAATCTTTAACAATCTGTACAGGTAAGAGGTCAAGGTTGCGAGGAGGAACGTTGAATGAAACAGTAGGTAAGTACCAGCCATAAGTATGATGGATGGCGGCTTGATTTGGAACATGCTTACTTCTGCGCTTGATAAAACTACACACTGAATCATTTCTTACACTACACTGAGAAGTACCGGTACTACTCATGCTGTTCCTTTTGTTATGATGGATTAAGGCTGCCAGGTAAAAACTAAATACTCGTATTTACCTATAGGAGCAACAAAAGAGATGCAGAGAGTTGCAATGAATTGAGAGTTGAAATTCCCCCGTTATAAATATGTTGTTGTGAGTTTTCAACTTGAAAGGTTAAAATTTTAACTGAATGATCAATACAACAATACACAATACAGAGTGTCTCAAAAATGTGCAGCGTGCTATGCAGAACCGGACTCTACATACAAAAGTAAATCGAACATGCTTTGTAAAGTAAAATAAATGGGATCAATTGAAATGTGACGGAAATTTTAAATGCCCGCCATTTTGAAATTTGATAAGTTGATAAAATATATGGGAAACGTTATCAGGAAACTCTAGATTTCAAAAACTCTAGATTCAAAACTCTACATACAAAAAGTAAGTCGAACATGCTTTGTAAAGTATAATAAATGGGATCAAATTGGTATGTGACGGAAATTTTTAAATGTCCGCCATTTTGAAATTTGATAAGTTGGATAAAATATATTTTTGGGAAACGTTATCAGGAAAACAAGTAAGGTTTCTACCAAGTTTCATACAAATATTTAAAAGGCTTTTAAATCATTAATTATCACAGACATTCTTTAAACCACTTTCAATTGGCAGTGTATTGTAGGTTATGTACTTAGTAGTTTGTATACGCTTGAACTCCCTTAGTGATGAAAGTTTTTTTAACCTATTGGTACGATTATAATTATGACGAATAACTAAAACATTGAAAAGTGATTTTATAGTTTTAATATTCAACGGTTTAAATCGTTATGGGAGTATCCAGCCTACTTGGCTAATAAATTCTAACCACGTATTTGTCCTTTGTAACCCCGACACTGAATATTCCCAGGCCGTCTTTCAGATAAAGTAGACAAGAGCACTCTTGCAATCCCTTTTGATCACAGCTCGAGCATAAAACCTTCGCTGAAATGATTACATGAATTATTATTCTTCTTAAAAAAGGTGTATAAACTAGAACTTTCAAATTTTATTGTATTTCTTCATATTTTTAACAGCTGAACTGTTTGTAAAACACCCAATATATATAGAAGAAGATCAGTTTCAAGACTGCTTAAGAAGTTTAAAGGGCTTTACTTTTATGTAGGGCCAACTATTTCCTAAATAGGACCATTTAATAACATCCCAAAGACAAATCGCTTAGCACCACTTTCTTACCACGGGGAGTGGCCCTCGTGAGAAAGTTGCATAGAGTTAAAAGCCAGTTTTTTGGTACAAAGAAACCCTATTTTACTGAGCCACCCCTATTGTCACCGACTCACAACTTACGATTTTCAAAACTTTGTTGGACTAAAAGTTCAATCAATACAAGTTCAAACCAATCACCTTTACCAAATCACGAAGAATATGTATCGATAAAGGTTTAAGTTGTAGGTTATTTAATTCTTAATACATCACAATATTGGATTCAGATCCAATTAGCAGTGGACCTAAATCAAAGACTTCGTAGTAATAAAGAAATAGAAGAATGCACTGTCTTGCATTCAGATATGTACTAAGAAATCAATATTAAAGTTCTACGGCTACATAAAACTGACTCAACTTTACACACTAAGTAAGGCAATTTCGATTTCATAAACAATAAAATTAATCACGGCAGTAATAATAATAAAATTTGTATTTGATTAAATGTTATGACCGTATCAAAGTTCCGTAGGTTAAACACAATTTTCAGCAGTAAAAGCATAAAAGGATATATTTTATTACAAAACATATATTATTGTACACAACAAATCATTTATTAGAAATTTAGTATTATTGAGTATTATTGATTGATGAAAGAAAAGCAGCTCACTCCGAAAGGATGAGACATGTGGGGGTACAAGCATAGAAACCATACATAAGTTATATATTTATTTGTTCTAAGTTAATCCGAGGATTTATATATTTTATTATTATGTATAATAAATCAGATGGGTTACTATGCTTTTTACTTTGCTAATAATAATCATATTAAACCTCAATTTTAATAATTGTAAGATTTTGTTTTAAGATAGTTATTATGAAATATCAATAATTGTATGCAGATACGGTCTTTTAACACGGGGTCTCGTTAACCAATGAGAACGATACAATTTGTTTAAGCTCTCACACGGTCGATACGACAACAGTGAATCATCAGCTGTGTTAACAACGTCGAAAAGTTCTGTCATTTTAGTTTAAATTGAGTTGGAGCATCGTGGTTTTGCTGTTGAAGCATTTTTTGACAGTAATTATTTTGTTAAAACTATAAGATAGTTTCAATACCACTTTAACGTCGGTCGACACGGGAATATTCTTAAGTCAAAACAATTCCAAACTGGGTAATTGTTTCAGAAATACTGCTACTACACAACATAAAATCGGTGGAAGTGTTAAAACAGTTCGTACACCAGAAATTGTTGAAAAGGTGTGTTGAGAATAATTGTGCGGGAAAGAGTCATTTATCGGCTTCTTCAAGAGAAAAATAAGTGCCAACTTGTTCAATCTATAATAATCTAATAATTATTAATCCATAGTTATCATTATATATTCATTACATGTTTAAATTGTATCGTTCTCATTGGTCCACCTTGTATGAGATAAAACGCCTCCCTTAGCCTATATAAGAAACTAAAAGTTTAAGATAGTTAAACTCAAAACCACATGTTTAAATAACACAATTGTGTTTAATATACAAATAAAACTTGCATGGTAGAAAAAATGGAATCACTTTGATGATAACTAAAACATAGCTTCTTTTCTTGAGAAGTGAATATGCGTTTCACACAATGAGTATTTTTCACTAAATGCATAACCTGCATATTTTCACGTATGTAATTGATAAAAATAAAAGAATTCTTTTATTATTGGACGAAGCCGGGAATGTTTATTAATATTTTCCTCCTAACCTCAGCATATTACTTCTTGCCCGCAGTGAATTCGCCCTGGTCGCTATTCAGGTTTCTCCCTTCGTTTAGCATTTAAATAAATGTCGTCCACTTATTTTATCTTTCTCCATGAAGATAGATGTTCACACCTACATGTTCAATAGACACATAAGTGTAGGATTATTGTTTAGCCAACCTTTCCCATGCCTTGGGAACTCCCTGTCATACAAGTATTTTTACCTTCGAATGAACATAATGAGGTATGTTAACCAGTTGTTCTTTGCATACCAAAAACAAGCTAAACACAGGTTCATTTGTACGTTTGTCTTTGTACGAGATATCATTCAAAAAGTCATAAGTATCCCGTGTAAATGTGTAAAAATGTTCATCCTTAAAATAGAAGAGCTCAGATTGTTTTGAACCAATTAGAATCATAGGCTATTCAATGTAGGTTATTTGTATGAATTTTATTACTTTGCAATGTTTCCAAACTGCGCCTATTTTGTAATAATTTGTGTTTGCATTTTCTCCCACACTAGTACAAAAGCCCTTTCTCGAAGATTTCAGAAAATGTTTATAACACTAGACAAAGGTTTAAATGATTACATTACGACAAACCGAGTTGGAGGTCGAGGCAGAAATTAGTGACTTAAGTTTTATGGCCGCAGACCGAGAAAATTAATCAGTTATTTGTAATGACATGATAAAACGTCGAGATCAAAGGCCGAGAAGAGGCAGAACTATTTATAAATATTTAGTAAATATTAGGTTAAATGTTGAGACTGAAAGCCGAGAGAGAAATACCGTCCATTTTGTAATATTGTAATGTGATGTAAATTAAAATATTGTGTTGTGGCTATGTCATGCACTGTGGAGGCCACAGTTTCAGGTAAGAAAAAAACATCTTTGTTATGAAGTAAGTAGCCTTGGAGGTCAATGGATGAAGTGCAATAATTTTGCCCGAACGTGTTCTTTCTATAAAATGACAGAAAATGCCATCTCTTTTCTCTTACACTTAATTTGTATACATTATTAACATTAATACAATAGTATTTACCACAAGCACAGAATGGAGCCCTAGATCTGACAACCTATATGGGTTTGAAAAAGTCGTTCATCTAAATACGCAAACTAGCAAAGCATACCCCTGAGCTATTAAGCAAGATATTAGATTGGACATGTTTTATTATTCTAGAAGTTTTCCTCGACAGTCCAGTTTAGGAAAATAAGGTACAATTATTGAATAAGCAACGCTTATACATAACGGAAACTGTTACTGGAATACCAGTACCAAAACTCTCGATAAAAAAACTTTGAGAGAGGATTTTGGTTTGGGTGGAAAAAAGTCATGGCTCATATATTATAATAATGTAGAATACAAAACTGCAGAGTTTATTTATTTTATGTATATTAGAAGTTCGTCATACACTCAGGGGCACAAACAAAATGAATGTGTTGTGCATTGCGTTCAGTGAACTAATGACCCATACTCATGGAGTGGGTGCAGGGAGGCTCACTGAGGGGGTAGTCATATACCCACACTACACATAGCTTTACTCCCTGTGTATACGTAAGTCCCACGTCATGCAAGTAGGTGCTCTGGGCTGTTGTCATTGCTACGTTAATGTACGGCTAATTATAAATATGTCCAAGTGTGTTTACGATCATGATGTGGCTTCTTTGTGTAGAGCTTTAAGCGTATAGTTTGAGATTTTATTTGTAATGTTTTATTAGAATGCCTTTGTACATATAACTATGTGTTTAATGCTATTTAAAAGGGTAGCTATAATTGAATGTATTTCAGTACTACTTTTCCATTTCTTGTTCTACGCTTAGTTAGACAGAGTTCAATAAAACTCTATTAGAAAAATTATTACTTTCTTGAACTGATAAAACTATTAAAGGAATATTTAATAGTTTCTATTAGAAAATAAAGTACATTATAAGTTGCTTTTATAATTGCTTTCAATTGAAAAAAATAAAAACAATATAATAAAATACTGTGTTACACAGTTAAAATTTAAATATACGTATACTAGGCAAAAAGAAGAAGAAGAGATGAGTTTCAAAACTGTCCAGGGAATGTTACGCGAGTAAACAGGGGAAAATGGTTCCAGAAATTAGTATTTCTTAGAATAGATTTAGTTGAAATTAAAAGGATAGATGCTTTCTAGAATACCTGATTACTATGAACTTCCCTTTGTTATCTCATACACAATGCGTATACAGAGGATGTGTGTCCTGCCTAAACAATTCTGAACAAAAGCTTGTCTCAGTGTTTCACTGTCAATTGTATTTACACTAGGGTTTAGGCACTTGAATTCTGTAGGTGGGTCCGAACACCCGAGAGGAAAGTAATATGGACAGGAAAGTCCCAAAGCCCCTTTACTCCTTCTTCTTTGCAGTCCCCATTTCAATCAACTTAATGAAGCAACGACTGATATAGAAAATCAACTTCCTAATAAATCATCTCGGCAGTTAATACTAAAAGGCACTTTTCAACTGACTTAGTAAAACGTATCTAAAATCAACTTACACGGTTTTATTGAAGGTATTTAAAATTGTGTCTATCTGTTATAATAATATTGATCCTTATTAATTTTACGGCAGACCAATTTCATTATTAGTCGAGTTGCAAACAAACCCTTGAAGTGGTGCCCGACACGAACCAATGGAACCCTATGAAGCACCTGCAACATTAAAAAACTATAACATTCTTCTGAACTAATTTGTAATGTAATGTTTTTTTTTTTTAATTAAACTCGTATTTTTCCCCTCAAAAGTGTGCGTTTATTTTGAATAGCACGTACTTTGATAATATTTTGACGATTTCATTGTACTAGAAATCTGAACATTTCCATTATTAAATCAAATACGCACTATTACAAAGGGTTTTCTTACGCTCAAATAAAATAAGTAAAGGAATGTCTGCAGGTTTTTTATTTAAGTGTATTAATAACAAATCCAGAAACGCTCGTCTGAGATTCAAGAAATTTAAACAACGTGTTACTATTATATTTCTTCAACTCGTCAACAAGACCGAATTACTATTCAATGCCTAACTCTTTTTAAGATTTTGCTAAATTGAAGCAAAGGTCACAGAAGAAACCACAAAAAATGTTAATAATTATTATTAATACATAAAACTATTGTTCAACTTTTTAAGAAAATACAAAACTTTAAAATGTTTTTAAATTATTACAGTATATTTCGGGCTTTGCCTATAAACTGTGTACAAACAGTATAACAAGATAATAATTATTTGTATGCAGTTGATCAAGGCAAACCCCAAAATATACTGGAATAGTTTTAAAGCATTTTTAAAGTTTTGTATTGTCTTAATAATTATTATTATAGACGTGCCAATTTTCTTTTTTTTCGTGAGAAACAGTCTTGTTATAAAAATAAGCCAAGAGGTTTTCACTAAGAACAATTTTATTTTCTTAGTAATGTATATTAGAACGTTACCTGGTAACACATAAAGAATATTACTATGTTTGCATGCATTTCATGTGGAGAATGATTAAAGCCTGATATGCTTTTTGACGTTGTACTATACCTACTACATAATTGAACAACTGGCAGGTTCCATTTTGTAAAACATTACGAGCATAAAAAAAAAAGAAAGAAAGAAATATTTATTCCTTGCATACAAGATGCATAGGAATAACATTTGAAACATTTAAAAAGAACTAATCAAATAAATTAATAAATTGAGGAAAACAAGACAATTATTCTTCACATATATCTTCCATCATGTATTCGCGTGTGGAGTAGAAGGCCTTCTTCAAGAGATACTATTAATTTTGATGTGGAAAATTGATGATACATCTTGCTTCAAGTTATCTGGAAGTTTATTATACAGTTTAGACGAAGCATAGTTTGTATTTTTAGTATAAAATTGAATTGTGAATTGGTATTTAAATATTGTTTTGTTCTTAAATTATAATAAATAGTAGTAATTTGTTGTCATATGAAATAATCAAAAGTTGGTTTTTCAAACGCATGAGAAAATTACACAACAGAAACAATTTGGTATTTCCTTCCCAATTCTTCCCCCAATTTATTTAGATAATCAAGTGCAACATTTAACTCCAATAATTATATTTTGACAATCATGAATTTTCCTATTGTTAATATATTAATACAGTTTCAAACTAATCTTAATTGTCCCATTTACGATTATTCTCTGAAGTAAATCACTTTATTTACATTAAAACCTTAAAGTATCTCTTTAGAAGAATGTAATTTTAGATTCTTAAAGGTAAAGGTAAAAGGTGAAGTTTGTCTTGTTTAACGAGGCGAAGTTAGGATTACAAAGTCCTCTCTACCACTCAACCTTGACCTTTACCTAGCATCACCGTATTAGTCACATTACAAATGTAAGTGGTGACTGCGGGGATCGAACTCGCGCCACCGGAGTGATGACCTCCGGAGTCGCGTGCGATACCAATCCCCCACGGATCTGCTTAGTTCTTAGTTTATTAACTAAATATACGTAAGTGTCTTTTACTTTGCGCGAGCTCTTCTTATATCATTAGGTTAAACAAAACCTCTCCCACATGGCTTTTAAGGGGCATTTTAGACTTTTTAGTGTATAACTAAACCGAAAACGCCAACACTTTAACTGTTGCCCGCAATACATTTTGCTTTCAATTCAAAGTTTTGTGCAATAACCTAATAGTCAAGGAAACCCATAATGGCAAAGTAACTTATTATTGAGAGTTATGAATAGAAGATTGATTTCAACCGGCAAAGGACGCAAATTGTAATGCTCTCCTTCTTATACAAAATGTACTTTGAACTGGAGAAAATAACTTTAACTGGGATTTATAAAGTCAGTTTTTGAAATAACGAACATTTGAATCTATATTAGTAACCCTTTTAACTGATGTCGTTAAAGGCAAAATAACATGTTAAAAATAGTAGGGTCTGTTTTGATATTTAATTAATTAAATTAAAGTAATTTTCTTGTCACAGTACTGCACAAGAGGGGAAATCATAATAAATATATAGTTTGTACTCGTATAATTTCTTATAATCCATCGTTGTATAAACAAGACGTAGCCTATATAACTCTCTTCTATTTCAAGTTTAGATATGAAAATGAAACATACAAATCTACAATCCGTTATAGTGTATAAAAATATTCATTATTTAAGTATTGGGTGTCAAAAAATGCACGAGTCAACTTTTGTAAATGTTTTATTATAAAAGTACAAATTGAACAGTACGTTTATTATTGTTGCAAACTGTACAGTTAAACATTTGCAAATCAAGCTCATTTTAGCGTAATTTTTCCACTATTTGCAATATAATATGTGAACACTTATATTTTTAGCACATTGTTCGTATCAACCTAAAATCAAGAGAGTGAAAATAAAAACAGAACTCAAATGCTTAAAATTTACGTTTACAATTATACCAAAAGTTAAATTTTTAAGTTCCAAACACATTGCATATGATGTACCAATTTGTACAGTATACGTAAGTGATACACAGGTACTTTATATGGTGATGAGTTAAAGTTAACTTATCCCTGTGCACGAATACCTTTACTATAACAAAATAGTGTTTTGTATAACGCGTAGTTACAAACAGACGTGAATTAACGAGAGCGGTTATGAAGAGTTGGCGCTATTGAGCAGAAGAGAATCTGTTGACCTCCCGGCTTGGTGTTAGCTTGGAGATTTAGGCTTTTGCTGTCTTAATTAAATTCATTAATGAGACTTCTTCCAGTTAGTTAAAAACACCAGCCTACAAAGATGAATTGATTAGAAAACATTTGTTTCAGAAACTGCCCGTTAACGTATTAGCATTTTAATTGTATTTAAAATTTCGTATTTCAACCCCGCCTCTTAGTCTGAGAACACAAAATGTGTAAAATACATAAGTTAAATCAATTAACAGCGAAATGTACAATATATACACAAGTGTTAAGCTGAACTTAGTAATGGTATTGATGGTACGGGTCGTAAGCCACATGCTCGTACTCTACAGGCTCAGCTGCATAGTACTTGTCATGTGCTACAACTGGAGCATGGTGAGGGATCTTAGGTTCAGTCTTCTTCACTACGGCGTTGAACCCGTTGTGGTCGTCAGCTGTATACTCCACAGTGCGCACACTGCCGTCAGGCTCTATCAGGGAGTACTGCCCCTTCACCACGTCACCCTCCCTGGTCTCCCATTGGCTCTTGCTGTCTCCTGTGTGGTAGTCGGCCACTGTGTAGTCGAACGCGTACTTTGGAGGAGCCTGCAACGATAAACGAAATCGTTAGTAGATTAGGTCCTTGAATGTTCAATTTGCTCACAGCTTTGCTTCGGCCTTTGGCCTCAGACTTGTGGGTTTTTACTGGAATTCATACTACATATCATGAAAGGAAGACGCATTTTAAATTTCAATAAAATCGGACGACTCATCCCCTGCTATAAAAAAAAGCTCGTTTGGCCGCCATTTTAAAACGATTTAATGGATTTTCTTAATCTTTTAGATATCTATGTATGAAAACAAAATACATAACTATTAAAGGTTTCAACAAAATCGCATGACAATTTATTGTTTTTAGATCATTAAAACATGTCTTTTGTTGAAAGAAAAAGCAGAGTTCCGGTAATCCGATTTTTCCGGCTAACAAACTTGATCGAGATATTTACAAAGGGAACACTTGTAGCATTTTTTAACTCGGACAAAAATGTTACCTCTAGAGATGATACATACATATGTATAGTGTTGAACAAATGCGCAAAACGTGTTCGAAGAGAAATATATAACACATCTCCCTTTTAGTCATGAACATCTTAAACCTTTTTTAGTGCCAGTGAAACGTATATACTTAAACTAGTAAGCGGTTAATAAACTCACTTTAAAAAGACAACAAACTCGACTGACTTTATTTACATTTTAAAATTAAAACAATAATGTAGCATGTGTTCTTCATATATTACCACATGATTTAAACATCGGTGCTTATTTCATGGTCCCGGGTCAGGGTCTTATTATGTTGACGGCATGTATATCTTACTTTTCTAAAGGAAATTCGCTAATATCACTGCACAATATCAACCTATCAAGTTAATTGTATCACGTAACCTAGGAAAGAGGAGGATTAACTCCCACGATGAGAGGACACGATAAGCCCATTGTACACAATACCAGCGGTGAACCAGTTCCGGGGAACTGTTCCATCAGCTGATTGTATCGTTCCCGCTCAGAAACAGTGCCTTGCGTAACGGCTACCGATCACTGCTACACTGCAGTTTCGCATGTTAATTGCACATTTACTGACACTTCTCTGTCCTAGCCACGCCAATTTTCTCTTCTCTATTGTTTTATAGTTAAGTCTTCTCATTTAACGAGACGATCTCAGTAACACATTTGCTACAATAGTCTACTTTAGTTGATTGTTAAAGATTATGCTGCTAAGTTTGCGTTAAGTTGGAAAGGTTTATCGTATTGAGACTTCCTTTCCTGAAACATTTATTGTTTTGCTTTGTTGTTCTTAGTAAACAAATAAACGAAATTTCCAAAGGTTTTAATATAAATAGAACAAATAATAATAATATTACTGTATTCAAAGGATATTTATTTGAGACATTACATTAATAACATAGTCATTGGTAGTTTTCTATGTAATTAAGCCAAAAATGGTATAATAGTTAAAGTTTTATCACAAATATTGGTCTTTGCCACACGAGGTTAAAGGAAAACTAAACTAATATTCTATAACAATGCATAGTAGTGGCAGAACTTATAAGTAAAGTAAACAGTTTGTTTGACTACTCATTCAGCCTATAAAATACTTAAGCTTTTCTTGTACCACGAAGCGGTGACGTTGATAGCTAAATCAGTCAATTTTGTGACTAGTGTAAGCAATTAATAAAGGACATTATACGTGATGGTGATGAGAGCTCATAGCAATAATTCAAATTTCATCAAACACAAAAGCAGTACCAAACTGCAATATTTGAATTAAATATTCAAACTAATCTGTTTAGCGAATCAGTTTTCCACGCCATTAGCAAATTAAACGATTCATAGAATATATCTGAAACATAAAAGCTGTTTGGTACGTTGGCAATTGCAGCCATGAATAGAGTAGAATAGTGTTCTATTTCATCCGAGAGACAATGCATTTTATTCTTGCAGCGGTTTGCATTGCTTCAATAGTGTTGTATATCTTCGTAATGGACTCAACTGCTGCTTTTTATTGCTTTAAAATAAACAATCAAGCTGTTCAGTGATACTATTAGTTTGTATTAGTAACGTCAATTTACGACTGAACATTTGGCCTAGATTTAAAACAGGATTTGCATACGAGTTGAAATGTTGCCTATATTTATTTCAAGGAAGATGTAAGTTATCGTTTTTGATAGCCTATTGTGCTTTGTGTCACTTCACAAACTTCTTCTGAAACTTTCGAAATAAGCCGAAACTTTAATTTTTATGTCATGGCATAACCAGACCTTTGATTATGTTAAATAGCTATTTTACAAACTCTTTTTAAGTATAAAGGACCTTTACTTGACTGGGACTCGTGGCGTGGCCCTGTAATCCAGCTTCATAGAGGTCAGGTTTTGAGGATGATATAGGTCATGATATAGGCATCAACTCTCACCATTGTTTAAACATATCAGACCATCACCTGCGTGGTTCGGAAGTCACGTTAAGCCGTTGGTCCTTGTATTTCCATTGGTCATTGGGCTATTAATTAATGACCCATTCTAAGGAAAAGTCGGCCTTAGTTTGTAACAAGACTACACCTCATAACTTATTACTACCACTCATCACACTCATCCTTCGCCACCTATTTGTCTTAAAATACCTTCATGAGAGTGGTCGGCATCTCAAATAGTGAAAACAATATAATAATGTGGTTCAAATGTACGCAATTATATGATTGGAGAAGCTGTAAGTTTTGGTTTGATTGACCTTAGAAACCCAAACAAAAGTAACCGAATCAAACTTTAAAATTTAAAAACCCCACCAATTATTATAAAGTTTAGTAGCTTAGTTAGCTTTATCAATAATCAACTCCTCCACAAGCGCTACATGCTAGCACTAACAAAACAACCCTAGATAACCCTAGATAGTATATTATCTGTGATAACAGTTAGCAAGGTAAGGGTGATGTAGCATGAGAAGTGTCAGTTGGCATCACTCGGCTGAAGTTACACTGCAGCACTTCCGACCAGCTGACTTCAACAATCTGTGCAACAGCTGATCATTAGATCCTGCTGGTAGCATCAATCTTGCTACTTACAGTAGATACGCTCAGGACTTCTTCACTCCATTCGTCCTACCAATTTTATGTGAAAAGAAGAAAAAGTATAAGAAATTATTGAAAACCAGGTCAACACGCAGCTAAGCGCTAAAGCGCCTCTGGCATGAGTGAAGCGAATTTTATGTGTAATTTGTTACTCTAATTTACTAATTATTGTCTAGTTCACTACGCTTACAGCCACGCTTCGGCCTTCGACCTCAGCTTTCATTATATATTACCACGGACGTTGCAAGGATGTTCGCTATGTTCAGCGCTTCAGACTTACATGGTCTTTTACCGCAAGGTTTAAATTACATTATATTAAAAAATTAAATGCATATAATTATACATTGTTAATAAGTATAATTCTTGAAGTACGAGTATATAATTACTTCTCTAACAACCAAACCACGTCAAGAAAAACAAATTTTAAAGTGCATTAATATAGGACAACTCACTAAATAAATAAATAAAGTTTTTATTGCAAAACAGTTTTTATTGGAGAAATTTTCCATTCACTTTTACATATAAGTTCCTTTCATACGTACAACTCTTCCATTATCTATCTCTTATTCATTCGAATTATCCCACTCTAAGTCGGTCAGCCAATTACAAACGCCATAAAACTCGTCTGTATTTTCTAAAGCTTGAAAGGACAACACATTTTCTCAAGGAGCTTTAAATGACTTGGGCACTTGTGCGTTTGTGAACGAATTAACTAAACCGTTTACGAGATAAACACCTGTCGTGTTGATGGACTACTGTCCTGTGTCTCCCAGTTCGGTAGTTGTCCCTGCCTCTAATTTCATAAGAAATTGTGTCAAAACCTCTTATAGTATTGTATTTTGTTTTGTTAAAGATAAATGTCTATAGAATGTAGACAAACGTCTAGGGCAAGGGACTGTCAACAGTCTGTCTTTGAATATTTGCCAACACGAATTTGTCCAGCGCAATTTGCCGATGGTCGCACTGCTCGTTTTTTGAAGAATGAAAATTCTGGAAAACTTGCGTTTGAGCAACCTCTCCAGAATATCCATCCGTAAGATAGATGTGGGTAGATTACTCCGTAATACGCCGTCATCAGTACCTGAGTCAAACAGTATTCAGACATAACGTTTCCACAAAACATAAATTCATGAGGGTCCTTTTGAGCAAACGTGGTGTACGTGGATGTTCCAAGTCAACCCTTGGTCGAGGTGTATTCCAAGGAATTTAGCGTAAAAATAGCAAAAACCCACTTTCTTGGTCGTCATTTTGAAACAACTCAATATATTTTTATATTTGTTGACTTATTGATGGGTAACATAAAATACATATTGATATAACATGTTATTAAAATCGGATAAAATAGTTTTTTATCATTAAACCTTTTGTGGTACCCCCCCCCCCATGAAAAGGGTATATTTTTGGCTGTCCGATTTTGCTTGCAAATAACCTTGCCCAAGATATTTACAAAAGGGACAAGTATATCGGATGTTATGAACATCGGACAAAGATGCGGACTGGTGTATATACATCTCAAAACGTGGTGTTCTGGAATCAGGATCGATGCTCGTTTTATGGACCCAAGTTCGGGTCTTACCACGCTAACGGAAGGAACCTAAGGTTCAGAGGTTAAAATAATATGTGGATGCCTTCAAACTAAGTTTAAACTATAACTAACGCTAAGTTGGAATTCAGTTTTGTTTAAGAGTCATCAATTTATGTATGTTTCTTTTCTTTAGTTTCTTGTGGACAAACAAGGAACTTGGTAGTTACTCCTCGTCCTCATTTTGAGTTTCTCAAACGTTTCTACAGTTATCTCGCCCCCAAACTAATTAATTATCTTCCTAACGATATCTCTAATTGCAATGATTCTAAATTCTATTTGAACAAACTAAAGAAGTGGCTGTTTAGTTGTCCTGATGTGGAGGTATTATTTTCTTAGTTGTGTAATTGTAATTTCTCTATGTACAGTAGTTGAACTTAAACTAGATATTGTTTTACCATTCTTACTAACACGTGGAAGTTCGTTAATTTTATCACTGAGTGTTTATTTTATAACTGGTTTGTCTATATTTAAGATTATTTTTATGTTATTTATAAGTAGTATTCATTTTCATTGTTCGACAGTATGTCTTAGGGTTTGTGATGGTACCTCAACACGTTTAAATGAGGTCCCTAACTATTCATTCATTTTTTATTTTAGTATGAAATTATATTTAGTCAAGAATTTGTATGTATAAAGTATTGTTTATTTTGTATTGTGACTATTGCGTATTGTATACAGAATGAATAAAGATATTTTGAAATTGAATTGAATTGAATTGTATGTATTTGTCTCAGATGTTTTCTGTTTTGCAATGTACGACTTAGACCGCAACGATTACTAAACATTTAAGTAGCTACGTAATTAAAAGGCACCACTTGGTGGATAGGTGGCACGTTCGCGTGCAGAGTGAAAGGTTTGCAACCGGAAGTTAATTGTTGGGTTCGGATCAGCTGGTCACGCGTCCGTCAGCTGATCGTTACTTATTTGCCCACAGATTATAGATCTCGGTCACCTGACGCGTTACGCTAAACAAACATCGGAGCTAGGTAAGCTATAGTTAAGGGAGAATAACGCTTCTAACTCAAACGTTAATAGTTGTGATCGTGATAGCTAATACTGCACCCGACACCTTTTGAGATGTACTCGTAAGTACAATGATTAAAACTAACACAAAGTTGCGGTTGAGACTTTAATTTCAAACTACTGTTAACAATTAAACAAATGGAGTCAATAGTATTAATATCTTCAAAATATGAACAGCTAGCAACTCCATCCCGTTTCTTTTGTGTAAAGATGAAAACATAAATTTGTTACCAATGAAAGTGTTTTACTCGCCTGACTTGCTGCGTAATTGAAAAATATATTTTGGTGTGGTTTTAACGCATTTTACGTGTTGGTTATTAAAGCCCTTCCTGCTTCTTCATAAAAATCATAGGCCTAAATGTTATACGAAAAAGAACAACCATTACTATTGTAGGAAAGGTCAACGTTAAAATAAAAAAATAAATACGGTCAAATTGAAAGCGTATTATTTTATCATCCAGTTATTAATACCAGTAATTGACAATCTTTTCATGTAGCTTGGAGTGTTGGAAAATTGACTGTTTCTGACAAACATTAACCAATGTATTAAAACTACTTCAAACCTGTCAATTTTTGCTACGTATTTGACAATTCTCACGTAGCAGTGGTTAAAATAATTCATGTCCAACATTAGTTCAGCTGTTTTGCAGCAAATACTCGTATCTACCGTCAGTGAAAGTCGGCAGTACGCTGATAATCTTACCGCAACGATCTTGAGGTAAGCCCAAAATGTGTTTCCTCTCAAAATTATTCAACAAACGCACAAAACGCTACATACCCTGCCGCAGGCTTAGCTAATTAGGTAATTACGTGGCACTTAAATTAATTATGCAGCCACGAAGCTCCTCCGGCCAGCTGATAGACACTGTCTATTGTTATAGGAGCAGTGCAATTACATGCTAATTACCCTGCTCACTGGCAAAATAATGCTCACATTGTCCAATGCTTGCAAACAATGAGAACCTCTTACGCAACGAAAGAGTTTAGAGAAACTAGAAATGGTCCGGACATCTTGTTTGGAAGATAAGTTATTTGCATCATTCGTGGTAGACAAAGTTTCTTTGACATCAGTGTTTTGTAATAGGTTACTTTTTCTAATAGTCCATTGTTAAAAATATTTTGTGTGTGAGTGTGCTAGGATAATTATTTAATACTAAATTACTGACTTACTCACAAACAATTTCTCAAATCATTTACTTGTATACATTTCATTTTAATGTACCAATATGCTGCACCAAGTTCTGAGGTTTTTTTTACAACGCAAAAGTCATATGTTCTTTTACATTTTCTTTTAATTTGCTCTTATTATTATTGTGCACCAAAACACTACGTATAGGATAGTTGTGTACTTATGTCAACCTTTGACATTGACGTAGGAAATTACCATTTTGTACCGAAAGTTCGATTGGCAGTTAAAAGTCTTGATAAAGTTTGGTAAAAGTTTGGTTTGCCAGAATTGGTTGCTTAAAACACTACATTTCAAAATAGAGTCACACCTTTTTATACATGAAAACAACGATAGAAAAGTTTAATTTGATGAAAAACACGTCTTAAGGAAATGGTTTTACGAGTATATTAAGGTACCACACGGCATACGGTTGTATTTGAAAATTTCTCCAAAGCACCCCCGACACACTCAAATATTTTTGGGAGCGTTTCTGAAAACTTAACTTTATTTTACTAGTTTTACCGTGCATAAAGGTACTAATGCTAAAACGAATCAATTATCATGTTCGTTTAACCGCCATGCGAACAGAACATTGCTCTAAAAGTGCCTAAAACGTATAGTCTAATACGTGCCTAGGTAGTCTAAAACGTCCTACAATCTGACTAAGGAAGCCATGAACAGATGTAATTATTAAATGATTCTACGCAATTAGGTTGGTACTGTGTTTCCGTTTCCATCGCTTACGTCATGGTTCTCACTCCCACATATTCACATCACACACGCTACATTGGTTTCCTACACTTCCTTTCCCTCGATGTTTTCATAATTCATAACCTTGCGCCTAGTCAACGTAGGGAAATACGTGTTCAATACTAGCTCAGACTGTTTTGCATGCATCTTTTTTGTACGTATTTGAAATAAAATCCAATTACTTTTCAGACTGTGGTTTTCGGTTGGTTTTATTTATAATAAAGTTTTAAGTTACACGGTTCTGTATTACGTATTTTGGCACTGAAATGGATAAAGTTGTTTTTAAGGAGAGACTAAGAATGCATAACTTACATAGTAGTCAACCACTTGGTTGTAGGGTGAGTGGTGAATGTAGCCAGCCTCACACAATGCCAGGAGACATCCTATCAGCAGTATCGTCATCTAGAACAAAGAATGAATAAAAAACGTTTATTTCCTATAAAATAACAACAAAAATATCTTAAAAACTAAAACGATTTTAAATTAAAGCAATATGAACCCATTCAATAAAAGTACCGTATTTGTATTCTTACTTTTACAACACAAGTTACAATGTTGAAGCACGGTTTAAATGAACAAATATTTTGGGAGAATAGGGCCTTGAAGAAAATAATAGTTCTTGAACATCCATTACTACTACTGCTTTCATAATGGAAATTCATGTGATTGGAAGTACTTACATGAAAGTATATTAACTGGTCAGTTTGACATGTAATAAGCTTACAAGATACATAAATGAATATTCTTGTGTAAGAGCCCATTTTAAAGACCTTATTTACTACTAGATATTTCAATAAAAAAATAAAAACATTTGAAATATCACTTATGTTTGGACATGTTTGGTGGAATAATACAAATATAGTCACAAAAACAGAATGAAACAAGACAGGACAGGAAAAAATTATTAACATAACATCAAATTGACTACGATAAAAGAATCTAGAGGGCAGGGTGTTTGTGTTTAATTTTCTTCTTTCATACTAAATTGATTACAATCCTTTCGTAAAAAAGACATTTATTGATAATTTATTGTTTATCGGCCTTTTCTTCTCCTCCGAGACATTTCTAGAACTGTTTATAGTTAAACAAACTAATTTAAAAGTGCACTGACTTTGGTTGAAAGTAAAAGTATCGGGTTTAAATATGCACAAGTTAGACTTATATAATAAGGTCTACTTCATTTATACACTAAAGTTCTGTACGTCCAAGATATCCGCACAGGGTGCGTATGGCCATAGTGACTGGGGACTAACTTAAAAGTATATATGATGTATTACTTATTTTTATTTCTTACAAAAGTGTAAATGAAAAAACTATTGAAGTGGGTTCGTTGTATTGCTTTCGTAATAGCCTTTCATGACCTACAGAAAGTTACAGTAGTGTTTGCTACTTCAAGTTTGGTAATGTTTGTCAAAGAGCTGACTAAACAATCAGTTGTTGTTGTAGTAGGGCTCAAGCTGTTTCAAAATGGAAATGCTTCAAGTATTCAGTTTGACTTATCGGGCTAAGTAAGAAGTAGAATACTAAAACTTTGCTTATTTAAACTTCTATCTTCAAACTTGAGCTACTGTTCTAAGTCAAAACAATATTAATATGCATTCAGTATTTTGAATTTGAGATTATGTTAATAGAATGATGTATAAAACACTTAGACTGTTAGTTTTTTCATAAATTAATTATAACAGAAAATATACCGTGTCTACCGTCGCTTTAAGGAATTGGTTTTATTTCTGCCCTTTAACAACAAAACATTTTTTTAAAAAACCTCATAATTTTTTAGTTTTGCTGAAAACCACCTGTATCCAGACGGTGCTGGAATTGAGACTTTGTTTTCGTACATGCCCACCTACCGTTCCTTTTATCTTACATTTATTACTGAATTACACATTCTTGTAGTATTACGAATAAATTGAAAAAACAGAAAAGGAAATTGGAAATACAGTTAAAAATATCAAATGGATAAACGGTTTATTTTTCATTTTTTAAACATTATAATAAAATACATGAACAATACATTATAAAACATGGTCGAAAAACTCCGTGGTCCCTAACTCAAGCAGTATGGCCAGATTGTAAATAAGAAAAACAAAATGAAACAAAATACGTAGTACAATACCATGATTAAATATAAATATTGCTCTTACGAGTAAGAAGGGAAGATGCTGTACCAAAGAAAACCTAACAAATGACAATCCTTAAACAAATAACAGAGGGGCGCTGGGAATCGAAGGGAAGCTATATTCTAAATCGACTACTCGGAACTTCCGTGTTCTGTCTTTCACCATTGACTTTCCATCTTACAAAGATTGTAAGATAATATGAAAGTTCATCTTTGCAAGATGGAATTTAAATTCGTTACAAATAACCTTTGTTTTTACCATTTTTTAAATATTTTACACATTGCCATTTTACACATCACTTTGCTAAAAAGCATTTTGAAAAGGGAAATCTATTATTCTCCAAATTTAATTTACCAAGAACGTAACAGGGTGAAATAGCCAAACAAAACAAAGTAGTTTTATCTAGATTAAATTTCAGACAACAAAACACTCTAGACTTTTCATTTGGGTTCGTTGCTTTGACTTATTACATGTGTCTCCAAATAAATAAAATGACAATAACCACATGCAGAACGTATCATTTGTATTTACAATACTATTTTTAATTTTATTGTATATTTTACGTATTTGACAAATGTAAGTATTCATTAGTATGATTCGTTAGTTGGAGCCCAAAGTAGTTAAATAGCACTGCAATGGGACGTAAATAAATGGGTACTATAGTAAAATATTTTAAATACTAGGTTATTACAAATGATGTTCATGATTTCGAACGACAAAAATAGACTAATTTATTGCACAGAAATAAAACTGTTACATTTTAAGAAAAACTCAAACAGTTCTGTCACAGGTGCTCGGAACTAAAACTTTTTGAAATGGGTACCCAAAGTGATGCGACAGATGTTTATCCTATATTCAAGCTCTTGCCGTACGTTGATAAGGGTGTCTTGATCAATTGTTTCGATGGCATTGGAAATCCGTTACTGGATGTCAGGCATCTATCTGTTAATGGTGATGTGTACATCTTATTTTAAATGTATCTTCGCAAGAAAAAAATCACAGAGTGGTGATGTCCGTAAATCTCGAAGGCCCTTTCAGGAGTGCGTCATCATTCGGACCACTGCGCCCGTTCCATCTCTCAAGCAGCAGATTGTTAAGTTAAGCGCTAACAAGTAACATCCAAGTGGTAATGTAGAAATGAACCATACAATAGTGCAGAATTAACTTTGCAGAATCATGTTATAATTAATTATTACCTTGTTATTAATTACCTTGTTATAATTGTAGAAGAAGCCATTCTAACATAATTTTCAAACAAGTCGAGACACTAAATTGTATATGTAATTTGAGTAACTATTGGCCACGTGAGTTGTGATTATTTTCTCAACGTAGACCTTTAGTGACCCCGAAGCACTTCCTGAGACTCCCGAGAAGATGCAACAAGTGTCGCGAAATAATCATCACTAATCACTATCACTATTTGAGATGCCGACCACTCTCATGAGAGTATTTTGAGGCAAATATGTGGTGAATTATGAGTGTGATGAGTGGTAGTAATGAGATGAGATGTAGTCTTGTTTCAAAATAAGGCCGACTCTTCCTTAGAATGGGTCATTAGTTAATAGCCCAATGACCAATGGAAATACAAGGACAAGGCTTAACGTGACTTCCGAACCACGCAGCTGTAATGGTCTGATATGTCTAAACTATGGTGAGAGTTGATGCGGGTATCATCAGATGATCACTGAGACATCTGAGCACACCTATATTATCCTCAAACCTGACCTCCGTGAAGCTGGATTACAGGACCACGCCACGAGTCCCAGTCGGGATCCCATCGGGGTGAATATACTCTCCTCCCCCACGGTTTACGACGTAAACAGGTTGTAAATGCGTTGTGTTTATATTTAATATCAAACCAATAATGATTTCACGAGTATAATTCACTGCATATTTGTGGGACCGCTGTGTAAAATGTACAACAGACTCTAATCAAAGGTATCACACGTAGAATATTACACCCTTCACACTACAACTTCCAGCTGTTACACTCGATGCGCTGCGGTACCAAACCTGCGTTATATAGTGAAACTAGCCCAGGATGGATCGCCAAAAAAGAAGCTAGATAATATGTAAATGTTGTCGTGACCAGATGTTATCGCTCGCACTCACAATAGAGCCTTGGCCAAGTGTCTTGCCGGGTTCCCATGCATAGTGACGTAACAATGGTACATGTAGACGCAGGACGCAGAGGCTGCGTCATCTGAACTCGGCCTAATTAATGGCATCACAGGCAGTAGTGTGTAGTGATGCTACTCATTAGTGTCTCCTATACAAGACATCCGCCCTTGATCTGTCAGTTCACTGTGGTTTAGTTACACTGGTGGAAATGGAAACGTAACACGTTGCATTACGATGGCAATTAAATCGACTGAAAATTATTTTAACCGTCTAATCTCCATTTAAACAATAATAAACAACGAGAAACATAAATATTAGCACACTTTGGCGATATTGCCAAAAAGGTCACTATTTTTATTCTATCCCCTTCCCAAACTTATTAGGTTTCTTACAGTATAATTATTGTTGACGTTAAGGATTATGCTATTGTTAAGGTATTTAAGTTAGTTAGGTTATGTGTTTTGTCATAGTTTTTTAAGGGAGAGAAACTGTGCTGTGGAGCATTTTAGTAGGGTATTTATAACAAATGAAATATACGTATTAGCCTACTCGAGGATTTATTGTTTGTTTTAGGTGTATTGTAACTACTATTCATCTGTTTGAGTTGGAGTAATACTGGGTGACAGTTGTATCGTGGACCATAAGGATTCTCAATTTTTACATTTGTCAACTACACGGATTAATTCAAAAAGATGAAATTTGATGCACAGGTAAAATAAACAGAGAGACCTTTAACTCTGTTTTCAGATAACAAATAAACATAAAAATAAATACCCTAATAATTGTGATTGCAATTGTCCAAAAAGCACCTATGTAGGCTGAGGGAAATGGCTACTAATTTAAATATTCTACTTATGTAAGTGGTATGCTTGAGTTTAATCACAGGCTAACTGTTTGACCCATTAGTAGATTAACTTGGTGGCGCGGTGGTTAGAAATAATAAGTTATGACTACAAATATATTATTTAAAAGTAAACACGAATTTTATAGTATTTAGTACGTTTCATTCTAGTTCTGTCAAAATTAACCTTCGTGGGTCAAATCGTGTACAACTGGTTCGTCACGTAAAACAATACAATTTATAAAAACAATTTAAAATTATATCTTAGTAGTATTTTACGCAATAACTATAGGAAATAAAACAGAAGTTAAGCCCAAAATGAGTAGATAATTAAATTCTACACTAATAAATTTTGTTGGATTGAAGATCCGACCTATGGTTCAGTTACTAGTCATAAATGTGACACAAGTATTCATTAGTAGTAATTCTTGCAGTGAATAGTTTTTTTAAACAGTTTCAATTAACAATCTGGAGAAAGTTTTATATTGCATAAAAGGGTAAAAGGTTGTATACCTGTTTATTAAATTTCAGCGTTATACTGTAGCTCAGAAATGTGAAAATGAAAATTTGAACCCCTATATTTTACCTACTGTAAGCAATACAATATGATAACATCGCTTTGATATAAAGTAGGGACACGTAATGACAATAATTGTGTGCGTTATCTCCTAAAAGCCATCAGAGGTACAGTATATATTCTCGATAATGTTACACGATACTACACAAAACATCTCTGCCCATTATTTATACAGACCTGTACTGTCAAATGAGTACCAAACAAGCAAAGCACGAGTTATTAAAAAATAACATAAAAATATAAAACTGTATTTGGTATATTATTTCATATGAAACATACATTATTGATGCTGCTACTTTATATTTATCTAGTTGTTCCAGCGAAAACCAACTAAGAAAGAAAACCTTGGTTTTATCTCGAAGTGAACCCTAGCAGTGTTTGTAAACACTAGAATTCCAAACTGAAATTCATTCCTGGAAATGAGAAGAGTTGATTTGTAAGAAAACTTGTCTATTAAGAAAACTTGGAAACTCGGGAAAACATGCAAGCACATTGCACGAGCCAAGGTTTGAAAATAGTTTATTATTTAGTTTGTAAACTAACGTAACTCACTGACGACGCTGTTTGTTAGCACGAGTTTGTAGAGCCTTTCTTACCAAAGCTTGTTATAAAGAATGCCTAATTGATTAATGGATACTTGTTCAGTTAGGAAAGAAAGATAATATTAAATCACCGTTAGGCTAACTTAATTCTAACGCGGAAATTATTACTAGTAAATTTTAATTGTTATAAGTGAGTCAAATTCGAGATTATAAAGTATTTTAGTAATTACATCTGATTGGATCATATAAGACAGCCAAAAGAATAGGTCTTCTGAGGTTTCACACACGAATAATATCAGTTTACTCTTGGATAACAATGGAAACTATTTTACATTTTAACTTACTCTTATTATGGCTTATTCTACAAGATTGTTATAACATAACTATTGAACCTAATATAGGTTCATGCTAAACATTCCAGATACAACTGAACATTCAATGTTAGAACTGATTTTAAAACACAAAAAGGTTTAAGAAGTCAATTAACAAAACTAAAACCTAAAAACAAAACCTAAGTCACCAAAGACTCAGTATACAAAATTGACTGTGAGTGCAATAAGGTTCATTTTGGACAGACTTTTAGGCCGGTTGAGACAAGGATCAAAGAACCTAATTATATATAATTATGAGATATAAAATTCAGAACAATCAAAATTAGTAGAGGAACATGCTACTAGTGAAAATCATACAATCAAAATTAAATCATCCAACTTAATTTGCAAGGAACTGTTTTGGACAAAACTAAACAAATGGCGCGTGTATGGCCATTTATAAATATGATTGTAGCCATCTCCAAATTTCTCCGTAGTACTAAAGGATTTTTTACAAAACTTTTGGCTGAGCGTTTTTATTGAAATTGTATTTATGTTATTTTAAGACGAGTTGTTGTTTTCATATAGATGTTACTGTCTCGTGTTTACAGTTGATGATGCCTAAACCGGCAAAAGTGTTCTTGCTGTTTACATTATATGACACGTTAAAAAAGAGTAATTATTTACATTTTAGATATAGTTCCTAAACAACATTTCCTCGTATACCCATTTATGTACTGCAATTACATATTTAGTTATGTGATATCACTAAGAAATGTGGGGGAAAAGACAAAAATAATTAATTTAAAGCAATATTTTAAGAGAACATTTAGTTCTTTCTTAACAGATGACTAATTTTTATGCTGTTCCAATATTGTTGAACCATTTGCAACTTTACTGTACATATGTTCATACTTCTCCCCTCTGCGTTGTTAGATAAACAAGGTCAAAGTCTTTATTTATACATTTGAAGTTCAATACAGATACAAGATACAGATACAGATTTGTTTTTGATACATATGTCAATTTTATTATTGACTACATTTAAGAACTAAAAAAAGAAACATTTGCATTTAAAGATATGAAAATACCTAAAAATGATCGTGTTATTGTTACACCTTAAGTTATGTTTACTTTCATATCAGTAGCCAAAATTATTTTATTCGTCGCAAGAGTCATTAGTTAATAATTATTACACACTCTATAATGACAATACTATGTATCTCGTTACTCACCTGGTTCATGGTGGTCAGCTGATTGTTGCTGCTGAAACTGTTGTCGTCTGCTCACTGAGTCAGCTGGTGCACGTCTACTCTACACTTATATACGAGCCCCTTCTCCTGCTGCACTGTTCGCAGCCTTCGCTATCAGTCCAAACGTTCACTTAGCACTGCCAATCTCAACCACGATACCTAGGTATTCCAGTACAGTATTTGACTGGGACTCGTGGCGTGGTCCTGTAATCCAGCTTCATGGAGTTTTGAGGATGTTAAAGGTCTAAAGCGGCTCAGATAGTCTCAGTGATCCTCTGATGATACCCGCATCAACTCCCACCATCGTTTAGACATATCAGACCATCACCTGCGTGGTTCGGAAGTCACGTTAAGCCGTTGGTTCTTGTATTTCCATTGGCCATTGGGCTATTAATTAATCACCCATTCTAAGGAAGAGTCGACCTTAGTTTGTAACAATACTATACCTCGTAACTCATTACTACTACTCATCACACTCATCCTTCACCACATGTTTGCCTTAAAATACCCTCATGAGAGTGGTCGGCATCTCAAATAGTGATTTAGTGATATAACTGCGAAAAACAAAGTGTTAGCTGTTCGTAACGAGCTTGAGTGGGAAGATTTATTTTAGATATTTGACTTTTCTTGAAATCAGAATCAAAATATAAAATATTCTCAGATAGTTCAGGAAAACACTGTATAATGAGAGTTTCTCACCTAAATTAAGAAAATGTTTCAACTTAAAACTCATGAAGCATCATTGTTAAATGAGTTAGATTTTACTTGAGTTTCAAAATATTTCTCAAAGGATAACTGTGTAGGGTGGCTTAGCTTATGGTATAATATTGACACATTCTTAAGTTTTAAGCAAATAATACACTATCCAAAAGAAGTGTATGAGAATTTTCCAACTACAAGGCCCAAAGTCCAACAAAGCTTAAAAACTTCAACTAAAACTGCCGGGTTGTCTAGAATATTGTCAGTGTGACTTGAATGTAACAGAAACAACGCTGTAACAATCTATTGTGCCCAGCTGTGTTCTTGGTTCTTGCCACTTGATGTTCAACTACTGTTAACTTTCCTACTGCCAACTGTTCAAAGCAAAATAATTATTGTCTCACCGTTACTTTAGTCTGACAACATTTTTTCTGTAGCTTTAAAATCATATGAACAAGTAACATACAAATAGTATAGCAGAATATTCAATAATTATGCTGCTAAACTACGGATGGTGTTAGAAAACTGTTTAAATTTTGATGAATCTTTGTTGAAGCAAACACATTAACACGTCCTTCTTGTAAATTTAGCGAAAGTCAATCAAATTTTCTGTAATGCTGATGGCTGCGAGTCACTTTTGCGCGTACGTTTGCAAGAAGCCACTGTGCTCCATATCAAAGTATAGTTTCATTTAAAAAAAGTTCGGGTTAAGCAAAAACGTTGAAACATACTTGGGAAAGAAAAGTTGGACATTCTGATTAAAAACATCCAGTTTTAATTTAACGGAACGGACATTGGTCATAGTTACGTAATCTAAGTATTATTGCGTCACTTCTCACCCGAAAAGCTTAATTGAAATTTCGCCAGTTTTAATTGAAGAGAAAATACATAAAATAAGCTCCGTTTTTATTTTTACTGTAATTATTATTGGCCCTGAATCAAATGTAAGAATATAGTGGAACTCGAGAGTTACTTCGCTTTATAAATGATTTCCTGAAAACCTTTTACAAGTGTGTGGTCGTTCTGGTTGTTAGAGGATTTACAACTTGTTTTAAAGTTGTAATAGCATTATTTTAATCAGAAAAGTTAACCACATGTTCAGTCAATTCTAACCTACGAGTATAAATAACATGTAGTGCATACATAAAATAAATAAGTTGTATTCATGCATTAATGTAAGTTTCAATAGATTTCGTTTCAGTATGGTACACTCCTCACTGATTTTTCGCTAGCTTGTTGGTGAAAGTGGGGCTAGAATTTGCGGTACTGGTCGTTGTTGAAGTAACTTCCAAAATAACTTTCTAAACGGCTTGCCTTAATGTGTTGTTTAATTCTGTAGGCAAGCCGCACGGCAACGCCACAACACAGAGAGAACAGAGAAACAGTATCCAATTTACGTTAAAAACAATTTACTCAAACACAGAAGAGCTTCAACTCTGCAAACAACTTTAAATTACTTTGTTCAATTGTCCAAAACAATTTTAGCCAGATTTACAGCCCTTTGTGCAGATAAATGTTGATAGTTTCTTTTAACTAATCAGTTTGGTCACAATCATTAATTCGTTACGTACCCAAATTGCCAAAATGTTTATCCCAAAGATAGATTTTTAATCTTTGTTCTTAATTATTCTTTCTCTTCTTGTTTACTAATCAATAAATCACATTTAATATGTACACACAGATTTAACTGTATTTAGCTTGTCTTCGGCTATTAAATTATAGAATTATCTTCTAGAAAATAGTGCTTTTAAAGTGTTTTAATTAAAAAGTTTGTTATAACTCAAAAATAATTTTAAAATTTCCAATTTTTCATTGTTTTAACAGACGTAGCCTACGAATGTCACTAAACAACTACGACCCGTCTGTAAAAACCTACAAATTTCAATCAAAATTCAAGTAGTAAATCCAGAACTAAAACACAAGATGCTGAAAGCAACAGTGACCTTCCTGTGCCTGCTCTCTCCGTCAACCCTCCACACGTTGGTTATTAATTAATGACTCGATCTGGGGAACAGTCAGCCCTAGTTTGTAACAAGACTCCATATCATCACACTCACATAATTCCATATTCACCTTAAAATAATCTCTAAATGTGGTCGGTGTCTAAGCAAAGCAAAGTATTCATTTTAGGGACTATTTTAAACAAAGAAATTTGTAGAAGACAAGAACAAAAATATCCCTACAAATGATATATTATATTTTCTACAAATTACTACGAATATCTATCATACCTACTATTACTTTGAAGCCTGTATATTTTGGGTCAGTGTTGATTGGGCTTAATATTTCCTTAAGAATTTTCCTTTCTTCTTTTCATTTAAACTAGACAAGTTCGTCTGTCTTGTGAGAACCAGGGTTTCCACTATATAAAGGCGTTATTAATTGATCACTGTAATCACACAGTTGTTATGTTTAAGTGATGATGCGCCGACGGTAAATAAGGCGTCATAGTAAAAGAAATTGAGAAATATGGAGGGTTTCTTTTCTTTGTTTGAAGTTATCTTGTTGATGATGGTACAATTTATAAGGACGAGGTTGAAATATTGTAACGAACGTTTTCCATTTTTCTTGAGTGAACAAAGCGTACACGACGTTTCGGGATCAGGAATCTGAACCCGTCTTCAAGTAAAAAGTACCCTAAAGATAACACAAAACATTAGGGAAAAGCTAGCCTAAAAGTAATCAGAGCAAGCTGATCAGTCACCCACTACCAAATAACATGTTCGTTTTAGCTTTTAAACTGTATCACAGCTAGCCTAAAAACATTACTACGTTTTCAGAAACTTAACTAAATGAATAACACGAATAGAAAATCGAGCAGCACACTATTTATCGCTCGTTTGGTTTAGACAAGTTAAAGTGATACATTATCGTAGCTAGGTACGATATCTTATTACACAGAAGTGGTAATTATCAACACGCTCTCGTGCTCGGCGCGTCTAGGGAACGGAACTTCTATGTCACAGCTCTTGCTCCATTCCCAGCTCGAAACCATTCCTAGAAATTTCTTAAATGTACGTTAATCGATTGTATGTTTCGATAATATTAAAGAAAACTATTTGAACTAGTGTATTTTTCAATTTGTTTTCTTTTACTATCAAAATGTGGCCTACGTGCAGAAAAGCTACATTTTGTGGTCTGTAATTCGCCACCTTGGTAAACAGAAAAATAAAAGTGAATCATGGGTACACAGCTAGTCATTTACTAATCGTATATTGGTTTTGCTTTCAATTTATTATAGCACTTATCTTTTTGGCAGCTGGATCCAAAACTTAGTTAATTTTTTCCTTGGATAAAGCATATCTTTAATAATTGACGCAAAGACCTCGTAACATTCTTGAAAAGTTTTATTGAAAATCTCGTATGAATAGAAAGCGTTGTAAACACTACATAGCTTTACGTTAGTTAACTTTAAACAAAGAATACTTCAAACTTTACTTTAGGGTTAAGAACTAAGTTATAAAAGGTAAAGGTAAAGTGTGTCTTGTTTAACGTGGTGAAGTTATGACTAAAAGTCCTCTCTACTACTCAACCTCGACCTTAACCTAGCGACACTGAGTAGGTCACATTACAAATGGTAAGTGGTGACTGCGGGGATCGAACCCGCGCCACCGGAGTGATGAGCTCCGGAGTCTAACCCGATACAAATTCCCCACGGATCACAATTATAAATTACAGTTATTATAAATTACAACTGTAAATTATACCATTTGAAGTAAAATTTTGATCTTAACTCCAACTTAATTCAAGTCAAATTTACATTTTTATTTTCTTACATATTATTTAAGAAATATATGAAGAGCTGTCAAATTTGAGCTTAGCCGTGGCTTAAATTGATCACTCTACACCACGCTGTTCTTGGGCTTACTAATCAACTGTGTTATGGAAGATACAAGATGCTTTATTCCGTAAAGGGTTTGTATGTGCAACAGGTCCTTCTGAACTATATTTTTTGAGTAAATGTATCTGGTTTTCTACATAAAACTACTTATTCAAAAGCTATAATGTTTTATAATGTTCTATAAGGTTTAGTTTAGAGGGAGCTGTAATCTGGACAAAATCTGGAGTGCTCAATAATAAAAATCATATACATCCTGTTTGGCCTCAACCGACTTTGTTGGTTCTAGCAATTTTATTTTCCAACTTACTTTTCGGTATTGTTAACTGGTATGTGGTATCAGTGTAATGACATGTTATAAATACAACTACGTTAGCCTCGTAGTTGAAGTCATTTACCAAAAGACCGTCGAATCGTCACCGTAGGGAAAGACAGATCATTTGCACGCTTGTCACATTTAGCTACAATCAGGAACCCGTTACAGTTCATTTAAAAATGTCTCCATCAGTATAAGCTCTGGATATATAAATAAGTACAAAGGTGTGTTGTATATAATTCAGAAAATGTTGGTATATTTTCCACAAAGAGTAGAACGAAATGGTCAAAGTCGGATAGCTGCACATTGTACCGAGAACCATATACGCTTGGACTGACACGGTATGCCAGGTCAGAATCCAACTATGCAAGTACAGATACGGAATCGCTTTATAACGCTCTCTTGCGGTTTTGTGTGGGGACTTTCATTATGTCCGTAACCCATGCTCCATCAATACCGCTCCGAGACCAGTTGCTCAGGAATGCTCTTTTAACTTGTAGTTAGAGATTGGATTTACTCTGGAATTTACTCTTATATCCCCGTAAAGAGGTTAGCGTTTTGCCGCTATATACAGTATATTAAATCTAAAAGAGAAGGACTTAAGTTAAACTATATTATTTAGACGTAGAAGTCATATGAGTCTTCAAATATTCAATCAGACTTTCTCATCTTCTGGTCGGAAAATAAATTTTAAAAGTTTGCAATTCCTTTTAAAAAGTATGTGGGATCCAAATTTAAAAATAAATTTAAGTTGGGCTAAACACGTGGTGAAGGAACAGTTCAAACTTTGTGAGGTCAAATAAATTTGTTAACTACTAAACTTAATAATCTACTCGTTTCTCATGTATAACGAAATTTGTCTGATAACTAGCTGACTAATAGAAATTGCTACTTAGGCCTACAGCCATTTTAACAATCAATGAAGTTATACAGCACTTTGGCCTTTTCGGAGTTATCTCTATCGTCGGTTGCAAGAGTATTGTATAGAATAGCATTGTAGCACTTTGGAGCTAACTCCGTAAATGCCGTAGTTCTAATTAACTACATGTATTCTGATAGTGACTGTGAGTACCAATTTCTATTTGAAAAACACAAACTAGAGATCACCACATTTTATCATACCTGACTAAGTTAACCCTGCAAATAAAACGTGCTACCGCATTCCCTAATATTATCATAGAGTGCAACGAAAACACAAAATAAAATTGTCATAAATTCATCTTAGTGACTATTGTGACATTTATTATAGAACATTGTATAACAACAAACCCGAATAAATGCTTATTCCTGTAACCTTTCCAGTAGGCGTAGTTATACTTTACTCTTATTGTTCCAAAGTCATTTTATATTAGAGAATAACAATAACGGTAGGTAGATATATAACCTGTGAATATTAACGCATGTGGAATGCGTTTCATTCAATGGTTCAGAATTAACCTGATTACGAAATATTATCTTGCACATTTTACCTATAACGCGTTTAACGCGTTTATTGAAAACCATTCACGCCCAATGACCAAAGAGATAGAGCTATAAAAGAATTACCAAATATAATTTTAACGTGATGTTTAACGTGCTGGATTTAAATATTTCGTAAATATCTGACACAATACATTGTCGAATAACAAATTAACTTCTCCAAATTCGCTTTCCGTTCAAATTTCAACGGTATGGATTTGTTATGGAAATTTCCTCAGCTCCAGAAATAAAATGTTTTGATCCACACCGTAAAAATGTCTTGTTAAAAGTTGCAAAAGATGTTAATAATGTTGAATTGATGGTTTTTGCCAAGTTAAGAAATTTTGTTAGTTACTATAATCAAGGTCAAAACATTAACCGAAAACTAAATGTCCATCTTGACTTTAAACGTTCTACCCTAAAACTTAGAAAACCAAGGACCGTAAGGGAGAGACCTATCTTCTCCTCATCCTATATGAAGATCCATCAAGAACAACCCTGATATTTTGTAAGCTTAAATCTTGTGTTCGCCAGTTCTATTCGATATTCCCGCTAAAAGAAAAACCAGGGCCGTCGCTACATACGCTTACGCCGTACGTTCCCGAATTGTGTTATGTATTTGAAGTCGGCTCTATAAAAGTTGGATACAAATTCACAACAGAGATTTCCTCCAGGAATTTCACCCGGTCAGTTCCAGAGTTATATAAGTCTGAGGACACAGCTGATGATGTCCTGAAGCTAGCACGAGCTCTCTCAGTGTGCAGGCGAGCGTGGCGACCACACTGTCACTCTGCTCTGCTCTGCGCTCACTCTGGCCCTCGGTGCAGCCTCTAGATAACACATACACTCGACAATTAGTACTCTGACAACGTCTCAGTGAACTGCTCAAACACTCACTTGATGGTATAGTTTCAAGAATTACTTGGCAATATTGACTAGTAAAGCCTAATGTACTGCTGAGATTACGCGTCGGCATTCGGTATTAGATGGGGTTTCATAGAGATTAGTCTGATTTGGTTTTTAACAAATAATTTAACTAATCGGTAATGTTTTAATAAAACCCATACAACTAAGTATAATCGTTAAAAACGATTGATTAGTTAGTATAACGACGGACTCGTGGCGTGGTCCTGTAATCCAGCTTCATGGTGGAGGCTTAGTTGAGGCTAGGTCTAAAGCTGCTCAGATAGTCTCAGTGATCATCTGGATGTGATTAATTAATGAACCATTCTAAGGAGAGTCGGCCTTAGTTTGTAACAAGATTACACCTCATAACCCATTACTACCACCATCCCTCACTACATATTTGCCTTAAAATACTCTCATGAGAGTGGTCGGCATCTCAAACAGTGATTTAGTACGATAAGTATAATCGTTAGTTGAAAGTAGTCATCTGCCAACGTACAACAAATATTTAACATGTATATTTACTTAATAATTATAATCTTAGTTCCACAGCGCGCACGTAGCAAATATCTGTCATAGACACAAATTACCGTTGCAAGTGATCGGTTTTGTCAGTTTAAATCCGGATCAGTTGAAAGAAGGCCCGTTGTTTAGCTAGTTGTTACATGCTTGGTGTCGTGTGTTCTTTGTGCAGACTTAGGCATTACCTGAGGTGTCGACTGAGATGAACTCTTATAAATTGGTCAACACCCAGTTGGCTAGTTGTTAAAACCAAATAGATGAGTTGATTATTTATTGGTTTTCAATTTTGATGAGTGCAGGAAAATGAAATTTGCTTGACGTTTCCTCTGACATACGTGATGAAGGACTTTCCCTAACTTAAATAGTAATGAAAGGTACTTTTCATCTTGTACGTATGTGATTTTTTAATACGCCAAAACGACAGGACGGACTCTTCAGCCTTGGACCTTTAAACAGAACGTTAAACTTACACAAAATCATATTTAACGCTACTGCATCATTTATTTTGTGAAAAACTAAAACTAAAACCAAGGTAAGTAGAATCCAACAAATTGAAAGTGTTCTCTGCGAATTACAAGGACTGTGAAGAAGTAATAACATGAAAGCTACGACATGCTTCTCATCATATGGGATCATCCCTATCCTCAGTAGCACAGCTAGAGGCTAAGTTTAGTTTGAGATCTCTGTAGAGTAATTGTGCAAAGTCGCCCAGGTGAAACCTTTACGGTACGTTAGAGGTTTAATGTTTATAAAACAATGTAAAGGATGTTTACTCATTCTGTCCAAATCCTTAGTACATTGTTGTGGCTTGATAATTTCCCAAGGCACCTTTCTAACAGGGAGCTTTTACTGTTGAAATTTTGGCTCATATTGTAATTTTTGGGGGTTAGATACAATTACTGATCATTTAGCTGTAAAGCTATACTTTATTCGTAATAGTTTATTAACGAATTCAATTAAGAAACTTTAGATTACAGTTAAAAAGTGTGCATACGTTTCTTTAAATAGCATAAAACCTAGTATGATTGTGTTGATATTTCCAAATATGTAAAACAGTTGTTAGATTCAAAGACATGGTTTTACAGAAAACTAGCATTTCTGTTAACATTTATTACAGAAAATCGAGAAGAGAAATCTTCTATCTTCTAACTGGGCAAGGTTGCCTGAGGATTACTTCCGAACTAATAGACACTACATATAGAACTACACTTTATTTTGTAGTATATACATTGTTCATGTTTTTGAGAAAATTAACTATTTACTTGTAATGTATTAAAATATCACAACAAAATCAATCACACTAGACTTATTAACGTGTGTATTAAGCCAGGCCAGGTATATTTGTGTCACTTGTTGAACGTATACGGTGTATTGTATGCATTGTATAGATTATATTTTTCGTATACTAGTCGGAAAAAATAGCTGATGGTATTGTATAGCCAAAGTATAAAAATGTTTCCTGTACTAGTAAGGCCACTTAACATCACCAAGTGTACAACAGACGGCAAAGTCGGTTTCATACTCTAAATCTACTATTTAACATCCTAGGGGAGGACTGGTCCACGAGGAGTCAGTAATGGCTTCAGAACCTCCATGGAATGTGATAGATCAATCTTAAGAGCATCATTGTTAGTAGATCGATTAATAGCTGTTCAAAATTTAACTGTAAAGAAGGATTTGACCTTTGAAACGAGGTCATTGGTACGGTGAGTTCATTCAGATGGATTTTCCAAATTGGCATCTTAATCTACACTCTTTAAAAACGTTTTTAGAATTTTGGAGAAGGTAAAATTTTTTTTTACATACAGGGTTATCAAAAGGTGTACGGGATTTGAAAGTAATAAAAATCTTAATATAATTTGTAGAATATTTATTTTCACATCAAAAGACACAGCAAATCTTAAAAAATGTTTTAAAGTTTCAATGTGAGCTTTGAACGCTTTGCAATGGGGGCCGTTGCACGACACACATCTAGCCGATAGTCAACCTCCGCCAGGTGTTTTGGAGCATTTCAGGAGTCACCGTTGAAATGGCTACGTTGATGCTTCTTCTTCTCTTATCTCTTCCCTCAAGTTGAAGAAATTGAAGGGAAAAGGCATTATAATTTTCCAACAGAATGGAGCTCCAAGTCACTACAGTCTAATCGTCCAAGAAGCTCTCAACAACAAATTTCCTGATCGTTGGATTGGGAGGAATGATCCTGTTTTGTGGCACCTAGAGTCTTGATTTGGCCTTTAGATTTCTTCTGTTGGGTTACATTTAAAACTTAGTTTATGCTGAGAAAATACGTTATCTTCAGCACCTGAGAAGAAGAATCAACGTAGCCATTTCAACAGTGACTCTTGAAATGCTCCAAAACACCTGGCAAGGTTGACTATCGGCTAGATGCTGTCGTCACAATGGGGAGCTAACATTGAAAAGTTTTAAATACATTAAAAATTTAAGACTTTGTCTTTTGATGTAAAATCAAAACTTTACCAATTATATTAACATTTTATTCACTTTCAAATCCCACCACTAAATGACCTGTATTTGTTTAGAAGGCTATGTTGAATTAGGTTTTGAATAGAATGTATCGTTTAGTAAAGTGCAACAGCACAGACTAGACCTTAAAAGGTTCATTCTAACTGAAGCTGAAAGTTTAACCTTCTAAATTGTCTAACCACTAATATTATGTTTTGGGAAAAACTATTGACCTTAAGTTTGCAGCACCGAATTCTTTCAACATGGTGCTTTAGTTAGTTACTTCACACACCCTAATAAAATGAAACTGCTCAACGTGTCCAGTGTATATACCTATATTTAAACGTTAAACGACTCAAGTATACCCTAAAAAGGCAACACGGAAATTTTAATAACATCGGCTGTATCAGCTTTGTTTGAAACACAGTTGTGGTTGACTCGAGTGTGCGTGAGCCTGGTGTGCGATGTGTGGTGTGAGGTGTCTGTTTGGCGTAATCCCGGGTGAGATACGTGGGAGATACGAGCAGGAGCACAATGCTGGGATGCGGAGGAAGTTGCGGCATGCCGGCCAAGGCGAGAGTCGGCCACCAAAACAAAGAGAGGTCTGCCGCCGTCATGAGAGGTGTCTGTCCACGTGACACAACCATGCTGTCTTGGCAATGTTTGTTTACCATAGTCCAAGTTCCCAAATAGTAATCTCTACCCTCATATTAGTATTTTTTTTTTTTAGAACAAGAGCTGTTATTATTCTACCTATTTTGTCAACGTATGGAATACCAATTTTCTAAAACTCAGATATAAGTATTAATAATCATGTATATTAATTATCCATTGTCATTATCGCAAGACGCAACAAAGCACGCTAAAAGAAGCTCCGGTCAGAGCCTTAGCAACGACAGACTGAGGTCGTTGGAGCCTGCAACATGTCTAAAATATTTAATCATACGAAAATCCAAAAAATCGTTTAGAGGAGGAGCTGACTTTCATAAAGCAACAACAGACAGCAATATGTTATTATAATCACCAATATATTACAGAACTGAATTAGTAAGATCCATTTAAAGCCTTAAACCCTCTTCGTTAATAGATTATACTAACTGAAGTACTGTGTTATTCCAGGCTTAGCAGTATTATGCGATGACCGCTTCACCTATCCAGGCATCTTCAGGCAACACAACACAGAACGTAACACAGTTACTAATATCTTGTGCGACGCGTGCGCCAACTCAAGTACAACTAAATTGTTTTACACTAAAACATTGAGAACGAACACGATACATCATTTAAATAGAATGTTTGTAGACTTATCAGGCTACACGTGTTTCGTGGAAGAACTAAAAATGTGCACTTTAAAATGTGTCCACATAATGTCTTAATGTTTATGTGTAAAACAGCCTAATTGTACTTTTGTTAACGCGTGCGTGACACAAGATAGGATTTAGTGAAGTGTTTAGGTTGTGAGTTGTGTTTAGATCGTCTGAAGATGCGAAGTGACAGTCACATGAAAATTTTAATGCCTGCAACGACAGTACTCCTGGAAGTAGAAAATAAATTACTAATTATGGCAATTTTGTAAGGTTGATTATACTTTTTACACATGCCTTAAGATTGAAAACCTTATGCTGAAATAAAAAGTCCCAAAATATAGTAAGAAAACGTATTTGAAAGAATAAGGTGAATTAGGGTGGTTCGGTCACGTGGGGACGTACATAGAACTTGCTGAAAATATAGCAGTCCTGATGCACAAAGCGTAACCACGCGGCAAGGTAGACGAGCTGTGAAGCGAGGTAAGCCAAACAGAAACCAGCCATATTTCACCACCGCATCCTTTGCCTGACCTTAGCCACTATTTCTCTGTCAAATATACAGCTAAAAGCTAAATAACATATAACAGACATTGCTAGTGAAAGTTACGTTATTCTTTTAGAAGTACCTGGTAACCAGCAAGACCGTACCCTCTCCCCTTAACTGAATGAATGAAAATGTTCAAACGTGCTTTGGTATTTGTATTAAGGGCAACTAAAATATTTTTTGTCATATTTTGGGGTTTGATCTTTACCCGAAAACAGTAGTAGTGGTGATGATCTTTAATAATTTTTAATTTACCCCATTGTGTAACCCTTCATTTGAAAGATTATAAAAAGACAAATTCATTGATATATACTATTTAAAAATCGACTACCCTATTCAAAATGGTGGTGCAAAACATATTTCATTGTTTGAACTCATAAAGGGAGCGCCGCTGTCGTTTTCAACATGTTGAAATGAAATAGCCGATTCCTTTTTTGGGTGATTAAATATTTAAAATAATTTGCTACAAAATAGACTTTGCATACTTTAGAAAAGAGCCACTTAAAAGAAAACTTATTTTCAAAAGTACTAAATAATAAAGTACCTAGGTACGTAAAATAATATTATTACTAAGCATGTCATTTTAAAGCTTTAATCACCCAAAACCTAAATCCATAGTTCTTTTGAAAGTTTTGGACACGATAGCAGCGGCGTCTATGTGCTGTCTGCTCAAACAATGAAACACGTTTTGAGCCACCATCCTCCACATCCGCCAACTCTATTTCCGGGTGGGGGCGTAATATGGCAAAAGTACTTAATTTTGCCTTTAATAATATAATGTCATAGCTCGTTATAGATGTTCTTTCATGCGAAGATTAAGGGGAGAAGGGATGGACCTTTTGAGCGCCAGCTCGTTTATGTAGATATTAAGAAAAGTCAAATCAATTTTGATATAAATGAAGTAAACTTACAATTAATTTTTTAATGCTATAAAATTAGTTGACAGCATACTAACCGGTGGTACACACGTTATAACTATGTTACATATGTACGTTATAATTGGTACATAATATTTATGTTGGCCAGATGATAAAACATTATCCCCAACAAGCGTTGATATTGTTTGGTTACATCACAGCCACGTGCCTCGTGTGAACGGGTAAACAAACAGTTGTATAACGAGGGATAACAATTAATCGGTCAAACACCGGCGTGGCGGAACAAATCGTGAGTGCGGGCCGCACCTACGCACGCGTGCTGACCGCCTGGCTACAGTCACGTGATCACTCTTAGAACAGCTGATTATCTCGCTGTATACTCTCCACACTTTGCGTTGCGTGTACGCGCCACCACGCGGTAGTACGCCAAAATCCGTAAGGAGGTCAGGTTTTGAGGATGATATAGGTTTAAAGCGGCTCAGATAGTCTCAGTGATCATCTGATGATACCTGTATCAACTCCCACCATCGTTTAGACATATCAGACCATCACCTGCGTGGTTCGGAAGTCATGTTAAGCCGTTGGTACTTGTAGTTTCATTGGTCATTGAGCTATTAATTAAATATTCATTCTAAGGATGAGTCGGCCTTAGTTTGTATCAAGACTGCGCCTCATAAAGGCTAGGTCCCACGGCCTGTGTTTTCGCAGGCCACAGGCGGCCAGGCGTCGGTACACGGACAGCGGGCCGCCTGTGTATTTTGAGGCGGGATCGTTCCCACGGCCCGTGACTGCGGTACGGCGCGGAGCTACGGACGGCCTGATGGCCTTGATGTAGTCGGCGGGACGGCCTGCATTGCACAGTGACGAGTGAGTTGATGTTGACGTGAATGATGAGCGAGTCAGATAGTGACGAGATAGTTGCGTGTGCCGCAGCATATTATGTAGCTTTAAGTGGCGAATATTTAAAGAGAAAAGTGAAGAGAAAGAGGCGTTGGTGGATGGATGCATATAACAAAAGTCGTAAAAGGTAAGTATTGTCTATATCACTTTAGATATACCATTGAAGTGCGTCAATGATGTTAGTGAATAAATTGTTCCTTTTTATTAGTGAGTATATTATAGTCAGTGTCTATAAAAACCGTTCATTGCAAACATTATTAGATGTGGCTTTATTCCATACTGTGTTTATAGGAAATACTATAAACAAACCCATATAATAAAATGCTCGTATTAAAATAAGCTAATGTACTCGTAAAATGCACATTTGAGATAAACTACTCAATATTATATCGTTAACAACACTAAAATAATTTCTTGCAAGACGTTCCTAAAATAAGCTCCATGCTTTTGAACTTTGATCACTCAGCACTTTAAAACTTCAAGTAGTAGGGGGTACAAATATCGCTAGGGGCAAATATTTATATTTTAATCATAACTATAATAACTAGAATATTTTCAGTAACAACATGGAGTACTGTATTTTTCAACCATCCAAAAATGTCCCCATCGTAAATCCTAAACAATTTTTCTTGACAGTGAGATGTATTATTTAATAAATTTTGAATGGATCAGAATTTTTAAACATTAAACATTCCGTGCGGACTCCTTCCTACACTATGTGAAATATTAAAATAAACTATTGATTTAGCTTTGCGTTTCTGTCAGATGGCGATAAGTTATTTTAACAATAATTTTTAATACGAGTGTACAATGTCCTGAAGTTATTATCCCTAAACATTAATTAGGAAAATCCCTGTACAGTATTTGGTTAATATTGCAACTGCGGCCTGAAAGTTAATGTTTTTTTCCAGATACAATGGTAGCGACATGCTAACTGACTTAACCAAAGAACCATCAGGACGATTCCAAAACTTTTGCAGAATGTCTTCTAGTGACTTTGAATATTTACTAGGTAGAATCGGCCCCAGGATAAGTAAAAGGAATACAAACATGAGAGAAAGTATTCCGATTCAAGAAAGATTAGCTGTAACTTTAAGATTTGTAGCCAGTGGAGACAGCTATGCAAGTTTATCATTCTTATTTAAAATATCAAAACAAACTGTATCACGATGCGTTGACGAAGTGTGCAAGGCTTTAATGGAAGCACTCAAAGAAGAAGTAAAGGTAAGAAGTTGTTTATTTTATTATAACTTCATTTATTGTCCACACAATGTTTGTATAACTGGGTATACGTAAAAGAATTGCAAGCATTATTGTTGATTGCTGTTGAAATTAGACAATAGTTCAACAATACTTCCATGTTCTGTATCGGAATGTTGTGGAATGGCATCTCCATTACCTTGTGATGAAGTGGATGGGTTCGGTGTAGGTGCAGGTGAAAGAAGGGACTGCGAGTTTTCGCTAGAACCAAAGGCTGAAGGCTGGTACAAATGGTTAAAATTTGTAAAATTAGGTGGTTGTTGGTAAAAGTGCTGATTGGGCATGGCATTAAGCAGACAATTGAGTTTTAGCGTGAAACATAAGGTTATTAATTTCGTGCATAACGATATCGCGTTTATGTTCATCAAGTACTTCCAACCTGGTACACAAAAGATCACAAAACAGTTGAGTTTCACTTTTCTTCATTTTTTGTTTTGTAGCGACCTGTTTTAGAAAGCCATAAGCCTCATCCATTCGTTGTCCAATAACAACCACGTTTTCGGGCTTTTCTTCCAACTGGAGGACCACCTTTATGAACAGTTGAGTTTCCAGAGTCTCTGTCGTTGTCTTTTGATCCAGTAGACTCGCCCTCGTTATGTGCGGCATTAAAAGGTTCATCTTCATTGTCTGGTGGAGTATTATCTTCAAAGGAGCATCATCATTTTTTGGTCTCTGCAATAAATGTATGTGTTAATAGATGTTATTAGTAATCATGTACAAGTAATAATTAACCTAATAGTGGACATATCACCTGCAATTTTAAATACATGTAATTAATCTACATTTTATCATAAATAATTATTACGTCGGTCACAAATTGTAACGTAACGAGGGATATAACCAGTGAGTGGCCAACACGGTAATTTATTGGATATTTATATATATTTGACTAATATTTTACAATGTGAGACTTTTCCTTTAACCGATCATTCAATGGTTCACTCACCAACATAACTTTGATAACCTACTTTCACATAATTTGATTTGCAGAGGGTAATTAATCATTGTTATTTTTCAGTTACCGCAGAATGAAGAAGAGTGGCTGGCCATTAGCAAACATTTCGAGATGCAATGGAATTTCCCAAACTGTTTGGGAGCAATCGATGGCAAACATCGTCATACAGTGCCCACCAAATGCAGGCACTGATTTTTTTAACTACAAGGGACACTTCAGTGTAGTACCTTGCCCTCGTGGATGCAGATTACTGTTTTACTTATGTTGACATTGGTTGTCAAGGTCGCATAAGTGATGGAGGAGTTTACAATAACTCATCATTGTTTTCAAAGCTACAAACAGGGCAGCTTAATCTTCCACGGGATAGGCAGTTGCCTTCATCAGACAAAGTGTTGCCATGTGTCTTTGTAGGTGACTCCGCTTTTGCCCTAACTCGTCATTTGATGAAACCGTACCCCGGTTTGTTAGACAAAGGAAGTCCCGAAAGAGTGTTTAACTATAGGTTATGTCGTGCACGACGTGTAGTTGAAAACGTGTTTGGCATAATGGCTTCAGTTTTCAGGGTGTTTAGGAAACCAATGTTGTTGGACCCCGAAAAAGTTACAAATGTCACTTTAACATGTGTACTTTTACATAACTTCATGAGGAAGAGTCATTCATCAGCTACAATTTATACACCTCCCGGTACTTTTGATACTGAAAATGAAGGAAGATTAGTCCCAGGAACATGGAGGGACGACCAAAGTGGAATGACTTCATTCATGAGCACAAAGAGGACGCCCAGAAAACCAGGTGCAATAGCTAAGGCATTCGCACATCTTTTGCTGAATACTTTACAACAAGCGGAAAGTTGTCTTGGCAAGACAAGTACTGTTAAGTGAGCAATTTTTGTGTTTTCATATTTAGAAATTATGGCAACCAGTGAGATAATTGTTCTACAACATTTAGACTTTTGTATGCATATTTTCGCTAATTTTTAACAACTTTTCTGATCTGTTTGATAATTTTCACTTTATTTTAAATCTGTCATAAAACATTATTATATAATAAAGTCTCTTTCTAGCTTATCCATGTTATTTTCTAACCTTTATAATATTTCTGTTATAACACGGCAAACATGTTGTAATGCAACTGTTAAGAAATATTAACAGAATCTATCTGAATTAATTACAGCAGACATCAAAACATCAAATAATAAAGCTATTGAAACGTACTTTAAAAACCAGCTACTAAATATAATAAAATATAATATATAAAATATAAAGTAGTTAACATACATCAATAGTAAAAAGATCGTGATTGAGTGCCATTGAATTAGGGTACACAATTATGTTACCCCAACATAAAATATCCTGTCATAACCTAACTTAACCTAACCTAAATATAGGTACCGTAATAAGTTATCTAAAATAATGAGCAGGGCGAGTATTTCTTACCTCAGTTGTTGTAGTTCCCCGTGCTGAGTAAACAGTGTGCAAGAAGGATGCCATTTTCTCATATGCGAACCATTCCGGCTTGTACACTTCACATGTTCCACTGCCCGTTGTAGAACTTCTTAACTTTTGCTGACAACTTCCTGAAAGTTGACATTAAGTTTTCCTTCTTCCGTTTAAGATTTTTCAATGAACACTCAACACTAATTTGCGCTTGAATGCGCTTCCACGCATCGTAGACGACGTTCCTGTCTTTATGGTGCTCGTTTTGCGGGTTCCAAATTGCCGGTTCGGCCTCATATAGGTCTAGAAACTCAATAATAACTTCGTTCGTCCACTTTATTGCTAACGCGGTGACACACTCAACTGAACTGAGTAAACAAAATTGTCTAGCCTAGTCTGGCATCTATCAGGTCGTGGGAACGGTGCCTCAGAGCAGACTCGCCCGCCTCAACTCGGACCACAGGCCTTTGATCCCACGACCAGCTATCCGATGGATGGCAGACAAGGCCTTACGGGCGGCAGGCCGTGGGAACGAGGCTTTACTACCACTCATCCTTCACCACATATTAATTTAAAATACCCTCATGAGAGTGGTCGGCATCTCAAATAGTGATTTAGTGGAACACAGCGCATGCGTTGAGTCAAATCACCGAATCATCAAGTTACTGACATGAGACTTGTAATAAAAATAGTTAAATACTTATTTAGACTAATGGTTAAACATTTTGATTAAGTAGACAGTAGTATACTACAAAGTTAATAATATACAAACCATTAAAATGATTTGATTATAAAATTAACAAAGAAGGAAGAGGACGGTAGTGGTGCGGTGGTGCCTTAGCTGTGTTCCAGTCCATTTAGCCCAATGTATTTTACGGGTGTGTCAAACGCATACGAACGCAGTCCAACGCACCTTGCTGCGGTAGATGCGATAGATGCGGTAGCTGTGCTTATGTCCATATGTTCAATGTGCATCTGGATGCATGTAGGTGCGTACATGCGTTTCTACCACAAGGTAATAGAGAACAATCTGGTTGAGGCTTAGCTTTTGAGGAAATATACCATACAAATATATCAGTATTGACAGGAACTTCAGGTTGCGGGTTCAAATCCAACTGTGGGTATTTCGTGTTTGCACTTCCTCGCAGTCAACTCAATTACGTGAAGGAGGTGAGAAGCTGTGACGAATAGCGTATCCTGGTAATTAACTGTTGAACCAAAATAGTGCCGGGTTCACAGTTAACTAACTCTTTGCCGTGATGAATTGAATATTTCATCAAAACTCAAGAGAATTTCTTTCCCTTCATTGCCTGTAAACCAACAGGTATTTTTTGGTTCTTGTAGTGAAAGAGAAAGCCTTTTAGAGAATCAAAGTAAGGTATTAATCACCTAAGAACAAGCCATGTTGTTGACATAATTGTAAATAGTTCTAAATAAACCAATTTAAATTAACATTGTTATAAACATATGTTTAGTGTATAAAATAACATAGATTTTATTTTCAACACAGTCCTCTTTCACAGTTGGCTGATAAATGTCTGTGATTGGTCGTCCGTTGCCTACAGCCAGCCGGGCAGTCAGTCGTGGGACAGCTGTCACTGGCCGAGAACGTGCTTGGTTTCTCTTATTATTTATTAGTTACTTTAATTAACTTTTGTACGTGTTGTATTGTTTTCTAGTCTAGCTGTTCGTAAATTTAATAGATTCAAGGAAAATGTTAAAAACATACAACAAACTCATGTTGTTTGATGGAAGGTGACAGGTCAACTTGATGAGCACTTTAGGCCGGCACATTTCCTAATGTTTTGTGTTATGTTTTAGGTTATCTTTCACCTGAATCCTGATCAGATCCCACATCTAGATACTTGATATTGTTCTAGTTTACTAAAAAAGATCGAAAACGTCCACAACAATACAGGGTTATTACAAATAATGTTCTCGATTTCAAGTGTCCATAAAATGTAGTTTTAAATGTTATATAAAGAAACAAAATGGTTACATTTTAAGAAAACTCAAAAGTTTCGTCACAAGTACTCGTAACTTTAAATTTTTAATATAGGTACCCCTTGTGCTACAACTGATTTCAATCCTATAATCGTGTTCTTGCTTTTAAGATTGTCTTGATCCATTGCTTTGATGACATTGGATCCGTTGTTGGATAGCCAGTTTGCTAATATAAATTGTGCTGTGTAAACCTTTTCTTTGATGTATCCCCACAAGAAAAACTAACAGAAAGTGTTATCCGAAGATATTGAAGGCCAGTTTAGGAGTACGTCATCATTCGGACCTCCGCGCCCGATTCATGTCCCAAGCACAAATGATGAGCATTAGTAACATCTTTTACAAATGCGACCATTTGTTTCAAAACTCAATTACTACTTGCGATTAGATTGGTTACTAGGTGAATCTTCATTAAACCTGGTTCTAAAACTTAGTTGCGCACTAATAAAACAATGGATAATGTGATAATCCATTACACAACAATCATTACTGTCTTCAAACTCAACCATTACACAACACGTATAACAGTTGACTTGAGAAACAGCAGGTACGCACCCAAACCAATATAAATAAAATGTATGAGTTTTCTTTCCAATGGTACCAATTAAAATGGTATAAAAGCAAATTTACCCAGTAATAATTATAATCAAAATCAGAACATTATTTGTAATAGCCCTGTATTTCAACCGCAGAAATTATACACTCGTCAACAGCACACTTCAAACAAGTATTTGATAAACAAACTGGAAATGTATGAACGTAGTTATTTTAACAATATAGTTCTCGTTTCAAACATTATGTTTTACATGTTCCACGGTAATTTTGTTTTGGTCAAGAGCATAACAAACCGTATTTTCACTGCTATGAAAACATTATTTTAGCTCCATTGTATCGTAAACTGAGATTAGTCGACAACGGCAATATCGTCTCAGTTTCCTTATTTTTAAAGTATTCAGGGAAAAATCTTTATGACAACACGTTGCGTACACTGTTGTACGTGTAATTTTCCATGAACCTCAGGAGCAAAAATAGTGCTTGTTATCCTTGGGTCGAAAGGTTGTTTGTTTTCATGAGGTTTGTGTTTATTTCTGATGTTTTGAATGCGTTTAAGCTCCAGGATATCCACAGAACTGGAACTATTTGTTATCCAAGCTCAGTATGGTCTCGCCCAAACAATGTTTTCTTTTCCAAACACGCTGAATTTCCCCGTAAAAACAACAGAGAAATGTCTTGGAATTTATATACTTACGTGATTTGTCATCCGTGTTTGAGAATAATCCGTCCTTGAAGGTAAACCACAAAAGGTAGTGTTTTATTATAAACAAGACGTTTTAACGTTAGAATGTCATCAGTTAAAATAGAATGATGGAGAGGTTTAAAATTATTATTATGTACATAAAGGTAAACTAATTACACAAAGGTGGTGTGGTTTAAACCGTTATCACACTGTTTTTAGTGATTCACTATTTACTTCAAATAAAATCATGAACTATATTATATGTTCAAAATAGAGACAATTCAATATTAAATTGAGATTATTAGCTTATTTTAATATTATAATAAAAACTGAAGTACGTAGTACAAACTATATCAATTGTCTTAATAAAATTACATTTCAGATCTGACAATTAGTTTGATTGTAACAAAATTGATATGGACAAAAGCCACACAGGCATTGGTAGGAATTCGTGTATTAGTTAATTAAATTGCCCAGAGTGCCTTAGACTTGGATATAATTATAATACTTAAAAATAAAATGGCAGGTTTCCTTGTATGGAGTTTGAGTTGTTTACGACCGATCCACGATGAATGCTAAAGGAATAAAAGAAATTATGATGCACGAACGAGCTAGCTTTACCAACGATTCATTATTCAGCAGTCATAGGTAATTAATTAATTATACATTTTATTGATAAATATTCAATTATGTTTAACTTAAAATATGCAAACAAAACCGACCAATAAATTGTAGTTATGGGTAAGATGCCATTTCGGTATTTGAAGCATGCAGGGTGTATCACAGGAAAGTTGATGAGCCGGTTGAATTGTGGTGGGTAGTGCAAACAGGGCTGAAATTAATATGTAAGCAGGATTGTTAGTGATGTGTGATTGGACAGAGGTTGAAAGTTGAACTTGGTGAGTAGTTAGTTTGAGTGGTGGTGGGTAGTGGGAGCAGGATATCAGAACTCATCATAGTTTGTGTTGTAGGTGATTTGATTATTATTTGGTATGGGAAATAAAACTGGGAAGGTATATTTTGTGTAAAGGCAGAATGTAAGGGAACAGATTGGTTGGTAAGTTAGAGATAGCTAGTTTCAGTTACCTATAAATTATGTGCATAGAACGGGTACATCTGCAGCTAGTTAAAGTAAATCTCGCTTTAAAGTAAATTGTTAAGTTACGTAACATTAGTTTTCAAACCATTTCTCTAGGTTTTATTATAATAAAGCTCCAGCATTAACACACTTGTGAGGTTCAGTGGTAAAATCAGTTTCAGTGAAGCCCATATATGCAGTCGTGTTTCTGAAGAGTGTGAGAACATTCTTTTCATCGGAGCCTGAATAAGACGTATTCACCGTATTCTTAGAATTTTCTGTTAGTAACGCCTCCAATACTTCTCAAATCCTTTCCAACGTCGAGTCTTCCTATTGGATCCCGATTTCAATTAAGGGCAAGTTTTATTATTTTCCTCGACTATAGCAGGTTACGTGTTTTAAGAATGGTTGACTAACATGCGCTATTTGCTTAAGTAGAAATTTCCGTTTTTGTATGGATAAAATAGCATTGCAAAGCTCTCTTATTATATTTTCAACAACTATGTTATTCACATTCCAGAACTTTTTCAAATGACCCAAAGACCTGGTACGAAGCTTTGTTGCTTAGATCTGTGGCACACTTAAACGACAACTGTGTACGTCCGTAAAGGATCTTTGATGTGTTCATTATTAATGTGTAAATAATGGCCCATGTGGTTTTTATATGTTTTTGTTTACATTATAAGCTATTTATTCCAGCTTTGATGACCGTCTTGTAAATTCTTTTATATCAACTGCTCTTCAAAGAAATCTTTAAAACGTGGCTATTTTCTGACTTTGTAAAAGCAAGTTGCATAGCAATGACTCCCAACAAGCTCGTATTTCCCATAATACACAAGATTATATGATACAAAGTAGATGGGCACGTTTCAGTCTTGAGGACAATTCAGTCCTATATCGTTGTATAAATCAATTTTAAGGAGCCCGTCGGGGTTCTCTTTCCCTTATTTTTTATCGTTAGATACATACGATGTGGTGTTCATTTCACAGTTGAATAGTTTTGACTTTTTATTTATTTGTCAAATGTATTTGACATTTATAATGGTTTTAACATTATTATATTAAGTAATTTGATCTCAAACATGGAACTAATACAAATTAATTAACATACATATTTATAACAGGGTCATCCAGTGAACTTTATTGTTTTTGGAAAAATCATAACTTGTTAAATTTTGGGATACATAACTTTTTATAGGTTTCAAACTAATCACAAAAGGGGGATTTTATTATAGTGTTCATTTTGAAAATAATATCGTGCATATGATGTCCATTTGATGCAATGCATTTTTCTACTCTTTTGTCTTAAGCTTCGCTGTACGCTGTTCAACATCTCTTGAGAAATACGGTTGATTTCTTCAATGATCGCCTGCTTCAAATCTTTTAAATTACGTGGTTTTTCCTGTATATCTTTCTTTTAGATGCCCTCACAAGAAAAATCACAAGGTGTGATAGATCGGGGGACCTAGGAGGCCAGGGCATGTCTCCACGAGCAGAAATCAGTCGGCCGGGAAAATGTCGTCGGAGAAAGCTCATTGAGTCATTGGACGTATGGCATGTCGCTCCATCTTGTTGAAACCATACCCGCCTCTTTCCTATTCGATTGCGTCGAAGTCTGAAAGAAAAAAATCTTTCAACATCGCGGTATAACGCTGAGAATTAACTGTAACAGTAACACTGTTCTCCTCAAAGAAGTAAGGTCCACAACCATGTTTTCCCAACAGCACACCACATGCTGTTTCGAGGGCTGTGAAGAGATTTTTTGATGGGTTTGTCTAGGATTTCATTTCCCCAATATCTAAAGTTTTGTTTGTTGACAAAACCGTTCAAGTAAAATGTGCTTCATCGCTATAAAACAAAATCCTCTTCATTGTCCTCAAACAAATCTTGCAAACTCTGACAAAACCTGACTCGTTTGTTGTAGTCTCTTTCCAGTAACTGTTGACACATAACCATCTTGTATGGATGAAACTTTAGGTCGACTTTCAAAATTTTGTAAAGTTGTTTGACTCAAGTTCATATTAGATGCACGTAATCGGATTGAACGGTTGGGGCTCTGGATAATTCACCCTTTACTCTTCAATGTTTTCTGTTCTTACTGTTCGTCTTGTTCATTTTTCTTCTTCATTAAAAATTTTTACCCACAATAAGATCAGATTACGTCTTGGCATCGTTCGGTGAGGAATTGTTGACGCCGAAAATCCCGAAGAGTTTGAGTAATAGACTCATTATTTGCAAAAATCTTCTCACTGCAATAACACGATTGTTCTGTCAACCAAACAATTTTGCATTGTTATGGTAAACAAAGAAACAACAACTGGTTGGACAACATATGATCTCAAAAAATTCCCTTGTTGTGAACATAATTAACTGCGCATCACTGTCAGGTAAAAATAAAGTAGTACTATACCAATTAAAACATCAAAGTTCACTGGATGACCCTGTATAACCAGCGTAAAATGGATTTCCATCAATAAAGAAATTTAACTTGTTGATATCTTGCAAAAAGAAGAATATTGTTGCTTGTGGCTAATAAAGTGGCAATATTGAGTCAACGTAACAGAACTCATATTGAGTTTATCTATGAGTTTGTGACTCTGAATGCTACCACTGTCATAGTTTATAAAATATGGGGTTTATTTAGCTTGTTATGCGTTTAACAACAGTCATATTGAATCTCTGTTCACCGTATCGATTTACAAACTTAATCAACTGTCCAAAATGCGAATATTGGACTGTGTTTACTCATACTTACTAATGACTGGGCCAAAGGTATATTGTAGACCAATATACCATAAGCACTACTTCAGGAGGTGTAAAACTAATTATTGCAGCTATATTAAAAATCAAAGCTGAATCAAAGTTAGGATTGATTTTATTGCCTAAATGGTTTAGAGGTTTCAACAAGAGTTATGTCCTGTACTAAACAGCTATTGATAGTAATATTACGGTTTAAAATTGCATTAAACGTTGCTGGCTTAAATAATACAACAAATGGGATCGATACTATTAGGATGATTGTTATCTGGTTTCCCAAGGCATGTTACAAGATAAATGTTTCAAACTTTAAAATTGACGAACTTTGAAAAATGGGGCAGCTTTCAAAAGTTTGCAGAATTTATCTTGTAACATGTCATTTTAAAGCTTTGAGTCCAAAAACTAAATCTGTAATTTGTTTTCAAAATTTTTAAAATATATAACAACAAAGTCCATTTATTTGCTTAAAAAATGAAAAACGTTTTGATCCGCCATTTAGTACAAGAACGTTGTAAAGTTTTGTTTATGGTATCAATGATTTTGTTTTTTATACCCTTTCAAATAAGGTGTCACAAGGGGGAGGTTTGTTTTGAAAAGGTTTTTGGGTGGGGGTGGATAACGAAAAGTACGTCATAAGAAACTTCAGGACCCTATAAAACATTCCTTAAAGGGTTTTTCAAAATGTTCTCCCTTTCAAAAGTTAGTTAAGGTGGGGGAGAGACATGAAACTCACCCTGTATAATACATTTGTATATAAAGCTTAAAAAGCTCAAAAATCTAGGGGTCAGGTTCGGTGCACCTTTCATAGTCCCGGGCCAGGGTCTTACCATACAGCATTAATATCTTATAATATCTTATTAATATTTTCCAAAACTCTATAGTGTAATAATAATATATAGAATTAAGGCAATTAGATTTGTTTTAATTTATAACTTTCTTTTACTCGTAGGACAGCAAGACCCTTGTAATTGTGTTGACGATTTGTTTGTATGTTTCACGTCTCTAGACTGAGTTCAATAGTTTTACGACTTTGTTTGATTAAACTACTTTATTTTTCGAGCAATAGTGGCAATCTAGAAATTCCACTGAGCAGTTATTGCAATGTGTGACACTGGACGGATAATGAATCTGACAATGGCCGATAGAAAATAATGAAATCACGGATCTGTTTCCACGTATAACGAAGTTCCTGGATATTGCAGAGTTGATATTCAACCAGTTATTGTGTTATACTTTACTTGTTCCATGATTTAGTTTGTCTCATAATTCGATTTCGAACCAAACACATTTGAAAGTCGGAGTATATTCAGTTGTATTTGCTTTGTATTAGGTTATATTGTGTAAGTTGAACTTAATTGTCAATAATTTAAAGTTACCCAATCTAGTACCATATAATACATGAGGATTGAACACTGTGAGTAGTAACGTATAAATTTATTCGACATTATCTTTTCGACAAACATTTCATTGGTAAGAAAACTTTAAATTGAATCAAGTATGATAAGGAATCACATCAAGTGAGTTTATGATTTGATGTAAATATGCTCGCTTCCCCGGTCCTTGGTTATTTATGATAACCAACGCCAGTACGGGCTGGCGAAAAGCCGGCTGCCTTTATGTAGGCAGTGTCTGTGTTGGCGTCCAGCCCAGGAACGCTTGGGTGCCTTGGTCTGGGGGGTGACCTCGCATAATTGTTTTGAAGGGATACACAACACCGTATAAGTAAATATTTTTGGCACTAAAAATTAAAAACCGATCTTTTCTATCTAACTTTTATCCAACCGATCTAACTTTTATTTATACTTCTCCTTCGCTGTATTTCCTTAACTGAAATTGAAGGAATATCAAAACAGGCAATGCCTTTGAGATCCTATATCTCCTTCTATTATTGTATAAACCATCATATATTGAAATTAGTTTTATAATAGTCTATATTATTTGCACAAAATATTATATTATAACTAATGTAATTAATAACTATGTATTTAGCTATCTCTAGGTTGTTTTATACTGTATTCTTAGCCTGTAAAATTCAGCCCTGGCAGGAAGAAGATTTCATTCTTTATTTTAAATTTAAATTGTCTGATTTAGATTATGTATTTATAATTGTATATTTTAAATAATCAAGAAAAAAATAAATTTTTATTCTTATTCATTATTTCTTAAATAATAACATTATTACACTCATTTTAGAAAAAAACTCATAATTACTATATTTTCATAAAAACAGAATTATATTATTATACATTAATTATAAATACAATTAATTATATATTATACATTAATTATACTTAATTAGAGCTATAACTATCGAATGCAAGTATTAAATGGTAAAGTAAATTCGCTAAACTCACGCAAGCAGCGCTTAAACGTTTAGCTGTGTGTGTCGGCCTGGTTTTAAATTTAGTTAAACAACCTTTGCACCTTTTAATTTGAGGAAGCCTTTGTTACCAAATCATTCATGCGAACTTAAATTAGATGGAAAAGCCTCTGACAATAATTAGTTGCCGGGCTTCAAGCTAACTTGAGCTTTGAACTTTCCTTTCAAGTCAAATGGTTTCCTTCTTGATGAACGGTTGAGCTTGTCGTTTCAAGGATCGAGAAAATACTGGGACACAATGATCAAAGAAAGTATGTATGTACAAAATATCTACTGAACTCAATGATGAATTTGCAGACCCGAGGAAAATCTAAGAGGTTAAAAAACACATGAGGTTTTCAACTTAATTTGATTTAAACTAGTTAAATGGTTAATTTAAATTTAAGGTTAGCTTAAAACGTTACTTAAAACGGAGACGGATGTCGGAAATTACTATTTAACTGTCATGATAACTTAGACCTTTATTACACTTCCTATTTATAGTTTACATTTATGATAAAGAAAGATGAAACTAATTTAACAAAACCAATATTTGTAATTTTATAATTTATAAATTATAAATATTGGTTTTTTGTTTTCAAATTAATTTCTTCTTATTAATCCAATATTAGAGCTCACTTTTCAATATTATGATAAGTTCTTTGAAAATTCGTACTATCATTGTAAATATCGAAGCTATATTCGGCGTTATTGACAAAATAGACCTTTTAGTACAAATTGATGCAAAAAATATTGTTCTAGGTCACTCAGATTTCTAATATGGAAAACTACTTTTATATTAAAAGAAAGGTGTTTAGGATGTACGTAAACTATACGTGTGGATACACATTTTACTCTGATTGCGAAATTCATGTAATTTGCATATTCTACAGTTTTGGAGCCAAGGACAACGCCAAAGGTGCTAATAGCATCATAAACACCCTAGTCCCGTGAGTGCTTTATTTTCTGTATCAAATTAAAACACAAATTGAATAATACGTGTGTACATTTCCAGAACCGAACTGAAAAGAACGAATTCTGACTACTACAAGTATTAAGAACTAGACGTTCGGACAAAACTACCCTTGGCTAGATAAACAATAGAACCATTAACGAAGGATAGCGAGGGAGAGATTGCAGTGGATTTAAACAAATATACTTGAATATTGTGGTCAAGACTCTTGAAGAACCGATAACAACTCCTGCGTCTGCATCTACAGGAGGTGAATGGATTAACAAATACCATCAAGTCTACAGTGCCTCGTGGTGAGGATCTCACAGTTTGACTTGTTTGCTTTCTATTTAGGAGGGTTGTTCAACCAAGAAAGAACCCATGTTTACCACTGAAATAGCGAAGTATTGATTATTTATCTCCTGTTGACGAAGGGTAGGTGGAATCCCAAGTAAATCTTTTGTTTCAAAAACATCGGCTCTAGAAGGGTTGTCTTGTCTGGCTCAGTTCTTTGAAGAGAAACGTGTGCCACTGACCTTGCCAGTCAAGAGAAATGGAAGTAGCGATATTCCAACTTTGCTTTGCTCATAAAAGTGGGAAGAATTTCATTAGAGTACAATAAATCAAATTATTATTCTAGCAACTGATGTATATACAAATGAACGAAAAATTACTTAAAGAGTCCTAAATGTTGTAACTTCTTTTGTGTTCGCATTATGTTAGTAAGCTTATTTAGTATAAAAACCATATTTAAATCGTTCAAGCTCTATTTGCCTATATTTTTCTTATCTATGCACAATAACAATGTACTTAAAAAGCTTACAAGGTTTTAAAACATGTATTTTGTAAACCTTTGTCCATGTTCATAGCAGGATCACACAGTATTGCGTACGGCTGACTGGTGTTTTCACTTGCGCCTGAATAAATCTTGCCGCCACACTGAGGTTTGAGTGTACGAGTATGTTGTCCTGGATCAGGACCTTAGCGTACAGTCCAACCACTTCGCATAAAGACAACTTTAATTAACATGCTTAATTAATATTGGTGAACACTAACAATTATTATCTGAATCCCAAGCCATACAACTGGTATACAGTAGTTCAATACTTGCAAAATTCGCTAGTAAACTGTAGCTCAGTGCAATAACTATGGCATTATTTCAAATTAACTAATTAATTAAACGTCGTTGAAGCAGCCTCTATATTATCGATCGTATAGTCAGCAAGATGTAGTCAGGCTCTTTAATCATCCACCCTGTGATTTGCTCTTTGGTCTTTAAAATGGTTATAAGATTTGACTTAGAAATTCAATGATCTATCTTGGAAGATGGAAAGTCAATGCTTAGAAACTATATACTTTTAAAAACATTAGTTTTACAGATACAGTACTTTTAAAACATTATAGCTAGTGGCGACAAACAATGGTTCCGCTTAGGAAGCGATTTCATAGATTTAGCTTGAAAAAAGTTCTTTTGAAGCTAGAAAAAGTAGGTACTTATACGAGGTTGTGTAATTTTGTTTAGATTCCTTACCAGTTGTTTAGATTATTTACGAACACCATATTATAACGTGCTCTTCTTATCCAACGAACAAATGCAAAAAAACTCAAAAACTATAATGTGGGTAGATTTTTGGTACCTTCTGATCTGAGTATTCTGCATCATTTCAAATCCGGCCATGATACAAACTCCATTAAAACCGTTTTTGCTCGTGGTTGACATCTTCGACGAGATTGTCAGACATATCTTCGCTTCGTGGGACTACCGACCGGAGAATGCTCCCAGTAGGACAAGCTAGTTGAGGAAACTTCGCGCCGGATTGTGAGTAGACTGTAAAGTTTGAATTGTGAACTAAGGTACTGTGGGTGATTATTCAGTTGTTTTAAACATTATTATTGTTATTCTAAGATTGTGAATAAACAGTGAATTAACAACGAGACATCCTGTTAGGTGTAATCCGTGAAAACAGTAGAGTATATGGTTTAGGTAAGTGTTAGAATATACATACGTCTGATTAGATAAGGCCAGGAGGTAGAGGACTCTTGCCGGCTCACTGGCTGCGGTTTCCAAGTCAGTGAATTCTAGCCTTGACTCAAGTATCTCCCTGCATATTTAAATGGACTTGATACCCTTCTTTTAGTCTTTACTGCACTTTAAGCCACTGTGTAACGTGCTTATATGCTTGCGGGAGTATTAGAGACACACTTGTAACCTTAACGTATGAGTACCTTAATGTATAACTTGTAAAATCAATAATAAGACGGACAACTAACCATTTACCTTTAGTGTAGTCACAAATAGTACATCATGTTATTTTTGACGTTGAGAACCAATAAAAAGTATTTTAATTATGTTTTATTTAAAGTTTTAGTGAAGGCGATTCTCGTTTTCACGGCTGGTTTAATTTAATTACTCCCCAAGAACTTGACCGGATTTTTGTAAATTAAACTTATAATTTAGTGAAAACGTACCAAAGGAAAACTAAACTAACCCAAACTTGCACTATGAATTTTTCTTTAGTTGGTCCATAGTCAAAGTAAACATAACAAATCCCTCCAAGATTATTATTTTGCATTTGCTAAAGAGCCTGGCATTCGTCCTATTCACTGAAGTTGTGGATTTGACAGTGTTTATCTGTGATTTCTGCCTCAACAAACACATGGACCGGAACAGGTGGATAACAGAACACTGCTGACAACTGCTCGCCATGCTTCAGTGATCCAGGCGAACCATGTTTACACTGCTGCTGGAGTATTCAACCGAACATAAGCGAGTGTCTCTGTTTCAACTCAGCCGCTACACGTGATGATTACACATTATGGGCAAAAAAGTTGGTACTTGGTTCGAAAGTCTTAAATGGTACGCCAACTCACTCACTAAATCACTATTTGAGATGCCGACCACTCTAATGAGGGTATTTTAAGGCAAATATGTGACGATGAGTGTGATGAGTGATAGTTATGAGGTGTAGTCTTGTTACAAACTAAGGCCGACTCTTCCTTAGAATGGATCATTAATTAATAGTCCAACGACCAATGGAAATACAAGGACCAACGGCTTAACGTGACTTCAATTACGTCTAACAATACGTCTGCAACAGGAACAACAAGCTAATGCGCTCAATATAGGCCTACTCGTAGAAATTCGGTTTCATTTTTTCCAATTTGATTTTTGCATGTACGTTTTGTAATTTTTCAATGTGGTAGGTAGAACTACAAAATGTATATTTTCAAAACTGAAATTGGATCTAAGGGATTTTAAAGCCTGACTCCCTTCTTCATTGCTTTCCAACTATGAAACATATAACCCATTTTCCGTGTGTCTGACGCACCTCCTGTATCGCCAAATTGCGTGTTAATTCCTTGTTCTTCAGCTGATTCAAAGATTAGTACAGTTTAGCATAAAATGAGAATTAATACAAGAATTGACAGTGAGTCATCAAGTCTACGTAAACTATCAATTACCCAATCACTACGGGTGATTATCTTGAGGCCACGCCTACTTTTAGCTAATTGGCGCAAGTGATCAGAGGTGTCCAGCTGATTTGTTTGTAGTTGAAAGGGGCGCATCATCCTGGCGTGGTCTGTCTCCAGCTGATCATCTTCTTATTTTCGGTCAATTCATACTGTCGTCTGTGATATTTCATCCCTCACAATCACAAGTGTTTAGTGCGCGAGTTATAGAATTAATTTGTCATGATGTTGAACCAAAATTATGCTTTTGTATCTAAAATTTTAGTTAATTCTTAATACAATTGTATATTTAACCAAAATATCTCTTCCGAGGCGTTAAACCGACGTTACACCAATTATTAGTAATTCCATTTTAAACAAATCGGATAGAGTTCATCAGGCTTTATGCTGTTTACCCTCCACTGTATGCAAACACGTTCAGCTGTACGAACCATTCCTGGAAATCACTTTGAGTCATTTCATGGAACTCCAGTGCCTCTGTGTGTTATCTCTGAATTGTAATGTCTTCCTTTAGTTAAATGTTAATGCTTTAGGCCTATTTCATGAGTTGGATCAAACCATTAAAATATACCCTTTACCAAGTTAACATGCCCTCAAACCATTTAATCAAGTTTCTTCAAAGATGTCCTTTATACAATATATGATCAAACTTTATAATACATATATAATAAATAACCAAGTTGAATGAAACCAACACGAACAAATTCAAGAACAATTTAAAAAATAAGCTACTACAAAAGTATTTTATTCTATTGAAGACTTCTTTGAGGAAGATAAATTATCAACATCGTACTTTAAATCTCAAAGGTTTTAGTTGTAAACGTTTATAAGTATTTTTTTATGTACCTGTTTATGCAAGCTTTTGTTTGTTTCGACAATAAAACATATTGTTATTATTCTATACAGCATTAAATAGATAAGTCTGCAGACCTTAAAAACAAACAAGACAACCACAACCTTATGGTGACTTCATTGAAACAAATGACAGAAAACGGAGCTTATAGCGGTTAAAATCTACGTATTTGGTCTATATCTGTCTTTTTTTAAACCTTTTTATACGTAAACAAATTTAATTTCTAAAGTGTGAAGATTACGTTTTTCAGGTTCAAAAACTGTACAGTTTCTTGTGTATGATAAAATAACCGTAATTTTAACAACATTCATATTGCAGCTCAGTAAATTACGGTATTCTTATAATTTTAAACATGTTTTTGAAGATACTGTTTTACTCGCAGTTTTAAAAATATTGCAGACATTTAAGTCCTGACTACTTGTTTAGTCTATCAATACGACTTTAAAACACCTTCAGCACGACGTTTGTACTAACCCCCGACGTACGCCACCGGTGAAAAACGCATGCTTATATGGTTTTAAGTATACTCGGGCTTTATCGTGAACAGAAAGATTGTAGGTCGTAGTTTATAAAGGTTTTATACATATTGTGTACCATCGGTGGAGCACGTCGACATGGAATAGGCCTAAAACCAGTTCACCAAAAGGTTTTACAAAAACCTTTTTCAATAAAATATCAATGTCGTATTTTATCTCATGCATGTATATAAACCAGTCGTTATTTAAGTGAGTCGAATTTAGGAATGTGCTGAACGTGATAAGAGTAATAATGACTAAACAACAAATATTTCAATCTTAATATGTCTATATAAAACGTATAACATAATATAAAATTTACTTGGGTTTGATTGGGCCATACAAACTGGTTGTAATATTAGCTTTTCATACTTCCTAAATCTGTAGAGTGATTGGGAAACAATATTAAGAGCGCTTTATTCAATATCCGTATGAAAGGTGAGATTTTCTATCTAGGTACACTATCCAAGAGACTTTAGAGATTTGGCCTGCCAATGAAAACTGCTGTTTCCCTTCGTATATTGTGGCCACAGTGTCCATGTCATAGCATTGTCTTGTTGCATAATAACTAAGCTATGAGTATTTTGTGTTGAGGACCGGTTAACGACTAATAAGTTAAACATCTTTAAAATTCAAATTAGTTTAAAGTTTAATAACACATTAAATGTGTACGTTTTGGTAATCTTTTGGTAAAATTTACTAAACAAGCCTTGTTTGTTACAACTGTGTATCAAAGTTAAAAAACACCGGGGCCTTTGAGAAATCTCTGAAGGTTTGGCTTTTGACAATCCACTGTATTCGGTGTCCAAGTACTGTGCCACGACATTATAGGCCTCGCCATCTTGCTAGTTTGTACACAACGTGAATAGTTGTTAACTCGGTTCTTCCAGCGGTGCTGGTCCTTGATGCAGCAGAATGTATTCAGGTATTAAGTTAAGAAAGGAACAGATGTTAACCAACTATTTTACAAGGAGTAGACAATTTAATCCTAAGAAACATACACACTAGTACACCAAAACAACAATATATAACATGTCTGTTGTCTGAGCCCTTACATTAATAACAATAAAGTGTCGAGCTACTTGAGACAACGTGAGATTGAAGTTCCGAGTGAGTATTCCCCTCAGGCTACAGAAGATTGCCAGCCACTTAAGCACTCTTCAAAATCAAGTCCTTGGAGCATCTCAGCAATTGCAAACACATTTCTAAATGTTCTTCGCTTTTTTACTTCGTCTTATTTACTGTTACTTTAATAAAATTGCAGGGTAAGCTGCACTACAAGAAATACCATTAGGTTTAAAATTGCTCTCGACACATTGTATGTAGTACAGTAATATTCAACCGCAGATTTAGATACACTCCAAAATATTTTCGGTAAGTTATTTTGGGCACTGTATGTCCAAAATTAAAGTAAACAGTGCATTTGTTTGACTTCAGTACCCATACGTTCCTCTAATGAGATATTGGTAAATCTATTTATACAAATATAAAGAAATGATATGTTTTCAAACTTGATATTGTTATCCATGCCTAATCTAAATGGTTCTTAGCGAATATCCTTCCATGGAAATAAGATCATGAAATTGTCACCGATGCTGGCCCCTCAAACACGTTTTGAGCATTATCTTTACAACATGTGCTACCTTTTGTCTTTCCTATATAAAACCTTTGTAAAGCTTAATACAAACTTCCATTTTACTTAATTTCTATGAGCTGTGTCATATTTACTAGGTTGAGAAACCTCTACATTCCACTGGTCTTCTTCATTCCCCAAGACCTTGAAAATAGGTTGTCACATAATGGGTCTTCCCTTTGAAATGCTGAGCTTTACCCCAAAAACTCTATTTTGGGACACGGGTAAAGTTGTAATAGTGACTTAAATTATCACTCTCATCCATACTAATTTTAAAAATGAGATGGTGTGTGTCTGTTTGTCTGTCTGTTCTTCAACCACGCAAATACCACTGGACAAATTTTGATGAAATTTTACAGAAATGTGGCTTATGTACCTGGCCAACACATAGGCTATTAACATGTTTGATGATTTAATATTTTCAAGATGGCGGTCATTAATAAGACCTCATTACATATGAAGATTTGTGTTGGCCAGGTACATAAGCCACACCGGTTATGCAGTTATCTTAATATTATCGATGATAAAGGATACAATCATTTCTTTTCTGCAACGTTCTTTTATTTTTGCCAACTAGTTGAAACTATTTTACGTAGCACAATTTTAAAACGATACTGACACAAGTCGACTGTACAATATTATTCACAAACCGTTACTATTTACAATTTTCCAAGATTATTTCTGAACTGGACAAGTCGGTTTGTTCTTTGCCACTTTTACATTAGCCACTTGTCCACAAATGTCTCGGTTTATGTCACTTTACTTGATTGTTGAGTTCTGAGCTCCGGTAACTTATCTCATTACAAAATGCCTTAAGCTAAGCTTGTAACATCAAGAGCCAAGATTAGAATACTGTTTACCGGCGGGGGTTTTGTCAGTTAGTTTCTACCACAATTACATTAGCTAAATGCCATACACACCTTTCAAGTTTGTGTCCCTTAACTTGATTGTTCAGCTATAAGTTCTGGTAACTTATCTAACTATAGAACGTAATGCCTTAGGCTTGTTCTTCATATTTAATTAATAAAACAATTTGTGTTAAACGGTTTTGGGTTTCTTAAAATGTGTAAGTCTGTTTGTTCTTATCAACACATTTGTTGCTTTCCTATGGATCACAGGAAGTTCGAGACCAACTCAGTAACTCAAAAATTTCTGTTTGTAATCTCTTGAAGTAGGTTTTACCTCAACACCGATTATATATGAGTAGTAATAACATCATAATAATGTAATTTAATAATTGAAAATAAAACAAAACAGCCTACTAAGATAACAAATATCTTACACGAAAATGCAGAGTAACCATGTTTTAGCTCTGAGGCCATGACCAAAGCAAAACTCAATAAAACAACATATAGGGTCCATGGTTACATGCATTATGTTACTGTCGTGTTCGATGTAATATAAATTTAGAACAAGAAGCCTACATTATGTCTGACAAAACCTTTACTATTATCTTACAATATTTTCCAAACTGCCTCAATATATTAACCATGGTTACAAACTAATTAATAAGGTAAATATATAATATTTACGACGGTTTTTATCTTTTTAATATATACATATATGTATATATAATTAATATTTTTAGTTAAACAAAAGACATTATTTAACAAGCGTGTTTATACTTCGTCATTTCAATGGCTTTTTAAACACTTTAGAACATACACACATTAGAAGAAAACTCTTAAAATTATATAAATATGTTCAGTAGCGTTGACTAAGACATTCTTTAACATTATTTATATGGAAAATGTTTTATTCTATTCTATTGTAAATATTATTTAATCTATAAGTTTTTTTTTGTAATGTGTGTATGTTCTAAATAGTTTGAAAAAGCCATTAAAATGACGAAATATAACACGCTTGTTAAATTATGTCTTTTGTTTAACTAAAAGTATTAACTATATATAATTTGTATATACATATATATAAATAATTTACTTATAGCTTTATCCTTAAACTATCTTCACTACCTTTTTTTGTATCACAAAGATTTTATTTATCAATGCACAAAACGGCGGTGACCGCTATTTTGCGCCCATAATATGAAGGTGAACTTTTGTTTTAAGTGTTATTATATTTGTGTGTGTCCATAGATAGCGGTGGCTATTGCCTGCTTTAAAACAAAAATTGGCCAAAATACTACGACCGTAAAGAGCGATCATGCCTTTAAAGGAAACCAAAGCTATGGAACCTGTACATATGAAGGGTGTTTTCAACATTTCGTTATAAAACGAACGGGTGTGTTGTATATAGTCGTACTTGTATGTAGTCGAGTTTCCTGCTTAATTCAAAGTGTTAAATAAGCAAATATATATAAGTTAAATTTACGGGTTCTCTGAACTGTACACCAATGGCTATTGTGCAGGATATTTTTAATCAAAGTCAGTTCAAATGTTAGCCACCCTTATGCACTGACGGAAAGGTTAACGCAAAGCAGGATGCTGCCTAAATATGAAATGAAAGAAAGGGCAATTGAATCTCCTTTGCAGAACAAATCTCAAAAGACCGACATAAATTATTCATAGAGACTCACCTTGTCACCTAGCCTCAGTACTCTACAGTCGCCCCCTCTAGGCTCTCTCTCTCTCTCCTCTCGCTCACTTATGTTGCTAAATTGTTCAAACTTACTTGTGGCAGTTTCGTTGATATTAATTAATAAATTTTAAAATGTGTTTAGGTTTAAGGGAGTGTATTGACTAGCTGAATTAATTATCAATTTACAAATAAACAAATTTGTTGATGACGTTTTGTCAAAATATGTTCACAAAGAAATGCATTAGAGCATATGCTCAACTTTTAATTTTTCAAGCTGTCACAGCACCACGTTCATAAGATTACTTAGTGGTTAAAGAGGTTGTGATAATGGGCTGTTTTTTAGTACATTTAAATTCTTTACAACATATTTCTTTCCTTCTGGCGTGACTGCGGATAAAATAGTAATCACAGGCACGATATTACCTGTTTGCTACTTTGGACTTTCTTCTAGTACCTTTTAGAGTACCGGTCTCTTAAAGTACTTTTTAACCGGATTTTATAATGGTTAACAGAAACAGACACCTTACATGGATTTAAATTGGGGCTACATATAACAAGGTGTAGTCTAAAAACATATAAAATTAGCTCATGCAACTATTTAAAATAATTACTTGTGGTATATCAATTAAGGGTTAGTTTTCTCAAAAGAAATCTTTGAGTTATGGAATGATAACTAAATTAACTCACTTTTCTAAACGATTGGCTACGATCTTTGCTTTCCATTGTATCCTTATAGGACGTTAATAAAGTAGTTAATTTGTTCTTGAGATATGTATAAAACTCAACTGTTGTATTTTGATAAGGCTGCAAACAGTTTTATAATAGTATTATTAACTTCAATATTTAAGGATTATTAAGTCTATAACAACGACTGTGATATTTGCCAAATAACATTTCAGAATATGTTGTACAATCCATCGATACCTTTTATATTTTGTTTTGGAATTTAAATTTTTTCGTTTGCTATATTTGATTGAAACCCCGGTGAAACTCCAGGTTTGAATCTATAAAAGTGATATAAAGAGATAGCTGTTATCAATTTGCCTGCTTTTGACGTCGTATTGGCTGTCAATACTTTATGAAGTTGTCAAGTTAAGCGGAGAAGCAAACTGATAAACCTCCGGGTAAGTCTCGCTATCAACGATGAGAGATAAGTGCACCAATACTTTGCAAAATGTAGCGAGTTTTCTAACACGCGATCATTGAGTAATTCCTTGTTTGAAACATGTCCTCGGGAGTCAGCTCAAATAACTTCAAATTGGTTTAATTAAATAAGTTCGCATGCTGCTGAAGAAAGGTTGAGTGACGATTACTTACCTTATGACATGATGCAGTAAATACATCATTGAGGTTTAAGATACTTTAATTATTTTTAGTTATATTGAAGTAGTCCTAAAATCGATCTACATCGCGATGGGATCCCGACTGGGACTCGTGGCGTGGTCCTGTAATCCAGCTTCATGGAGGTCAGGTTTTGAGGATGATATAGGTCTAAAGTGGCTCAGATAGTCTCAGTGATCATCTGATGATACCCACATTAACTCCCACCATCGTTTAGACATATCAGACCATTACAGCTGCGTGGTTCGGAAGTCACGTTAAGCCGTTGGTCCTTGTATTTCCATTGGTCATTAGGCTATTAATTAATGACCCATTCTAAGGAAGAGTCGGCCTTAGTTTGTAACAAGACTACACCTCATAACTCATTACTACCACTCATCACACTCATCCTTCACCACATATTTACCTTAAAATACCCTCATGAGAGTGGTCGGCATCTAAAATAGTGATTTAGTGAACAAACAAAAGTCAATGAGTACCAAATCACCTTAATTTCTTAATAATTATAGCATGCGTACATGAAAAGGACATTGGACTTTGAACATAGTTTTAACTGCTTCAGTGTAACTGGTATAAACTGTATTGAAGCATAAAAATAAAAAAGTGTTTCGTGGTTTTAATAACACAAAATATGTGTTCATTTTAACTAAATACATATTAAGATCCATCGAACCGGAACAGTTAGTAAGGCACGAGTAGACGTTTCTTCAATACAAAACCTATTGTTTTTCACTCTTTTGTTCAGATTCTGTCACAACCAGTGCTTTGCTGCTGACGAGTGGTGCGTTTGTGTTCTTAGATCTGTTTGCAACTAAGAAATATATAATATATATTTGCCCTTCAGTCTTCGCAGATGATTTAGTAGACGTAATAACGTGACTTATATACACCTGAAGGGCTAAACTGAGTAATGATGAATCTAACGAAACAGAATAGCGAGAAGTTTGAAAATGCAGATATTGTTTCTTTTTAATTATGAACAAAATAATAGGGATGCTCTTAAGCAATAACTACTCTGGCTGCTTCAGCCTCAGAGCAGTAAAACTTTTCAAACTCTGGGTTCAAACATTTTTAAACTGCTAATGATAAAATCGTCTTTGATAACAATAACGAAGTTCTGCCAACTCCGTCCAACAACATGTAATCCCTTTGGTTGAACTGAGATATAACTTCGTGATGCAATCCCCATCATGGTCTCCAGTGTAGTGTTGGGTCAAATACTCAGAATCTGGGCGTTTACGCAAAGCATCACAACACTTAGAAACTCCTAAAACTGCATTTAATTGTCTCAGTTGAAACTCCAACTCCCAGAACAGATTAACCATCGGAATTTCTTGGTATTTACAACTGATCCTGTTACGTTTCCTATACTACTTTTGAAATGAGGCTGCTAAGAAACTTGCATGGGAAATAGACCGTCTACCACAAAACGTCTAAAGCCTGACTAGCGTTTAAAAGAGGACTTTGTGATATAATATTTTGATTGTATAAAACATAGAAATTGTTAGAAATGTTAATATTAAATATAACTTTATTTAAAGCGCATCGTTTTGTGTAGAAATTTTAACTCAGTGACTAAAACACAACGTTTGTTTCGTTGACATTTTGATATCCATCGGAATTAACCCGTACCAAACACGTTGTTGAGATGGGTAAATTTGTCAAAATGAAAAGGGAAATTAATGAAAATAAAACCTCCAGGCCCTGTAAGATCTGCTAGGACACCTCAAAACATCGCTAGGATGAGAATGGCAGTCACCCCAGTGCGGTTTCTCGTTCCGAAGTGATTGGACCGTATTTTTCTAGAAAAATTGTGTTATCGTCACCTCGTTGTGTCCACATGTTGAACACACTTCTCAGACCAGAACTCCGAAGGCGAAGAATGAACATGAGAGCTTGTTCTTCCAACAGGATGGTGCCACAGCGCACACCACCGCTGCCTCAGTGGTTACTGTCAGGAACATGTTTCCCGGACGGCTGGTTTCACGTTTTGGTGAATTGTCCTGTCCACCAAGGTCACCAGATTTGTCTTGCTGTGGCTTTTTCCTATGGGGATATTTGAAAGAGCTTATCTACTCTCACAAACCCCGAACTCGACTAGCAGACCTCAAACAAGCAATCAGGGAAGAGATGCAGTCTATTCAACCAAACATGTTAAACCGAGTGGTGGATGATTTTACCAAAAGACTGGATATTTGTATCCATGTGCATGGGCACCATATGAATGACGAAGTTTTAAAAATGAGTAATTTATAAAATTCTAAGTCCTAGTCTTCATAAATATACAAATAAAATTGGTTTATCTTCTAAAATGGCTTTGTACTAGTCATTTAAAAAACGTCCGTTTCCCGTGTGTCACCCTGTACTATTATCAGAGATCGTTGGGCCTAAAAGGCAGGAATGTTTGGCAATTGTCTGTTAAAACATAATTATAGTATGCAATCATATACCACAATAATCTAATTCTTGTGTGGTTTCCGGGTTTAGTGTGAGATTAGCTGAGCAGTTGGACTACGTATTGTTATAGCTAACAGCCAATCAGGATTATAACAGTGGACAATTATAGCAGCTTCCAATATAGGCCTATACCTCAGACCACTTTGAGCCTGATCAGTCTTAACCTAGGTTTCCTTGTCAAGCAATTGCAAACAGTATTGTTAGAAACTGTGTAAAATGTTAACTGAACATAGCTGTTTTGACTCCACCAAACCTTTTTAGCTTTGGCTGGAAAAGTACACAAAAAAGGTTGTGTTTTTGGCATCGTGCAACTTTAAAAAATCATTTGTAGAAGTTTCGTTCATACAAAAGTGTAATGGGTAAACTGTGTGGAGTATTTATCCACAGTGGTAAAGTAGTATTTACAAAATCCCAAGAGAGGATTATTTACAAGTTTTCCTTATTGAATATTGTTACGGTTGATGAAGCGTGTCTATAATGTCCCCAACACTTTACATTATTCCTCCTTAAATACAAAGGTGGTGTAATATTTATGCCAAAAAGTATTTAAACATATTACAATCATAATCGGTTAATTTAATCACACGCATGGTTGTTTTTCATTACAACATGCATTTACCTGTTCATTTTAGCCCAAAGATTTAAGATTGACTAAATGTATATACATTATATTGTAACGTATAAAGATTCAAGGAATTTTTTAACAGTTAATTGGCATAGTAAAATGTAATATTAGTCCAGACATTCAGTAAGTGTAAATTGGGTTGAGAGCCATTTCGGATCATTGCACACATTCCAAGGTTCCAGTTCAAGGTCAACCCACATTCCAAAGTGGTGAATCATCGCATGTCATCCACCCTCCCCACCACTTTTACCCCCTAGGATTCAAAGTCTATAAAACCTGCAGCCCAACCGAGCCTCAGTTTCATTTTCCCTCGAGATCTACACCTACACTACTTTTCTACAATACTCTCTTATTCTAATTTGCAACTTTAAACTATACTCATATTTTCTATTGAACTGCGTTTTCTGTACGCTGTACCTCTGTGTATTATTGCTATGTGATATTATTGTTGTATAGTATAATATTGATTACTGTGTTATCCTGTTGTACTATAATATTTTCTCTCTTTGTCTTAAAAGCTTTGCTGGATACCTTGATAGGGTCCTTGGGCGAAGCTACTAGCTCTCCGCTCTCTCTCTAAAAGCTTTGCTGATAACCTTAGTAGGCTCCTTGGGCGAAGCTAAGACTCCTTTTGACCATAAACAGACAATCAATGGAGAGTACTACAAACAAGTTTTGGCTACATTGATGATCACATCTCTCGAAAGATCTAGAGCTTCGAGGAAACTGGATACTTTATCATGACGATGCACTAGATCACGTTGCAAGCATTGACAATATTTGGCCAAACGAAACGTAAGGTCTGTCCCCCACCTACCTTACGAGTATAGTCCTGACCTAAGACCTTATGAATTTTTTGTTCCCTAAGGTAAAAAAGGCATTGAAAGGACGTCTTTTTGACTTGGAACAGGATGCAGTAAAGGCTGTGGAGGCAGTTCTGAAGAACATATCAAGGGTGGCTTCTCTGACGTTTTCTAGGCATGGCAGAGATGCTGGGATAAGTGAATTTCACTTAAGAGACTAAATTGAAGGTGACAAAATTACCGTAGTTTAGGATTATACAATAAACGATTTACAGAACCAGTCTCAGTCTTCATTTAACAACCCTCGTAATATAGATCAAGACACTGACAGAGCTGATTTTAGACCCTATATTAACGTCTCTATAAAAGACGTCTCTCTTTAAAGCCTTGATTGGTACAGGTTCTATGGTACAACCTCATTGGACAAGAGGTGACAACCTTTTTAAATAAACAAGGAATACACCCATCCTGTTTCAACACTTCCATTGTTATGGTTGGTGGGGAAAAGGCACAAGTGACTCTGCTATATTATTATCATTGCCTAATAAATGACAGAGTGGAGTATGTCAAAGCTTACTATCTACCCAAATTAACGATGCAGATAATAATTGGGTCAGATCGCTAGACCATAAAATCTAATAACTCTTAACTACTCTACTTGTAATGCTCGTTATCATACCTATTCTCATAATGTAAATACAGTTTTCAAACTATCCACGGACAAGCAATATCTTAAATGATTTTTTGAATCGAGAATTGCGTCAGTTTGAACATGGAACTGGCCGAACTAATCTTGTTGAACATAAAATACGTCTCAAACCAGGGGTAAGTCCTATCAAACAAAGGTGTTATCCCAGAAACCCTCCAATTCAATCATTAACGACGAGGTGGACGAGATGCTTCGAAATGACATAATCGAGGGCCTTCCTCTAGTGGTTGGAGCTCTCCTATATTAATGGTTAAAAGGCCATCTGGAAAATAACGATTTTGTAAATGAGTTGCTCTTTTCTTAAACTAAACATCTGGATTATGTATGCCAACTCTTCCTTCCTTAACTCTTTCAACTTATAATTCATTTTTTCCGCAGAGCAATACTTAACTTGCAGTTTGTAGTTTAGAAACCCATCTTTATATTTTGTGTGTGTTTTAAATAGATGATGTTTGTTAATACTGTGCGTACAATCGTATGTATCTAACCGTCATCAAAGCAATCATTCTTATTTGAAATTTAAGTTCTTTTGAGAACGTAAGAGCTTTATGTAAGAGTTTGGGTAGGTTACTGTAAAAATATAAAACGTGTAAGCCTTTATATTTTTAAATATACCACAATATGATGGGGTGATTAAATGCAAGGGTTTTTACAGTCAGTCACTATTGTGGCATGTGCCTAGTTATCTAACAACTTAACTCCTTTTGAATGTGTCGATAAATGATGAGGTATGGCGCCACTCAAACCTGACTGCAAAAGTCCTTGTTTACAGTATCTAAATGGTAGCACAGTTGAAATGGTTTCTTGAATATAACTCATGTTATCTCGTATAGCTGAACATCAGCCAAATATAACAAGACAGCAAAGAGGGCACACAATAACAAATATTTATTTCAGAAAATTTCTTTGATGGCATATACTGTACATAAATACGAAACACTCAACCAGTGTAAGTAAGCAAGTAGGTAAGCCTACTCATACCAGAAGCTACTTGGGTAGTAGACTGTGTAATACTTGCTAAATCATGTATGCACATCCCTTGTAGCATCCTGTATGTAACAGAAGATGCACCTAACATTTAATTTGCCAGCCAATATTACCACTTATTGCATGCAATTTTATTTTTAGATATTAAAACCTTTGAACCAAGAATGAATATTGAATCATACTTTACAAGTTTAGAATGTCGGAGAGCTTAGCCTGCAGTTTCACAAGAGTCCTTTACTTCCGTCTTGTCATCACTTTGCGTTATACAGTTCAGAGATATTCAAATCATATCGGCACGTATAAATACTCCTTAGTCAACATTCAAACCGCATTTTTCAGTAAATTCTTTCTTGGGATGTTCTGAAAATTTACTAAAAGACATCATTCAGGGAGAAAGCTACTCGTATAAGCAATTTTGTTATGTCTACAGTTCAGAAATTTTTACTCGGTGTTTTGTATATTTGTACAACATCCCATATAGTTATGTAAACAAAAATTATAAATAACTAGTATTATTAATAATATTATTATATTTTAACTCCTTTGTGCCTAATGGCGTAGGAAGGACTATTATCGACGCCTCAGCACGCAATAATGATAATATTTTATTGCAACATTGGGTTGTGTTTGAATTCGTTGCCAGAGTTCAGTTACACCCCCCACTAGCCTTCCTTTGGCAATTAGCCTTGATTTTTTGCATGCACATATTTACTGTGTAATGTATTAAAACCCTGGAACCTCACGAAGTTAATTAGTATATGACTGTAGAAACTGTGTAACAAAATTTATAACTAGTTTATTGGCTCGTACGAGGAAGGTTAGGAGGTAGTGATGGTGGTTGCTTGAAGAAGAAGAGTCCTCTCATTGCATTGTTGGTATGAAAAAATAAACATGTATGCACAAATACAAAATTATAACAAGTTGTTGAATTTGCAACTTTAGTTAGCGTATAAATAATAAATAAATGTTTTATTTAGTTAACCTGTTTACATTGCATTGAAATCGTCAGGTTTAGAATCACAAACGTTAAATTATCTTTGCTGTCTATTGCTACAAATTTAAAAGAAACTGAAGGCAAATTGTATATAATTGATTTTTACCCTTGTATCCTACATTATATTTTGACAACTAGGCCTACACCTTGATTTATAGCACAACAAAATTTGTGTTTGAACAGACAAAAGTTGTTTGGATGAAATTTCAGAGGTGTGTTCAGAGGTTACCTAAACAAATCGTGGCAAAACAATATTCAACTGCATTTGTCAAATATATAAGTTTTGTGTGACACATTTCAGTATATGTTTGAGATTTACATACGACTCCTTCCAACAGTTGATTGCCCATGTACAATCCGAATGACCACTTCTCATTGTGTGTCTGATCGATGGTTCCAATCATCCAATCCCTGCACAGATGGAGTGAATAGTGATACGGTCGTAAATTATTGCACTAATTGTTTTGTAAATAAGTTAAATCCCGTTTTGATTTCTCTTTTTGAAAAGGTGACTCCTACAAAATTTAAAGTTTTATTTATGAACTTTTTTAGTACAGATACGACTGATTCTATACTGATTACGTATTCTAGCTACAATATTGTATATAGTAAGCAAATAAAACCACTAGTTAGTGGATGAATCTACAGTCAAGGTGGTTCTATAAAGCCTTCTGAGCAAAAGCGATGTATATATTTGTCAATTTTGAAGACATTCGGTCTTTAAAACCGAGTTCATGTTATTTTGCTAAAATATGTAGAATCTTCTTTTGATAATAGTAAGATAAATATGGTAAAAACACTAGCGCACAATTATTGAGGTACTAAAATGTTTGTATACAAAAGGTAGCAAAATATTCACCGTAACGATTATTTATGTACTTGCTAGAGCCTTTGTGTGTGCCTGAATACCTAACGCGTGTAGCCTTGAAGGAATATCTTTGATAGTAACGCAAAGATGCTTTGATAGCTAAGCAAGCGATGGAGGAAGGGCTTCTACGGAGAGATATGCAATGATTGCCACTGATATAACTCAAGAACGGCTTACGGCTGCAGACGCTTCACACGGATAATATGTAAATGTATCACTCGACTTGGAATATCTAACCGTGATGAGTCAGCTTGCCTTTGCCGCCTCCTTGTTCCCTTATTTTTAAAATTTATTCATGAATTGATTTATACATTTTCTTGTTCAAAATTTTTCACCTTAACGTTTCATATGGAGTTCAGGGAAACGCTATTTTAAATCTATATATTTCCTTTAACATACCAGTATACCACGATGAAAAGAAAACTTGTCAAATTTGTCTCAAATATATTTCTTCAATACCTAGTAAAGACCGATTCATATGACATATTTAAGTAGTTTGCTAATTTTAAACTATAAAATAGGTGTGAATTAACAAGGTCTGTATTAGCAATTTTGTGAGACATAACTAAAGCATTAATGGTACAAGTTCTAGGACGCATTAAATCAAGTCGATTAAAGGTTTTGATCGGGAAAAAATAATCAACCTTTAAATTTGAGATGTAAAAGAGACTTGAGTGGAATTAAAACGACAGCCGACTGAAGTGGGCGCTGCTGTTTCCTCTAGTTGAACCAATTAACACAATGCAGTTGGATCACTTCGGCAGTGAGTCTGTGAGTAAACTTAAGAAATCTATCCATATGCAAACTGTTGGATTAATATCGCTAGTAGTTTCAACCATGTTTTGGTGTTCTATTTCGCCTAGTGTCAACAGAAAGCCCTACAAGAGTTAAAACGAGATGAACCTTTTTTATTTTAATCATAATTATTTTAAACCCTTGGGATCAGTCTAAATCTTTATTTTGTTTATCTTTTAAGGGCCTAGACAAACTTGTTTGCAAAACCTTTGCAATTCGTTGAGAAACATGCCAGCTACTGCGACTGTACATATTTATCATCGTTACTTGCCTTGTTTCCTGGGAACGATCCACGAGGAATCGGTAAACAACTGTACACATACATAGAGAGGTGGAACATTAAAATACATCTATTAAGAAGTAAGATAAATTGTTGCAAACACCACTCAAAACATTGATTCCGAGAACAGATTTTGGGATAATATGGTTAATTTAAGTTAGGGTTAATTACGTTGTGCTCTAATAATGTGCATACTTTTAACTGGGAGGGCTTTAACCTTTCAACAAAAATAACAACACATACACAACAACACATAAAACCACATATAAAAAATACTGTAGGGAGTTAATCCGTGTTTTAACGTAAAAACTATGTAAGACGTTAAATTTGTATTTGTAAAAAGATTATTTACGAGGGCTGAAAGGCCCTCAACATAAATCTAGACGCCTGAATTATTAAAACACAATGCTACAAACTCCACATGTTGACTTCACATAAAACGGCAAAGTTTTTAAACTCAGATCTCTCAACCTCTAATAGTGATGGATGGGTAAAAGTTAACTTCAATGAAACGTTCGTGTAGTCAAAACAGTAAATTCTCTGAGAAGATCACTAGAGGTGTAGTGTTTTCCCATGTGCAAAAATTAAAAATATTCATATAGCCCCCCTCTCACTTAATGTGTTAGATAATATTTCATAAAACACTATTGATAGCTGTAAACTGGAGAAAACGCAATTAGGTTGATACATTATTCTAGAAAAGAAAAGAACGCAACAATTAGAGAGTTTATTGAAAACTTGTTGTAATATATATAATATAAAAGAACAAAACTGCTATCACACTACTATGTACATTTGGGTAAATTAACACTAAAGTTTGGCTTGTTATTGCACTTGAAATACAAAAGACCTATCAGTAGACTAGGGTCAACCTAAGACTACATTGTAATAAGTTAATATACTTACTAAGTTAACATTACTATTGCACAAAAGATTAATCCGTAAACAAAGCTGCAGTTGCATGTACGGTTTCTGCTTATCAAAAACATAAGAGAAAAACTCTAGTCTAAATGTATAGCAAGGCCAAGTTAAACTAAGCACAATAAAATATTAGCTGCCAAAATATTTAATAATGAAATCTGCCTCAACTTTTTGAACATCAGAGGAAAGGAATTCGTTTCGAAAGGACATTTTCATTATAAACGATAAGATTAAGATGTTTCTTTTCACTTATCAGATCTCTCTAATTGGAATTCTTTAGAGCGTGTTTCTGCAGAAATGTAATTTATTTTGGCTTTATAAAGGCTTTGTTCCATGTTTTAATATTGTCTCTTCTGTATTGTATCCCAACAGAAAATGTTAACAAATCAACTAGGCCTATTGTTTATCAGCTGTTTCCCCCGCTTTACTCGGAATTGTATCGGTTACTTGTATTTTATTCTACATTTTCTTTGGCGATATACTACTAACGTAAACCTAATATACCTAGCCTAGCTTAACTTACAGCTATAACGAAATAACAATATTTACACAAAACATGCTCCGTACCTTCAGAGTTGAGAAATAATTACAAAACTGGTTAAATGTACAGGGTGGTCAAAAAAGGTTCTTAAGCCAAAATGTGTTATGTTGTGCAGATAGGACGCAATTTCCAAAAATCATTAATTATTATATAAATAAAATAATAGTGTACATTTTTTGGCATGGACAGAAATATCGTAGGTCTTACGCTGCAGATGTACCTTTGTCATTACGTGTAACTTAATTAATATTTTAATTGATGACAGTGTATTAAATACCTTTATTGACTGCTGTGGGCTTTAAAAGTTATTATTACATTTTAAATGTTATTAAAATTTGTGTTGGTATTATCACGGGTTTTCTTTAGTATTTCGTGTTCATTATTGATTATTGGCTAGTTAGCTTTATTACTTTCAACTAATTTTCTTCTTTGTTCATGCAAGTTAATCTAAACATTCCTAGTTATATCAAAACTTTATTAAATCGGTTATGTATACACCCTAAAAATAAAACAAGATCACGCGACGTAGCATGAGTGTATACACCAGTAACTCAACGGCGGCAGACAAAACGAAGGATGAAAGGGAAAGGCAGATGTTCGGACTGAAGACTCGAATTACGTTCTGATCTTTAATTCGGCACATAGCTAATGAAGCTGAGCAGGTTTGTAACGACCAGCTACTGGTCGCACACAGGTGAGACATGTGCTTCGGCCGGCGCTTTCTCGCTTTCCCGTGCTCGGGGTCTCGTCCCAAGCTGCTCACGTGCACCGGGACTGCTGGCTTTGTTATAATATGCTGCGAGGTCTTAATCGAACACAAAATCGGAAATATTTCTCAATTCCATTCGTAACTCATTAGATTGTAAACCCTTTTAAACTGTTTACAAATTAGAGTGTGTATACCTTTTAAGAATTAATATTAAGCTTGGAGTTTACTTATCAAAAGAATTAAATATTACATGTTAGTAAACTATTGTTATCAGTTAAAGTGAACACTTCCATTGAATCAGTTATAGTTATACAGCATCACTGAATCCCGAAAATAGCAATGCCAGATCGATTTTTCTAACACGTTATTTAACTTTAAAGCATAATTTAATGCTTATAGGTTTGTATTAGTTCACTCTGTTCCAACGTCGGGTGTGCAATTCATACCACCTCGTTAAACAAGACATTACAAAAATTCAATAGAGAAATAAGGGACCTACGTTTTGATATAATTATAGAGCATGACTGCCAATGCTGGGCATTTTTCGTTGCAATCTTTTGTTTTATCATTCCAAAACAGGCTTTTATTTCCATTCACTATGAAACTATCATATGTTACTTTGTCGTGCGAACTTGTCTTATAAACCCTAAATTCTTCCCACATGTATTGGTCCTGACTTCTCAGTTGTAGAAAGTGTACCTGCTACTCACAGAAACTGTTTCAGAACCCTTCTAAACTTGTGTTTAAGAACTCTTTTCAAACCAGTGAACAATTTTATACCAGCGTTGAAATGAAACTATGTAGCCTGTTATTTTCTATATAAATGCTAGTAAGTTTAAAAAACCATACGTTCTAAACCAATACAAATTTGCCAAACCTAATAGCTTTTTAAACGTTTAACAGAATATCGGCACATTGCAGCGTTCTTTAGTTTGTATAGTTGTAACGGAAGCAGAGCGAATATAATCACAATGTCAAATCAGTTAATCTCAGTATGGCTTCAGTTGTAACACTTTGGAATACTCTAGAGTCTAGACCTAGGCAGGAACTGACTGTTAGTGGTACAGTCCTACTGAGGGTTTTGGATACGAGTATCCTATACTAGAGGAGAGAGACAGGTGGCTGGAGGTAAAGGGGCGTTGATTGTTGACGTTCACGGGGGTTCGGAAAGCTTTAGGTGTTTTCTTAACAGTAATGATGGGCTTAGGCACCATGACCCCAGAAGTCTGGTCAGGAGGGGTGCTCTCACCTTCGGCAGGGTTCTGGGGGAACAACACAGGACCGGGATTGACAACAGATGGAGTTTCAGGCTTTGGTGTAGAGAACTCAAACTTGAATCCGTCAGTGTCGGGAAAATACCCACTCGAATACAATAATGGGTAGTTGTCGTAAGAGTTTCCGAAGTAATCAGGAAACGAGGGTGTGAAAGAATGAAAATCATCAATTGTCGCTGTGAAGGGCTTTTCGGGAACGTGGGCCTCAGGGAGGTGCGGAGTGTAGCTTGGCTGGTGCACGAAGCTAGGCGTGTAGACGGGCTTGTAGGAGTGGTCACTACGGGCTTGGCCACGGTCACTACGGGCTTGGCCACGGGCTTGGCAGAGTGTACGTTGACGCCGTGCTTGGACACTACGGCGTTGAAGCCGTTGTGATGATCTGCTGTGTAGTCCACTGTGCGTACCGAGCCGTCAGCCTCCACCAGGGAGTACTGCCCGCGCACTCGGTCTCCATCCCGGTGCTCCCATTGGCTCTTGATGTCACCCGTGTGCAAGTCGTTCACGCCGTAGTTGAACAAGTAGTTCGGGTGAGCCTGCAACAACAAATAAATACATGTTGAGAAAAACCTGCTTTGAAATGTTGACCGAAATATAAAGATTCACAAAGACGTAAAACTAACGTTATTAAAAACTGACTCGATGTAACATGAATGAAATTAGCTAAGCTATATTCACAGGTCACAGTGATGAGTTAATATAAAACACACAGTTTTGCAGAGGTCTCCCACAGAAAACATCTTTAACTGAAGTTATTGTCGGATGCAGAAATCTAAGAGCAATATAAAGAAAAGTCTATGGTCACGGCTAAAGATCGTATTTATTCTATTAAAAATTATACTCAACTATGTATAGTAAATCTAACAGGACTAAGCTACATATATGACCAATTGTTATTTCATTTTTGAAGGTACTGTTTCTTAAGGTTAACTGATTAATTTTTGTTTGACTTAAAAACTTGTATATTAAGTTTATAACTTTTTTGAAGGTTACCCTTCGAATGGTCATCTATTGTTCTTTTAATTCGCTCTAATAAACAATTTAAAAGGAAGAAATTATCGTCTTGAATTAAGTTTCTCTCTCTTCTCAATGTTCCAGCAGCTAAACTATCGAACGCTTTTAAACTATTTTAATTTTAACTACTTCATTAGTGATTAAAACTCGAGTTTGCAAAGTCCATTTATTGTTGAGTAACCTTTTAATCAGTTTTATAATTAAGACAAAATAATCACTTCTTTGTTAACAAGTTTCAAAGAGCTTAAATAATTCTCAATCTTTTCGAAGTAATAATATCAATCTGTGATACGTTGATGAATTGATTATGAGTTGGAGTTAGAAAGCTGTAAATTTCTCTGTAAGTAATGAACTTCCCAGTTGAGTCAGAATACTCCACCTGGACTAGTTAATTAACGTTAAGGTTTGATGAGCTGCTTTACTAGCGATCATACTTTGGACAAGAATTTCCTCGAAATATTATCTTGAATCCCTGTTGTAATAACCTGAAATAAGTTTTTGCAACACAAGTTAAAGGTCGAGATCGCCATAAAAATAGCATAAAACTATCATTCAAATTGAAATGAAACTCAGTAATAAGCTGAATAAGATCTTTGTTTGATCAAACAGCTGCTATCATAGGCTCGATTCCAAAGTGGTCGCAATCCGTTACTGTGCCAACCATAGGAAAAGGATTAATGTTTGCCATCTTCTGAGTGCCAACTCACGTGTGGCTCTAGACGACAAGAGGCTCACAGTGTCTAGTATGGGTTGAAATGCCGGTAGAAAGAAGCCTATAAAGTACACTATCCCAGCAAAGCTGTTTTGTACTTTTACATTGCATGAAGTAGGAGTACACTCGTTTTGTAATTTTGAGTCTGTAGTACCGAGTGTATAGTTCATTGCAAAGGAGGGTATATTATACAATGACGGTGTCAATACAAGAAAAAATGTAAAACACGCTTAAAATCAGGTAAGACAAAACATGCTTATTGCTCAAGCTCAAAGTGCGAAGCCACAAAACTGTTTCAGTAGCAATCATAGTTTAGATGGAGTTTCGTCGAACAATAGCTTAAATCTTTGTTGTCTACAACTGAGAATTATTGACAATATTGCCGTTTTAAAACTTTACATTAATTGTTTTAGAAAATATTATAAAATAAATAAGTATTTTACAATGTTTTTTATTGTATTGATAGTAATAAAAATTCCACTGAAACAGTTTTCTTGTTTCGTATGATTCAAAGTCTTGAACAAGTAATCGTGAGTGTGACTATAAAACTACACGTAACAACATTCAACAATAATGTAACAAAGGATGTAAAAAGCAATAAAGTCGTAATGTACAAATTACTCACTGTAAAAATCTTTAATAATCGCACGATTCAATAGTGTTTTCAGCTAAGTTTTGGTGATTTTACGTTAAGTTGAACATCTAAAAGATGTGTCTCGTTGCAAGATACTAAGCACGTCACGGTTGTGAAGCTTAGAAGTAAATAAGGAAGGTGAGGTGAGTTAACAGAGCGAGTCCAATGCGTGTTGCGTGAATGTGCAGTCAGTGGTCATGGTATGTGTTGTAGCATCTACTCACGTCACTACTCACGTACTAGTATGTGCTGCAACACACGGCGCCACAGTGAATCCATCCACAGTTCACAGTTTCTGTGTTATTGGTTAACTGATAAATGAGTTAAATATATCACTATATCACTCTTTGAGATGCCGACCACTCTCATGAAGGTATTTTAAGGCAAACATGGGTTAAGAATGAGTGTGATGAGGGTAGTAATGAGTTATGAGGTATAGTCTTGTTACAAACTAAGGCCGACTCTTCCTTAGAATGGGTCATTAATTTATAGCCCAATGACCAATGGAAATACAAGGACCACCGGCTTAACGTGACTTCCGAACCACGCAGGTGATGGTCTGATATGTCTAAACGATGGTGGGAGTTGATGCGGGTATCATCAGATGACCACTGAGACTATTCGAGCCGCTTTAGACCTCAATACCTGTTTTAACGTTCTCACTGCGCAATGAGCACCTTTAACCTAAACCTACCCATCACCCATATCCTACAAGACCGGTTCAACGGGACCTATTTAAATGTCATTTATTTTCTGTAAAATCAGTATGCCTTGTACATAAGCTATTGTTAACTGGGAAGCAGTATACGCTGCGTGGGTTGGGAAAAAACGATGAGAAATTCACGAATGTCACTTAATACTTCACTTAACTATACTTAATTAATCGCCTCAAAAGGGAGACAAAGAGTCTTTGGTTGTGGTGTGGCAGTTTTACTGTACTTCTACAGACTATGCTCTGTGAAAAGTACTTGTCTCCCTTGATATTCAAGTGAGTGTTTGGAGATTGTTTTTTTTATTGGCGTTAGTAGTAAACAAGTCACTGACAAATAAAAGTTAGACATCTTTAAAAGCCCATTAAAACCAATACCATACAAATATCTTTACAGTAAGTGTTGTTTTAACCGGTAGATGTTGTCAACAACAAACTACAAACAGATGTCATCAAATATTTGTTTCGGCCAGTCAGTTTTCTAGTTATTCATACAAAATGTAAAACTCTTACAAAGCCTTTCAGTTTGGAAAGCGACGTATTTCCGTTTAAAGGTATGTTGGATATCCATTTGGTATGAACTACTGATGTCGTTCGTAGAATTCGCTCTTTTTTGTAGCATATGAACTCTAGTGTGTGTCAGAGTTCACTAAAGAAAGAGCTGATTTCATCGAAAGGCTAAAAAGGATACATTAGTATTTTAAGGGATGGAGGTTAAAGTAAAGTATTAACGATTTCAACAGTTTTACGATTTCATGTTGTGTCGCCGTATGAATAAATAAATAATAAATAAATTAGTGTATTGGGAACGGGTCAATATATTACTCAGTAACGAGAGCATTTTTTTATTTAACCATACAAATAATTTTGTTTTGGTATAACAATAAAAACCAAATACGTTGAAAATAATTATATCTAAATTAAATTAAAATTATGTTTGTAATTCATTTTGAAATTTAGAAACAAATCAGCCATCAGTAACAAGAAATAAACAGAATACCTAATGAGTTTTTGAAATTAGAAAGTGGTTTGAATTAATTTTAAATACTTTAAAATTTTCGTAATTTAAAGATGAATAGGAAAAAGAACCATTCGTAAAAACGCTAGGTAAAGTTCGTTTCTTCCTCCAGTAGAATGTACACTACGAACTGCAACTTTTATACTCGTATGCTACGCATCTTAATTAGAGAGGAGGTAAAGAGTTTAGCATTTGCAAAGTGTAGGACTACAGCCCTCAGAAACCCTTCGAATTTCCACAAATAATCCCACCTGTAATCAGGCCCTTGGCTTCCAGGTACACGGAGAGTGATGTCCGCGTGCCGTACACTACAACCTATATATTGTAGCATTTTCACAAGACTATCGGCGCATTAAGACAAATAGTTTACAATCAATGATGCTACACAATGTACAACACATTGTGGCGGAGAAAAGGAAGTCTAAACTGTGCACAGTGCACACCTTTGAGCGGTTGAGCCAAGTTCGTTTAACGTATTTGCTTTTGTAGCAGTTGGGGCCAATTTGAGCCTTTTTGTTAGCAAACCCGTATGGAATCCTCTTTTATATTTTCCGTGTGTGAAATTAGTTGCATAGTTTTCAAAGGCTTCTCTATTGGTTTGATTGCGCCATATAAAAATATAACCATATTAAAAATTAAATGTTAACTAACAAAAACAATTTTATTGCATTTTTAGACTATTTTAAAACGTAAATTTCAAAGCTATTAGGCATTTATTTACTCACTGAGGTAGTTTCAAATTTAATCAGGACCACCTCACAAGAAAAGCGTAGTTACTAACGAACTAGCCCTCAAGCAGGCCCGGTACATGAAACCGGATATGTTGTGAAGATATTAAATTTAACAAACCCGACGTATCCACAGCGAGTAAATATAACGACGCGTTGCAAAGTCATTAGTAAACAGGCTTAACGAGCACTGAAAGTGTTTACACTTCATTTGTTTAACGTACGATTCAATTAGAGATTCTCAATGACGCGTTTCTAGTTTAAGTGCACCCTGTATCTGGGGAAACCGTAATGCCATTAAACTACGTTAATGCGTGTGATACATGAGGAAAATGTACTTTTATGTCACCCAGTAATGTAACACTATTATGGATTACGTGTAAAATCCCAACTCAGCGAATAATCAATTTAGCAAAACTGCATACTGCGAGTAAATATTACCTAAAGTCTCATTGAATTGATAACATAATCATTTAAAGCTTATTTGAAGGTCGAAAGTGTTCTTTGCACATTTAAAGTGAAGTACAATTGAATGGGCCCAATTAATTAAACACTGCCGAATATATTTGAGTAATTTAGTGCAGGCTACAACCCAATATGTGTCAACAGTTAATGTTTATTTTGCTAAGACTGTAAGCAGATATAAAAGATATAAACATCTTCATTATACATCATTATTATTTATATTGTCATTATTTGGCACTAGGGTTGAAAAGTAGAAGTTTTCCACTGATCAATATCATTATTACTTATCGTTCTGCTCACAAACTAAAGTATGCTTCAAACTTCAAGACAAGCTAATGCATTTTAACCAATGTCTGTCTAGCAGCGACAAGTCTGAACTCGCCCTAAACAAAGGTTCAGGCCTGTTCTATAGTAAAATCTGTAGTGAAGTTTGCTTCACTCGACACTGTTCTATAGTAAAATATGTAGTGAAGTTTGCTCTACTCGACTCTCAACAGTTTGCTGTGCGCGAGGATGTGTTCACGGAATGTGGCGGTTGTTACCTAAGGAACACTGATTGAAAACTCGTGACGAACTGGCGTGGTTGTGTGCAATAACACACGCTGAGCGATGGAAAGCCTGTATTGTGGAGATCTGCATGGATCATGAGTCTGTAGAGGCGAGAAATCAGTTGCCAACGCCACGAACTCGGCTGTCAGACACACTCATCCACCTTACAGCAAATTTTGGGTAAATACGGATTCCACCTTGAGACGCAACTGCCACAGATTGTGAGTTACTATGGCTTCAGATTTCATAATGTATATAAATAACGTTAAGGTTTGTGTTTGTAAATTGCTTAGGATTGAGCAAATGTTTATTCCAACGTTATATATAACATCGGTATGTCCGCTACGTTTTGAGTCGTGTTTTGTTCGCTAGTAACATCAAAACCACTCTATATATAAATATGGAAGAGAACAATGAAAATTAGAGCTTTAACTCAACCTTGAAAATGGCAGCTCATTGAAATTAAGTAAAACTTAATGGAGGTTGCCATTTTGTACTGTGTTGAGTGTACTGTGTAGAACGCTCTAGTGTCTACCGTTCTTCTTCTTTAACCAAGACCTTCAAAATGGGTCAAACCGTTTAAATTTTTGAGCTGCCCTCAAAAATACCATTTTGTGGAAATGGAAAAATTGTATTAGTGACCAAAAGGTTCACCTTTACTCTCTATAAAGATGTCCCGAGTTACATTTTTCAATCGTTATCCATTTAAAATTTGACAGGTATCCATACTTTTAAGTCACACAGAGAGTATCAGTGCATTTAACTCATCCTGTATACGAAACCATTTACATATTTTGTATTGCTACGCAATATTTTGTACTGTCTATAGCAAATATATTATTGTTATTGTTACATCTTATAACAACATTGTAAAGTTACATTTAAGCAGGACGCTACAAACAACTAGAAAACGCAATAGCAGTGGCTGGAAATGTGCTGTTCGGACTTCGAGGAATCACCTTTGCTGGCTTTCAGCCAGTTTTTGCTGTCGTCCGCAGTTATCAAATGTAACCTTTTTTTAATGATGTTTTTATACGGTTTTTTTGCTCAGTTACACCTAGGTAGAGTCCATCTTACATTGGTAAAACACGAAATAACGGTGGAAAATGTGTGAATCCTACAAAGCTTTAACCCTCTTTTACTTTGAATCTTTCTTGACTGTTTCAACGACCCGATATAAAATATTGTACACCAATGAAATGCTAAGTTAAACTATGAGTTTTAGGTATTTTCGGAATCGCACCTGTTTATTCCACTGACTAATCTTGCAGTGTCAAAGTCCTTACTCCGTGCCACTGCCAATATTGATCTTAAGCTGCTGCCGAACAATGGACAACCACACAGTAGGACACACAATGGCAGACTACGTGTAGATAAGACAATGGCCTGACTGGTACAGAGGCACAGGGGAGATAATAGGCTCCACCACACAACTGAGTCAACTGTGCACGCAACTAACTTGGACAACTTGCGTGCACAACTAACTCTCTTGCTTATATACTTAGACTAGGCAAATATAGATCTAACTTGGAAGAAAACATTGTATTTTGGCAGGGTATGAAAAAGAGAAACTTGATTACTAGAGTGGGCAATGAAATAGTTGGAGGCCAAATACTAAGCGAGCATTTATTACTATTTACTGTCTAAAAATGTGAATGGCAATACCGTCATTTTTCTGTTTATTTCTTTGTTGCGAACATGTTCGATTTTTATATTTAACAATCTTAAAGACTCTAGGTACTTATTAAAAGACGGAAAGTAACTAATAGACCCCAGAAGAGTTTAAAGTTTTGCAAGAATATTTGTATTAAAAAAGCTGTAACTAAGCAGAATTCCGATTTCAAACTTATGTGGTTGTCATTTTTATATTAATTAAAACTTTTGGGTAAACGAAATAAAAACGCATATAGAAGACGTTTCGATTATGCTATCATAGTCATCATCAATGTCATAAAATATAATAAAAAATTAAATAACTATATACGTAAAAGATTTGAAACAAATAATAATAAGTATTTACGATCTGAATATTTACAATAACTTACAATTTGAAACTTATTATTTGTTTCAAACTATTTTTCTTTTATGTATATAACTTTTTATTTTATATTTTATTTTCTCTTATGTATTCTATTTCATACAACTGATGATGATTATCATAGCATAATCGAAACGTCTTGTATTATCAAATACTGTTTTATGTGGTTCACTCAAAAGTTTGATTTTGTACAGGTGATTCAAAATACCCGTACTCAAAGAACAATATGTATTCAAGAATAGTATTTTATGGATATTCACAAAAAGCTAGCTAAAACTAATCAAAGTAAATTGTTTGATAAAAGTGCTCAAAAGTTCTCAAATGTCCGCTCTTCAAGTGTAGCGACAAACGGTATGATTTCTGAATACACATTTAAGTTAACAGTGGTTTCGAGAAAATTGGCCAATAATTCGCAGATAAATCGCAAATCAAACTTTTGTTTTGAGGATGGGGCTTGGTGCAAAATATGATGTAAACCACGCTCAGTAAACAATATCATATCTAATTGGTTATTTACATTGTTTCTACTGAATCTCTTGAACCACCAGTGACAGTACTTTGCCCATATTTTGTAAGTACGAAGTTTCAAACGCTTTGTGGCTCTTTGGCACGCACTGTAGACGGTTGTAAATGCTGGGATTCTGAAATACATTTTTCGTATGGCAACAATAACAATAAGCCCACCCACCAATGAACAGCTGTTTTCTGTTGCTATAATCAGAAAAGATGCAGAATAGTAGAAGGAACAAGTATTTGATTACAAATTTATATTTATATGAGTGTGGTTTTCTCTATTGCCACATGCAACTGGAGTACGGAGACCTTTGAATCACCCGTTATCAGAAGGATTCCCTTTAATTTGAAGAAAACATAAATGGATTCGTTGCTCTTATAAGAACAGTTACTATAAACAAAACTATATTAAATCAACTTCATTAAAAAAAAAACTTAATCTTACCTTAAAATGCAATACGGTCATTCAAGAAAATACTAGAAACAAAAAATAAACTAAAAAAAGTACAATAATATTGTATGTCAACAGCAATAACGTGTAACATGTTGACAGAGCTCGATTACTTGTCACTGAAAGTGAATAGGTTTGATATGCAATATGATTGTATTAGCTTATGTACATGGCAGAAATCATTCAGTGTAGAGAAGTATAGAGAAATATATATCTATATTTCTCCTGCAGCATTGTTTGACAATGACATCTAACTTATGAGAGTGCTGAAGTAAACACTTCATTTTGATTTTCCTTATTCTTGGAAGTAAAATGTAATTGAAAACAATGTTTGTGTATAGTAGCTTCGAGACTCAGGGGAAATTTGGTTTCCTTACTTCAAGTTCTTCACAAAAGATTCATTTCCGACATCTGACTGATTGTCAGAACTTCTTGGAATCCCAATACAATTTACTTTCCCATTCTTCCGTCAGCTATTATTAAGTTACGGGTTTTGGCATACAATGGGAATGGGTTAAAGGTTAAAGGCTAGTTTTTAAGGGGTTCAATATGACCAGCTTTTTAATAGATACAATTATTGAAAGTCGTGTTTCATCTTCCTTGTTTTTTGGTAAACTCCAACAAAATCGTGTGTTAAAAGTATTCAATGAATCATACTCTAGAGACCAATCTTATCAATACTTACTTTAAGGTTTTTTTAAGTTTATATTTAAGGAAGCAAAATGTTTATATCATGATACAAGTTTATAGAAAGAAGCCGATTAATCCTATTTCAATCGTGATATTTTTGTCGTGCATTTTCTTAAGGTGAAAATTTTATTTCATTGTGTATCCTGGATTGAGCCTTGCAAAGTGGTATTCTATTATTTTAATCATTAAGATGAGAAAATAAAAGGAGAAGTGTCATTTTACAATAATATTTTATTATATACGGTTTATTAAGTATAAAGCACCCGAGTTTCAATGTATTTTATTGGCAATAAACGATTTGACTTTGAATAAATAAAGAATCAAGATTTCGTTTTTAATAATAATACACCAGTTTTTAACGTTAGTATAATTTATGTGTAATTGGCTTTAAATACTATTATACAACTAATATACAAGATTAGGCAGTATTGTAAAACTTATAGATAATTTAACGAGCGGACTTTATTTACTATTAGTAAGAGTAGCAAACTTTCAAAAGGATTAGAGTAAAAATTATGTAAACACCCCTTGAAATTACTAGCGAAATTTTTATCACTTATCCTGTATCACTTCATTTTTCTACTGTCCTGAGAACAAACCAAACCATATTAAAATCTTTCGAACCTTTCTTGTACGAGTTAGCTAGCTTATTTGTTATTCTTGTACAAAACCTTATGTCAGCACAGTGTGAAGATTCAAGCAATAACTGTTGTACTCAAGCAAGTACGAGTAGGTACGACAGATTCAACGCATTAGCATCCGATGCCGTGCGAACCGTGCTTCCTCCGATATCAGCTGTGTATTGTTCCAACTCTTTATCAGTTCTGTAGCAAATGGCACTTTCCTAGAGGTAGCCAAAAGGTCAGGTATAAATAAGTGTAAACGTGATCTTATTATGGAGAACAATATGTAATATTTAACAAAAGTATAATTTTAGCTAAAAACGTAGATACAAATCGAAACAAATACTACTGCCAACGCTTTCTGGTTTTAGAAAATTTAACTGTTTCTTAAAAGGTCTTTTTACCTTAGTTCCGGTCTAATATAACATTGGACGCACTTGAAAACGGCTTCTATCTGTCGACTTTCACATCCCCAAAACAATTGAATGACACATATTTTAAACCTCTAAAATGAATAAAGAGGAGAGTGAATTGACAGTAAAGTTGATACAATATCAACTAAGCTATTAGTGCAGACAGACAGACGAGCAAGCACTTTTACATGACTGCGGTATTCTCTTCCTCGCCTGACCTGCTTCTAGCCGCGGTGTAACACTAATCTATATAAATAACGTTAAGGTTTGTGTTTGTAAATTGCTTAGGATTGAGCAAATGATGTTTATTACAACGTATTATATAACATAAAAACATCGGTATGTCCGCTACGTTTTTGAGTCGTGTTTTGTTCGCTAGTAACATCAAAACCACTCTATATATAAATATGGAAGAGGAACAATGAAAATTAGAGCTTTTTAACTCAACCTAGGACAAAATGGCAGCTCATTGAAATTAAGTAAAACTTAATGGAGGTTGCCATTTTGTACTGTGTTGAGTGTACTGTGTAGAAAGCTCTAGCGTCTACCGTTCTTCTTCTTTAACCAAGACCTTCAAAATGAGTCACTTATGGGTCAAACCGTTTAAAATTTTTGAGCTGCCCCTCAAAAATACCATTTTGTGGAAATGGAAAAATTGTATTAGTGACCAAAAGGTTCACCTTTACTCTCTATAAAGATGTCCCGAGTTACATTTTTCAATCGTTATCCATTTAAAGTTTGACAGGTATCCACACTTTTAAGTCACACAGAGAGTATCAGTGCATTTAACTCATCCTGTATACGAAACCATTTACATATTTTGTATTGCTACGCAATATTGTATACTGTCTAAAGCAAATATATTATTGTTATTGTTACATCTTATGAAAACATTGTAAAGTTACATTTAAGCTACAGGACGCTACAAACAACTAGAAAACGTAATAGCAGTAGCTGGAAATGTGCTGTTCGGACTTCGAGGAATCACCTTTGCTGGCTTTCAGCCAGTTTTTGCTGTCGTCCGCAGTTATCAAATGTAACCTTTTTTTATGATGTTTTTATAGGTTTTGTTGCTCAGTTACACCTAGGTAGAGTCCATCTTACATTGGTAAATCACGAAATAACTGTGGAAAAAATGTGTGAATCGGGCTACAAAGCTTTAACCCTCTTTTTACTTTGAATCTTTCTTGACTGTTTCAACGACCCGATATAAAATATTGTACACCAATGAAATGCTAAGTTAAACTATGAGTTTTAGGTATTTTCGGAATCGCACCTGTTTATTCCACTGACTAATCTTGCAGTGTCAAAGTCCTTACTCCGTGCCACTGCCAATATTGATCTTAAGTTGCCAAGCCGAATAATGGAACCACAGTAGGACACAATGGCAGACTACGTGTAGATAAGACAATGGCCTGACTGGTACAGAGGCACAGGGGAGATAATAGGCTCCACCACACAACTGAGTCAACTGTGCACGCAACTAACTTGGACAACTTACATGCACAACACAGTAGGACACAATGGCAGACTACGTGTAGATAAGACAATGGCCTGACTGGTACAGAGGCACAGGGGAGATAATAGGCTCCACCACACAACTGAGTCAACTGTGCACGCAACTAACTTGGACAACTTACATGCACAACACAGTAGGACACAATGGCAGACTACGTGTAGATAAGACAATGGCCTGACTGGTACAGAGGCACAGGGGAGATAATAGGCTCCACCACACAACTGAGTCAACTGTGCACAACTAACTTGGACAACTTGCGTGCACAACTAACTCTCTTGCTTATATACTTAGACTAGTCAAATATAGATCTAACGGAAGAAAACATTGTATTTTGGCAGGGTATGAAAAAGAGAAACTACATTACTAGAGTGGGCAATGAAATAGTTGGAGGCCAAATACTAAGCGAGCATTTAACAGCTTGATTACTATTTACTGTCTAAAAATGTGAATGGCAATACCGTCATTTTTCTGTTTATTATTGTTTGTTGCGAACATGTTCGATTTTCATATTTAACAATAAAGACTCTAGGTACTTATTAAAAACGGAAAGTAACTAATAGACCCCAGAAGAGTTTAAAGTTTTGCAAGAATATTTGTATTAAAAAAGCTGTAACTAAGCAGAATTCCGATTTCAAACTTATGTGGTTTGTCATTTTTATATTAATTAAAACTTTTGGTAAACGAAATAAAAGCATATAGAGACGTTTCGATTATGCTATCATAGTCATCATCAATGTCATAAAATATAATAAAAAATTAAATAACTATATACGTAAAAGATTTGAAACAAATAATAATAAGTATTTACGATCTGAATATTTACAATAACTTACAATTTGAAACTTATTATTTGTTTCAAACTATTTTTCTTTTATGTATATAACTTTTTATTTTCTCTTATATATTCTATTCATACAACTGATGATGATTATCATAGCATAATCGAAACGTCTTGTATTATCAAATACTGTTTTATGTGGTTCACTCAAAAGTTTGATTTTGTACAGGTGATTCAAAATACTCCGTACTCAAAGAACAATATGTATTCAAGAATAGTATTTTTATGGATATTCACAAAAAAGCTAGCTAAAACTAATCAAAGTAAATTGTTTGATAAAAAGTGCTCAAAAAAGTTCTCAAATGTCCGCTCTTCAAGTGTAGCGACAAACGGTGTATGATTTCTGAATACACATTTAAGTTAACAGTGGTTTCGAGAAAAATTGGCCAATAATCTTTCGCAGATAAATCGCAAATCAAACTTTGTTTTGAGGATGGGGCTTGGTGCAAAATATGATGTAACCGTTCAAGTGAAACCACGCTCAGTAAACAATATCATATCTAATTGGTTATTTACATTGTTTCTACTGAATCTCTTGAACCAGTGACAGTACTGCCCATATTTTGTACGGACGAAGTTTCAAACGCTTTGTGGCTCTTTGGCACGCACTGTAGACGGTTGTAAATGCTGGGATCCTGCCTGAAATACATTTTTCGTATGGCAACAATAACAATAAGCCCACCCACCAATGAACAGCTGTTTTTCGTTGCTATAATCAGAAAAGATGCAGAATAGTAGAAAGAACCAATTATTTGATTACAAATTTATATTTATATGACAGTGTGGTTTTCTTCTATTGCCACATGCAACTGGAGTACGGAGACCTTTGAATCACCCGTTATCAGAAGGATTCCCTTTAATTTGAAGAAAAACATAAATGGATTCGTTGCTCTTATAAGAACAGTTACTATAAACAAAACTATATTAAATCAACTTCATTAAAAAAACTTAATCTTACCTTAAAATGCAATACGGTTATTCAAGAAAATACTAGAAACAAAAAATAAACTAAAAAATTACAATATATGTATGTCAACAGCAATAACGTGTAACATGTTGACAGAGCTCGATTACTTGTCACTGAAAGTGAATAGGTTTGATATGCAATATGATTGTATTAGCTTATGTACATGGCAGAAATCATTCAGTGTAGAAGTATAGAAATATATATCTATATTTCTCCTGCAGTTTGACAATGACATCTAACTTATGAGAGTGCTGAAGTAAACACTTCATTTTGATTTTCCTTATTCTTGGAAGTAAAATGTAATTGAAAACAATGTTTGTGTATAGTAGCTTCGAGACTCAGGGAAATTTGGTTTCCTTACTTCAAGTTCTTCACAAAGATTCATTTCCGACATCTGACTGATTGTCAGAACTTCTTGGAATCCCAATACAATTTACTTTCCCATTCTTCCGTCAGCTATTATTAAGTTACGGGTTTTGGCATACAATGGGAATGGGTTAAAGGTTAAAGGCTAGTTTTTTATGGGGTTCAATAATATGACCAGCTTTTTAATAGAGATAATTATTAAAAGTCGTGTTTCATCTTTCTTGTTATTTGGTAAACTCTTAAAAAACCGTGTGTTTAAAGTTTTCAATGAATCATACTCTAGAGACCAATCTTATCAATACTTACTTTAAGGTATTTTTTTACTTTAAGTTTATATTTAAGGAAGCAAAATGTTTATATCATGATACAAGTTTATAGAAAGAAGCCGAATAAGCCTATTTCAATCGTGATATTTGTGTCGTGCATTTTCTTAAGGTGAAAATGTTATTTCATTGTGTATCCTGTGATTGAGCCTTGCAAAGTGGTATTCTATTATTTGAATAATTAAGATGAGAAAATAAAAGGAGAAGTGTAATTTTACAATAATATTTTATTATATATGGTTTATTAAGTATAAAGCACCCGAGTTTCAATGTATTATTGGCAATAAACGATTTGACTTTGAATAAATAAAGAATCCAGATTTCGTTTTTAATAATTAATTATACCAGTTTTAACTTTAGTATAATTTATGTGTAATTGGCTTTAAATACTATTATACAACTAATATACAAGATAAGGCAGTATTGTAAAACTTATAGATAATTTAACGAGCGGACTTTATTTACCATTAGTAAGAGTAGCAAACTTTCAAAGGATTAGAGTAAAAATTATGTAAACACCCCTTGAAATTACTAGCGATTCGGAAGAAATTTCCCTTTATCACTTATCCTGTATCACTTCATTTTTCTACTGTCCTGAGAACAAACCAAACCATATTAAAATCTTTCGAACCTTTCTTGTACGAGTTAGCTAGCTTATTTGTTATTCTTGTAAAAAACTTTATGTCAGCACAATGTGAAGATTCAAGCAATAACTGTTGTACTCAAGCAAGTACGAGTAGGTACGACAGATTCAACGCATTAGCATTCGATGCCGTGCGAACCGTGCTTCCTCCGATATCAGCTGTGTATTGTTCCAACTCTTTATCAGTTCTGTAGCAAATGGCACTTTCCTAGAGGTAGCCAAAAGGTCAGGTATAAATAAGTGTAACGTGTGAGATCTTATTATGGAGAACAATATGTAATATTTAACAAAAGTATAATTTAAAAAATCGAAACAAATACTACTGCCAACGCTTTCTGGTTTTAGAAAATTTAACTGTTTCTTAAAATCTTTTTACCTTAATTCCGGTCTAATATAACATTGGACGCACTTGAAAACGGCTTCTATCTGTCGACTTTCACATCCCCAAAAACAATTGAACGACACATATTTTAAACCTCTAAAATGAATAAAGAGGAGAGTGAATTGACAGTAAAGTTGATACAATATCAACTAAGCTATTAGTGCAGACAGACAGACGAGCAAGCACTTTTACATGACTGCGGTATTCTCTTCCTTGCCTGACCTGCTTCTAGCCGCGGTGTAACACTACTCTATATAACTGTATAACTCTTAACTAGTTGCCCCGCTCATTGGTTTTAGTTACTACTACTAATATAATATGCATATAATTGTTTGCATTGAACAGTTTTGTTGTGGGGTTTGTAGCAAACTATTTCAATGTTCATTTTGATGTTGTTTTTATTCGATCAGTTACAACACTGAGAATATCTTTACAGGCCAAAGCTGTGCTGATTTGATATTTAAATGTAACTGTGTGACCAAAAATACAAGGTTCTAGCTATGGAGGAACAGCCTTCAAATAACGTTTAATATGGATTTAATTGGAACCTTTAACTATCGTTAGTTTGCTCACTAAGGATGCGCCTCAGTGATCACCTCAGAGAAAGACAGTTCGTCCGCCCAAAGAGCACTCCAGACCGCGCACGTCAACTGGTTAAACAACGGGCCTTCTTCTGATGCAGCAACTGTCAAACCAAGCGCCTTCAAGGGTTTACATTAGCTCGTTTTCAGCTTTCAAAATAATTTTTACATTAATAAACATGATATATTTGGAACCACTGAGCTTGTGCAAGCCGATTGCTCGTAAGTTATACAGTAGTTTCACAAATAAACTATTGAATTTAAGTGCTTTTAAACTCCATTGTGTACACTTTAAACGCATAATTTAAAAAAAAGCTCTTTACGCGTGTCGGAAAACTCATCTAGTTTCTACGTATATATATTTATTAATGAGATAATTATGAAATGTGAAAAAGACTCACTGAAAAATATTTTATTTTCTAACACTATCAACTTGTACTTTTGAAATATAAGCCTACTAAACGTAAGCTTAGATAGTTTTAAAGATTTAAAAAATATAAAATGAAAGCTTGCCAATAACAATTTAGCTTATTTTTTACAGCAATCCCTAATTTCTTCATTTTTATACATCCAAGCAAAGAGTAGATTTCACAATCCACCCGTTGAAATGATACTCGGAAACTTATGTTTGACGCATAGTACTACTGGAGCGTTTTCAAAACTTAAGTTCTTTTGCAGTTCTTGAATTGGTTTATTAAAAGTCCCACCAAACTCTGAAAGTAATTTCCGCACCAGCATAAGGCTTCTTGACAGACACGGAGTGTCACAGGAAAACTGAGATTCCCATAGCAGGTCTTAATAGGTGCAGTATACCAATCGGAATATTTTGTGTCGTTCACAAAGAGATCCAGTATTATTATTACTTAAGACTAATGTCAGACTTTGTTCTTCGAACAACAAGAATCTAACGTGCTCCACATGCAATGACATATGTTCAAAATTAGGTCATAGAAAGAAGAAAGTGTGGTATGTATGGTATCTGGGTTTGAACTGGTTCTATCAAGACATTACCAACTGCTTGAGAAGAAAGTATCAGAGAAAAAGCCGAGTGCTCCGGTAAACTAGAGACAAGGGAATGTGTGTCAATGATCAGTCCAGAGTGTGACATTGCCTTGCTTTAGTAGACTGTTATTAGTTTCACTTCTTCAGTCTTAAAGATGTTGTACTATCTTTCATTTAATATTCATCAAAGCTTTAGTCTAATGATTACTTAATATTTTTAACACTTATATGTATACAATCTTCATAACACGGAGGCTCTTTTGTTAACTTGGGCCTATGAAATCATTCCCATGTTAAAACTCCCATTGTAAGCCCCTTCCAAAATACTTTTGATTAGTCAATCACCAGATTATAGCACAATATATGTTAATCGGGTAGCGGATATAGACTATAGATCAGTGGTAGCATTCTTGTTTCATAACTTTTCATTTAGAAGTTATAACTTTTCAAAGTTATAAGCGTTATTTATAACGGCGGTGTTTTATGGACTACAAGCCTCTACATCTTAGCTTTTTCCGCCCTTACTGAGAGGCCTAATGGTGAAACTTGTGGTTTTACATCGATGAATACAAATCCGAGTATTTAATACATCTAGGAGTTTTATTCTCTTAATAGATTGTTTTCAACACAAAACATTCGAAACTATATTTTACAAAAATAACAGTACAATGTTCATCAAAACAGCATACTGAGAGGTCAAGGTATGTAAGGACTCCATAAATAGTCTACATCTACATAGAACATACGTGTACTTGATTGCGAGCCCCTACTCCTGTATTGATGAAACTGGAATATCAGTGATCGCCAGGAACTATTCCTCGGCGGGACTAAAACCCAATACCAACTATGATTAAACGTACAACCCAATCAAAGTGCTATATCCTGTGCTTTCATATGTCATTGTACGTATGTATATGTATAGCGTATGTTGACATCTTTGGAGAAACAAAGCATGACATGAAGTTCACTTAATTTAGTTTTGCCTGCTGTTTTAACTGTTACTGTAAAGATCGATTACGCGTAAAGGTTTTTATATCCCTGACATTTGCACCGGTGATCGATTTCACACAAACAAATGACAAAAACAGAGTTGTTGGTTATTTATTTAGCTTCAAAATGAAATTACTTTATTCCAGCCAGGACATTCTATGAAACCAATCGGCGAGGCAGATTAGTTTCAGGACATCCAATTACAAGAACAAATAGCGTTGAGTAGGTTAAAGCAGCAGACCAAACATTCGCCTGCGGCTGTCTAGCTGATTTTGTTTATGCTCAAACTGTGTCCTAGTGCTGTGCAGTTTCATTTCCATAAACAACCAGACTATTTTCTAAACTCAGTTGAAGGTTAAGTTGCTCTTGTCCTCACTGAGAAAATAACATGTCAAGGAAGTAAAAAAGCTAATCGTGTATAGTAAATTAATGGTGAACACCAAAACCGTAAACATATGTTTTGATTTTGTTGGTAAGTTTCACTTAGCAAACCATTAAACTTATGACCATATATTTTTAGAAGATATATATCTTTTTACACTGTTTTACTTGTTTCCTCTAAGTTTCACTATGCATTATAGGCTCCCGAAGGGATTTTGCCTAGACTTTGAACGTGTTTAGACCACGACTACGTCTCGGTCTTAAACTACGATCTCGAGCCGCAAAGACCCCACTGTCGGCAGTTGGTACAAAATACACTATTATTGCACTTTTCAACTTGCAACAAACCATGTTTTTATTTAGTCAATAAGCTGTACTCTATTCAGCAAAAGATTACTCGAAGAAGTTCTTAAGGCTGAAGGTCGACAATGACATCTTAGATCCAATTATGTCTACTTACTCTAAGTATCATTGTTACTTTAGTTTGGTGTTAGTGGGATTGCCACTATACAAGAAAAAATAAATAAGCTATGTCTAGGTAAACCACGATTAAAGAAAAGATGAAATTTTCAGATTTGATGTATTTATTTATTTAAAAGTTTGGCTAATAATAATGTTTAAACTATTGAAACTTTTACATCAAATTTGTTTTAAGTAAACACAACAGAATTCAACGACTAACCTGCAATATTTTTATGTATCCACATTTCGTAAACCTTGATTGGTCATTACAAAGATGAAGGCTTATAAAGAAAAGTCATTTGAAATCGCAAAACCCAATATTAAATACTTTGTACTGAACGAGGTTTTTCAAAGGCAACGCCTTTATCTTCAGGTCAGTTCAAGATAAAGGCTATGCCTTTGAAAAGCCTCCTCCAATAAACAGTATTTAATATTGGTTTTTTGAGATTTCAGATTATTTTTCTTTAAAGCACCGTTTGCCTTCAAGATAAGTATTAAAGCCCAACAAGATTGTATATTGTTTTCAAAATACTATCGGTAGTTTAAATAAAAAGCACAGTTCCTTATAACTAAATTATGTTGAAGACTTGTAACTACCAATTTCACTTTGACCCATATAAGCTCATTACAATTATAACACAGTTATGATTCAATGTGAACGGTGAAAACACCAATATGACACTTAGTTGTATTTGACTAGATCGGGTTTTATGAAGCGGATAGCTAAATAAGCTTCATTACGTTTTTCAAACGAGACACTCAATGTATTTAAATATATTAGAACTGTTCAACTTTACTCTCAATCTATTTAAATCGCGTATCGTTCTGTATTTGAAAATTTCCAGTCAAATTATAATTAAAACTGGGCATTTTAGTGGTTTTGTTCACTAATAGTTAAAAGTAAATCGGCTGAGATTAATGTTTAATATTTAACGCATTTTAAGTAATCTGTGCTCTTGTAATGAGAAGTTGTTTTTAACTAATTAACTAATAAATTACCAATATTTTGAAACGTTATTAGTTTTCAAAACAAAACACAATCAATCCAATATTACACTTAGGCTCTTTGAGCTTAAAATATAAGAACTCAATATGTCTACTATTAAATAATAATTTTCATTTCATTATGTAGCCATGTAGTATAAGTAAATTACTCTGAAGTTCAAATTAAATACAATCACAGTAAAGACTAGAGTTGCGAGTGTTGACAGAGAAAATTACAAATCGAATCCTTTGACAATTAGTAAGTAAATGTGGAAAGCTAATGGTTTTATCTAATTACAGTTAATGAAATGTATTAGTAATCCGATTTTCTTAGTTACTTTGCTATAGCTATTTATTACAGCAATTAAACGTATCCACAGGAGAGATCTCTTAGTGAATTGCATTAAACAGTGTTATGTCGCCAATAAGCTATTATTGCATATGTTTGTTTTATTTCACATAGCACGTTTAAAGTATTTAATCCAAGCTCAACAAGCAGCCGCTATTTCTCTGACTCTCTATTTCTTTTAAATTCTACACATTAAGTTATATCGCCTTTCTTGTCGTGAAACGCGTGTCGTAATATTTACTACCGTGCTTATTGACATGTCGGCCGAGACTATATAAACTCAAGAAACCAGTCCGGGCTCGAGAAAGTGATCTGAACGAAAGCTAAGAGGCACATGCAGTTCGTCGCAGGAGAAACTCCTCGAAGCAACTTAATTGGCCGGCGGCGGTCAGACACCAGGTTCCGTTTCAATCTGGGATCTTCCCAGCGATTACCGCACCTCGGAACTCTCTTAATTGCTAATATTTCGATATCTGGCGCAAATTATTCTCTTTTGACACTCGGACTGGACTGGTTCAGCTGAAGAACGGCAAGAACTGGTTATAATGTAAGGGGAATCAATTTCTCTAGCAGCGTTCCTAAGAATAACAACATTGCGTAACGGTTTCCGAATTACGAAATCTATTGGTTGAATCTGTCAACTTGGCAGGTGAGTCTTCGGAACACTTTCTCTGATTTAATGTGTGCCTTGAAACTTATGTTGAAAATGATTCAATGTAATATTGTTACGTTGCTAGGTTCATACTAACACGTTTACTGAAAATACACTCTAAATATGAAAGATTGAAAACCGCTTCCAAAAGAGTGAATATCGAGCCACTCTTTAATGATAGTGGCTGGGTTTCAACACCCAAAAGAGCGAAATTTCACTCTTTCTGAGTGGCCTTTACTCCTTCAATTTTAGAGTGTATAAACCCTCTGTGTTTTGTAATTGTGACTATATTTTTGTTCTTGAAAAGTGAGTTCTAATATTAGATCATTAAGAAAAACTAATTTAAAATCAAAACCAATATTTATAATTTTATTATGAGGCGCCTTTCAACAGCAAAGCTGCCATCATCAGATTGTAAAACAAAGCTGCCATCAACCTCAACAATTGTATTTTTGTTACTAAAAATTACCTTGACATCACCAATCCATGACCAATCCCATCACTCTACATGATTAATCCAGCTCCAAACATTATTTTGGCGTAAAATTATATCGTCAATTTAATAACTAGCAGATTTCTTGTGGTGTAGGTTTGTTTGATAAGTAAGCTGACAACAGTATGTGCCTTTGGACATGTACATTTCTGTCCATGGAAACGTATCTTTTCACCGAGTGAGAAAACTAGGTTTTGTACATTCCTACAGTGATAAGTTTTATGTTTGTATATAATTTAAACTCATGATGGATCCAACTCCCTTTTAGAAACAGATCTCAAAGGGACATTAAATTAAGAACATTTATTTCAAAAACTTCATTTGGGAAATCTCTAATTAAATCATTAAAAGTACATTTAAAGCATGACAACTTACGTGGAGACTGCCTTACCCTATATTTTATTAAATTGCTAATAAATAAAATAATAATAAGAGTTGTGTAGAGACTAGGTTTCTCTTTTTAGGGACGTTTCTTTGTTAAGTTCTTCGGTTGTAAGGTTGGGCTTTGTAAACATGTACTAATAATGTAAATACATTCAGAAATAAATTTAGATTTAGATTAAATCAGTAGATTTGAAACACAACTGTTATGCATCTTCTAAACACAGTGAGAGAGTAGGAGAGCAGACTGTTTAGCAAGTTGCAAACTCCATCTAGCGGAAACTACAAGAGTCGTTGATTGATCGACTTCAACCCATTGTTTGGACTCATTCAAGTGTCTGGGAAATACTTCACCGCTAACGCCAAACAAAAGATAGTATTTTGTGTTCACCTGTACATTGTTGTGTTAGGCATGGTCGATATAGCGTTTTTAATTGGTTTTAATAAGGTGAAATTAAATGTAAAGTTAATGAAATCGCTTGTAATGAAGTTAAATGAAAACTGAATTTCATAATTTAATTGTTTTGAAGTTTTACTCTACGATTGCATTTATTTCTTTAATGCTTATAACAACTTATTTAATATACATTAAAAGCCCGGCCTTCACAAAATATTGATACTACATATTAAAAATTCGTTTCTTCCTTAACCCACATAAATTACATGCAGTGATATTTACAACAGTGTTGTAAACTAGCAACTTTAATCCCAAGTTTCTTACACTGGCAAGCAGCCTTTACAGCACTAGAGTAGTTGGCAAATAAGTTGTAACTACTACCTACCAACATTTATTGTATACACCTCATCAAACGATTGTTCAAAGGATTTTACGGAGATAGTCTTCGACCAATATTTACGACGAGGTGATTTATTTATTTACGAGCCAATGCCTCGTATAGCCAATACATTTTACTAAGGGTTATGAAATTATCTTTTAAATGTATGCCTAAATCGAATAGGCACTTTTCAATTAACCAATTCGTCAATATCGCTTAAATAAGTTTAAGTTTTAAACACCACGTCTTGAATTAGTTTGAACAGTTAATTAAACAGCTTTCTACTCATATAACCTGGAACTTTCTCGTAATATTTTGTGTACAAGATGAATAAGGTAATGAGGTATATAATGCTGTAAGTCAATTTCTAATCCATGAGCTGAAATGAATAGTAATAATAAATAGTAACTGTAGTTTACTAACATGTTGTCAACTGCTGATTGTTAATGTGATTTGTGTTCTACTGCTGTTAAATGTAGGTGTTTCCGTTGTTCTGGGTATAACATCGTTCCTCACAGTTTGATGTAACTTGGATATTTTTTTTATTTTATGTTTTATTTTTTTATTGTACATATTTTTGTGTGAGTAAGATGGCCGTAACGATTTTCCTGCTGTGACGTACTTATAATATCATAATCTCACTCCATTGAGTGTTAATCATGGTACCAACCCACCTTGAACAGCTAACCACAAATACAGACAGTGACAGCCAATAAGGAGCGAGTAGACTCATCTCCCAGGGAGTGTCTGCCTAATCAATCTACAAAGGCTTCTTCTTTAAGCTTTGGAAGGTAAATTATAATTATGTGCGGATAAGCATAAATCCTTCGACAGCTCTCCCCATGTAGCAGCCGTAGTAATGCGCGGCCAGGAAAGGGAACATACCCAGAGAATACGTATAAGTTGGTTTTTAATTTAAATAATTATAAATATCGTGACTACACAAGTCACAAGTCATTTTGGGATGCCAGCCCGATTCGGCGTGTAGTAACCCTTTACTAGTTTATCTGTGAATATACTACTTACTTTAATACAAAATCAAAACTGTATTAGGCAACGCCGGATTCGACTCCGAACACACTTCAAGGTTTTTTTTGTAAATGTATTAATTTAGTAATTAAGGTTGGAAAAAAGGCCTTACGCCTCAAATTGGTAGTAGAGCGTAGCTTTGACTCTAATAAACTTAGGCACGATCTTTTCAATTCAGTTTTTGGTAGTAAGGCCTAGGTAAAAAAACCTTACGACTACACTTTATAAGTAAATTGTTCATTCAATATGTAGAGCAAACTCAAATAAAACTGCCCACTAACTCAGTAATTAAAAAGCCTGTAATTCAATATGTTTGCAAAGAACGATTTAATCAACTCAAGTTCTCCTTCTATTTGGAAACATAAGGCGTAGGCTATTTCTTTTCAGTTGGCATAACAATGCAGCAAACGTCACTGTATTCGTAATATAAATGTTACAGATACATATTTATACTCTTTCACACGGTGCTTTACAGTTTTAAACACAAAGACATGTTCAGTTTGGTTAACACCGATGACTGTGCAGTGTGCATCGTCCTTGACTGTTGTCTCCAGATGTCAACTGTTCCCAAGCGAACAACTGTGGGAACAAACCCATGTAAATAGTAACCATCAACAAACAAACGTTGCATCGGGTCAAGCACGTGACAGGCGTCTCACAACTATCAGCTGTGGAGTCACGTGTGCAGTACACAAGGAGTATTAATGTATAAAGTAAACTCCGAATTCAACGCTCACAGCCTCAGCCTTACATGTCCTTACGTTTACTGCACGTTTTACTACGTATTTTAAATGGAAAATTGTCTTCAAACTTCATTAAAATTGGACTACTTAAAAGGCTGTTGGAGCGAAAAATCATTTGTTTGGCCGATATTTTGAAAAGACTCAGTGGATTTTCATAATTTTTGATATATTGATGGATACGGTCAAAATCTGATGGAGTTACTGGTTTTAAGATCAAAAAAGGTGCTTTCAAATCCGACTTTGCTGGCTAACGAGCTTGATCAAGATATTTACAACAGGAAGATTTGCCAATTTCATGAAAGATGCAACCTGTAGAAGTATTTACGTGTATACATATATTACTTTGTTAAAATTTGACGAAAAATGCGACTTGTAGAGATCATTGGTTCCCAACAATTAGTGCACAATCAACAAAAACAAAGAGTGAGAAAGTGTTGCAAGAAAGCGCACTGTACATATGCATATAAAGTTTTGAAGAATTGCTCAAAACGTGTTCTGGGGGTCAGGATCGGTGCTCATTTCATGGTCCCAGGCCTGGGTCTTACCAAGTGGACGGCATGAATAAGATATTATCCCATAAGAAATCGCAAATATATCATGGAAATCTTGACTTTTATCTAAGTGACATGTACTACATACCGGTAGGTTATTTTTACTTGTACCTTACCAATTTAACTTATGAAGCAAAAAGAAGGTAATAAAGCAAACTAAAGATTAATTTCTTCTTATCAAATGCTATTTTAATAATGGTGGTATAAAATTATTACTTTATAGGACGTATTAAAATTTCTTTATCCGTAAATAGTGTGTTTTAATGCAACCTACGTAATTAATTAAAAGATATTACAGTTATTTGCAATATTCATGTAATGTTTTTATTTTAAAGCATACATTATTTCAAAATCCTTTACATTAGGATAATAGTTAATTTTGTTAGTTAATAACAACCTTTGTATTGATTGTAATCCTAACATATGAAAAACAATTTAGTTTAACAAAACTTTCACAGATTGACTCACTAGATAAATAACTGCTCATCATCAACTTGAAATCTGAGTTTTAGTAAGGTTCTATAAAGTTATGTTTCGCAGTTAAGTTATGTTAACTGTAGAATGGTGTTTGTACGTGCAACCCTAGTCTACGTAACGCATTCAATAAACGTGCAGTTCTGCAGTAACTAATGGACGAATGCTCGGCCATCATTCGCCTATTCTAACGTCCAAATCACTTTATTAAAGCAGAGCCATAAGGAAGCAGGACTCTTTAGTCGCGCTCCACTGAGCCGAATCAAACAACGATTCAGGTAAATTCCACACGACTACTACTTTAGTGAACAAACAGACCAGAAAGAATTGGTTTAGGTAAAGACTTTATGTCTGTACACTTTTAGGCAGGTTTTAATTTTTTGCACAGTGATTACCTTTATGAAAAGGGAACTATGAATTAAGTTGCCTGGTTTTAGTATGTGTTCTTGGAAACAAATATGATCTACATACTTGTACTTTATCACACGAAAATATATGTAGTAACATAGTGGAATCACCCAAACAAATTATACGTATAGTGTTACTTTGATTAACTATAGTTATACTGTGTATACCTGCTTGCAACCCATGTTCCCTGTAGATCTTGTCATTTTCTCTTAATAAAATCAACGTAATGTTGGTTCTTATTGGTAAGTTGGGCGTAATCATATGCTGATATTGGTTTTTCAAATGTTTTCTAAATCAACTGATTTCTTTTTTCTTTTGTAGTTTCATTTTTAAATTTTAATTCCAACCTAGACTATGTGTTCATACACCAACAAATAAGTTGTTAACCATAAATATTACAATATCTGCATATTGTACTAGCTAACAGTACCCATCGATGAATTTTTGAGATAAAATTTACCAATAGTTTTTAATTTGTTCCAAGATTGAATATCAAAGTGAAGAAATCTGCCCTGTGCCTTAAATGTCAAAGTAATGAAATTCTGAGGCGGGTTTTCCAATATTTAACCTGAAACCCACCTGAGTTTTAATTTTAAAGAACCTCTTAGTGGGTGCTTAAAGTATAAAAATAGTGTTCAATGATGAATGAATGAGTGTGTGAGTCAGTCAGTCAGGACAAGGATAAATATGGATTAGTTCCTCTGAATAAAAAGGGCCACTACGGTCACTTCCAGTAGAACAGGTTTTTGGGTTAATGAAATACTTAAGCTAATAATCTACCAAAGAAACTGTCGTGGAAATCGGGTAATAGTGTGACATGTGTGATGGTTTCACAATAATATACAATTTTATACATATATTATTTCTCGTTTGATTCAGGAGGAGTTGGGAAAGCTCCAAACAGCTCTCCGTTTAGTTTTACGACGTTTCGTTCTACTTTATATGAAAGAAGAAATGAATAGCTCTATTTTCCAAGTACACTAGCCTGTATGATTTGGTTATGATGTTACATAGTTACACACGTATTGCATATTGCATAAGCTCAACTTGATTCATAACACTGTTTATTTTCTCTATGAATTTGTATTAATCAACTCAAGTACCAAAACTTTAGAAATAAACTGATGATTTGAGAATTCTAACAGGGTTAACTAATGAAATACCTCAATTCACTTAACATGGATTGCTGCTCAGATTAGGTTCTTGCAGCCCAGACTTGGAACTAAAACTATCAGCTGGGACATGGGTATGGATAGAGTAGCAATTATCCCAACTGCAGGAGCGACGCCTTGGGCATGCATAATCACCTAGGAGAGAGGGAATTTGTATATACGGCTTATATATACCCGTTATGTATAAACGACCGTCCCTTGCAGTTTACTAATACCTTCTTACTATCAAAATAGATGGGCATGATTTTGTTGTGTAAAAACTAACATAACATTATATTTGGGGAAATCGCGTTTATGGAGAGATTTTAAATAACTTATATAACCTGACATGAGTTGTTGTTTTCTCTCAAGTGTGGGTCTTGAACCACGAACTCTTAACGACTTGTTAAGTTATTTTGTTCCATTGACACACGAAGTGATAGACTTCATGTTATAAAATGGGAAAGTAATATAAGTAAACAGATCAATTCAGAAAACAATTCAAATATCATCTTTCTGGAAGTAAATATTGCTATAGCATTATTTTTAAATGATTTTAAAGCCGTAAGTTTACTTATTTTACATACCAAAGAGAGATATGTCTTTGTTTTATCACCTTTCTCCTTCTTCCTTCAAACACTTTTATGATGTTTAGATTCAAATAAAACATAGTGGGAGTGATATATTTGAATATATATCAAATATCAATCACCAATAATATAATATTATAATATACGGGGTGAGTTTTAAATGCCCTTTTACTTTTGAAAAAGGAAATATTTTAAAAACCTCTTTAGGAATAGTTTTTTTATAATTTTAAAGTTTGTTTCGACGCACTCAAAAGAAAGGGAATTTTAATACAAATACAACGACGCAAAGACAATTTTTTACCTAGACCCGTTTTTTTGTAATACTTATTTAAAGATTACATGAAATCAAGTTTAAAATGCTACATTTTTATGACAAAGTTTTCTTCAAAATACTCGATAGGATTATGTTATAGGGTTGTGGTGTTTCTCTCAAAGGAATTTCAAGAAAATTTGTCATGAAAAAGATTTGTATGTGAAATGTGGTGATTGTATCCTGATTTCTTGTAATCTGTAAATGGCATTACATGAAAACGAGCCAAAAAAAAAATGTTTCTTTGCGTCGTTGAATTTTTATTAAAATTCCCTTTCTTTGAGGTGCCACAATTGAGGGAGTTTGTATTTAAAACATTTGGGGGCCTCCCCCCACGGTTTTCGGGTGGGGTGGGTGAAGCAAAGTACGTCAAAAACCTTAGAATCAGATTAAAACATTCCCTAAAGGGTTTTAAAAATATTTCCTTTTTCAAAAGTTAAGGTGGGGGCATTTATAACTCACTCTGTATATAAAATACTGATTTGATACTGTGCGATTCCTATTACATACAGGAACATAAGAGCTACATACACGTCGATTCCCACGATGTTATGTCAGTTACAAATATCAAACCGGTGTATACGTAGGCTGTCTGTTAGTTCCCCGAGGCAAGTTGGCAGACCTGTGCGTGAGGCTGCGAGATGACTGTGTCCGGCGGATCTGAGGTAACTGGACGAGATGCGCGTGTCAGCTCATTAATGTTTGCACAAAACTGAAACTGAAAGTGGTCCCGGCGCCGCGGCCGCGCTTTCCTCTACCACGTGACCGCATGTACGCATGCGCGGTGAGGTAACCCTGTGCGTCCGCAGGAAGCAGTCTTTGACAAAGCTGGCTTTGACATGACCAGCTGTTTGTTCTCAGGTTTGGATTATCTGCATGTCACAGGAAGTTGCTTTCTTGCAAAATATACTATAACAAATGCTGTGGACCATTACGTTGACGTTGCTACTGAGACTGTAACTCTGTTGTTTCCACGCGATAGTACAACTATGTAATTTTGTATCATGATTATAGTAATTAATGAACTTCCGGTGTGGATACAACAAGATTTAAGTTTCCACAATTTGTTTATCGCCTATATTATTCTGCTATTGAATTATTCAATTATTTTAGGCTTATACGTTAGGTTTATACGTCTTTTAGGTCTAATCATCGAATATATAAAATTCCTACTACGTTAAAATCTGCAACTTTGACTAAGTTCATCCAAAGTTGTGGTTAAGTGGAAGAAAGGGCTTTAAAGACCTATTTTCGCCACTAACAAAGACGTTTTCATTTCATTTTATCCAAGGTCACACAAAGTAGTTAGATATTAAGCAACAGCTGACAGTAGGCCTTATTTATATCTAGTTTAAGTTTGTTATTTTAACGACGTTATATCAGTTTTTCACCGTGAGATTCAGAAGAAGACAAACGTTACTGTTGCATTTCAAATGCTAAATAAATAGTTTATTGTATAAACATGTTTATAAATAAACTAGCTGAGAGTACCCGCGCTTCGCCTAGGGGCTTTGTTAACATAGCTGTGTGTATATTTTAAGAAAATTGCAAATTTAAAGTAAATAAAAACAATAATTTCCTATATATCCTTAGAAAAACCATTTACAGTAGTTTGCTGTTAGTTCACCATCAGCAAGTTCACCATCTCCTTATAAAGTTTGGCTATACCTTGTGAGAGTCATAGTTACTTACGCCGTTCCGTCCGTTTTAGAGCCCGTCTGGTTTTTTGCAATTTATATATTTGAGGATGTTATATGGACTTTAAATGTAAAAGAAATCTCAGAGTCCATTTTGGTCCCTTGCCACTTATTTTGTGGATGTTGTATGGATATGAAATGTAGCTAAAGACACAGCTTAACCTTTGAACAAAGTTTAACCGCCATATTTTCAGCCAATTTTGACTTATAAGCAGTCCAAAACGCCTAAAAAACGTGTTCAGGCCCACTTTGGTCCCTGGCCATTTATTTTGTAGATGTTTTATTGATACAAAACATAAATAAAGACACACTGTGTAATGGTCTAAGCCCTCAAACGAAGTTTCATCGCAATAGCGTCTGTCGATTCTGAGGTATAAGCGGTCCAAGATGCCTTAAAAACGTTACAGACAGACAGGAACCTTTTAACGCTAGTTTCGGTCTATGCAAAGTATATAAACACCAAATAAACAAAAACCGATGAATTCTTTGCAATGTACAGACAACAGTCTTATTTTATTTACAGTACATTCAAGCCCCAGTGACGATTGCACAAATGTTCAAAGCAATAAATAATTTATTATAACGAATAAATGAAAGTAAGTAAGCTGTACTCGTATGTGTACTTACGTCGTATTCTTCATGAACATGATGAGGGTAGACCAGATGACTGGGAGTGGCGTACACCAGGGGGAGAAGCAGAACACTCAACTGCAACATGTAACACATTACACATACAGTATACAAGATTCACCGATATAGGCTTTTATTTCTTTAAAGCACTTCCACTTTGCTTTCTTCTAATCCCAAAAACTAATAAATAGTTTATGTAGGCAATACTATAGATCTAATAAAACTACTATGGAAAAAAGGTTTACTGAACATTGTATTAGATATGTTTAGCTACCTATTACTGGGATGAAAGACGTATATTATGACAATGCGTACTAATGAAAAGCTGACAATGCGTCACCACCCATCACAGATTAAAAAAAGTGTTAGGCTAGTATTAAATAATTATACATTTTATATACAAAAGAATCTTATTTTACTAGTTGGTAATCCCTGATTCGGAACATGTTTCAGTTCATAATTTGTTAAAATAAATACTTTTGACGCTTTATCTTTTGAGAGTCGTGAATTGAAAATTCCTTTCGTATAAATTTCGAAGAGTGTATCAAACTTCGTTTTTAATTACACAGCCGGTAATATCCTTACCTTAGTATCTAAGCCATGTAACTTATACTCGAGCCTTACTTTTACTCTAAGGTTATGTCAAATGTGCAATACTCAGTTGAAACATTGCAAAGGATAACTATAAAACACATTAAAAACAGGCATGCATCAAGAAATCACAAATTAAAATCTATGAAATAATGTGAAATTATAGCGTACTTTGAATTTTCGCTGTAAGTGAGACAGTATATTCGGGAAAAGTACGTAGATTGAAATCGATTTAAGTTTGTGATGTCGTTTAAAATGGAATAATCTAAAATAGCGGTGAATTGAAAAGGTTCCAGAAGCTGAGCTAGGCGTATAAATATTAGGATAAGCAGGAATCTCAGTAAAGGGAAAATAATGCCAGCAAACCCCTCCCCTCTCACGGCCATTTGTTTGAATCTACGTGGAACTAATCGTGAGAGATATACAGTAGACTGTAGTGGAGCAGAAAACTTTGTTAGCCCGCTCGTACTTGCTTCCTAGTAACTGTGTCCCTCCTTTACACGGTTATTCTGATTTTCGATATGTAGTATAATCTCTTCCTTTTAAGTTTGGTTAAAAATATTTTGATTTAAATTTAGGGTTTTAAAGTTTTGAATCGAACTCTTAAAACATTTTATGAAAACAATAAATACAAATTTAAAAATAAAATACCACTGTTGAAAGGCTTGACAAAATGATATACATAGATACAGCACGTTGAGTTTGTTGGCAAATAATTTATAAGTTTGGTAGTAATTTCATGATTTTATCCAACACTGAAATATTATTTCATTTTATACAATTAAAATTAATGTCAATGAAAGTGAATGTATTAATGCATCTTTCTACAGTGATCATCACAGAGACCATAGATTCCCGTGGTTCAGAAGTCACGTTAAGCCGTCGGTCCATTGTTTTGGTCGTTAGGCTACTTATTATTTATCCAATTTGGGGGTAGTTGGCCCTAGTTTCTAACAAGAGTACACCTCATCGTCCATCAAAAACTCATCACGCTCGCTCTTCACCTCATATTCCAATACTGTATTTGCTGAAACCTCTTAATCTTCCTGACGTAAAAGAAAATAATATTACCATATAACGTAGAAGTTGTTTTCTTCTAATTACTACAGCGAATACTGTGTATGATTATGCGTATAAATTCATTGGCTCACACTATTTTGCGTCACCCCAAGAGTTTGATTTCACTTGAGCCATCTGGTCCTAAACGCTTGGATTGCTTTCTTATTAGCTTCCCAATAAGTCCTTGTATACCAATCAGGCAATCACCTACTGGTAATCACACCAAATGTCCAACAATGTTGGGTAATAAGTTTCCAATTCAAACAAGGTCCTTAGTCAAACCGAGTAAACGGTCTCGGCCAGGTCAATCAATTTCAAGCCAATTCACCTGCTAGGTACGTAGACACTCTGCACGTACGTAGTTGAGAGCCTCAACAATTGGCGAATATTTGATTGCAGAGTTTCCCTGTTGGATAACTCAAGTGAAGTGAGAGTGTGACAGAACAGCTGTGCAACCATCTATCAGATGACCTCAAGATGTGCGTAATCTATCAGATGATGCCTCGGTACCCAGTAGCCATCAGCTGTCTGACGTCTTCATCCTCAACCTCATCCACTTACTTGTAATGATGGAAAGGACCGAGGGAAACTGTCTAGACATTCCTCGCTACTTGAAGATGGCATTTTATGTCAACAATGCGAAACGTCGGTCATTTCTTCTGATCTTTATTTGATGTTGGCCGTATTTTTTTCTTCCAACTGTACGAACGTTTGGTTTTGTATGCCATTTCGTAATGCGGCCCGTTTTTACCGTTCAAAATAACTTTCACGGTATTAAAAATGATTTATTTGAAAACTAGAGGAGTTTTACGATACTTTTATAGAGCTGGATATTTCATAAGTTGTTCAATAGTTTCACAATTAAATTGTCCAAGTTTTACGGCTTTTCAACTCCACTTTGTACAGCTAAAACGCATGATTTCGAGAATAAAAACGCACACGTCAACCCAACGTTATTTGTGTTTCTATTGTTTTATTTGTTTATTTGTTAATTGCTAATTTTGTTGTTAATTGTTTTGTTAACCACATTGTAGCTTCACTCTATACGTGTGTTAGAAAGCTTTTCTAGTTTCCAAATATATGCATATATGTGCAATTACGTCAAGTTTATAAGTGTACAAATTATTTTGACCGGTGAAAAATGGGCCGCCATAAACCCTTGCATTGAAGCGTCGCCGCGCAGCTGAGGCGGACTCTTAAACTCCAAAGTTATTTTGATCGTCCAACATGTACGGCTATATTTTCATCAACCATCGATGTACAACTGTTAATTAACATTTTAGTTGGTTTGTAATAGTATCTCTCATTGCACTGGGATGTTGAAAGGATGATGAATTTGAAACAGCTGATATCCAGGCACGTGTACGATGTGTCTCCTACAAATGGTCGATTCAGCAGGATTTCACCAGCAGATAAGTGATCCGCCCATCCTACCACAGGCGTTCTATTAAGCCGTTTCTCCAAACAACTAGAAAGTCATAGAAAATGCATTGGTTTCCTGATTCTGTTATGCTATAATAGTCGCTTACATTTGATTGCTTGTCAGAATTCATTTACTGCACCTTATTCAACAGGTGACTTAATGGTGTCATCCATCTCTTGAGTGATTTTAAATTGAATTAATGTAATCATTTCGTATATTATTAAAAGTATTAAAATAAAATGTATGTGTCTTGTAATGGGAGGTTATCCACGATATGAGAGTTATTACATAATTATAGAATTATAACTTCGTTACTTAATACGTTTTGTACAATAGCGAAATTGCTTTTGGAGATCGTAAAATGTGGGTGTTATAATCGAAAGTGTAATGGGTTTCTTGTGCTTTTGCACTTGAACTTAATTGTGTGCTGATATTTAGTTATAGTGTTTGGAATAATAACGTTACGTGACATATATCTGAATTTAGAATAACATTACTAAAGTTATAATTTTCAAGTCCAGAGTAAGTGTTAAGGACAGAGTAGAGACGATTTGTATAATCGACTGTATTTAAAGTATGGTTAATAAATTTAAACTTTAATTTACAGAACGTTTGGTAGTTACAACATTTTAAAACCCTTTACAGTATGTTTACTGTAGTCAAATTTATTGGTTGTTTATGCACAAATTTAGCATTTTAACACTGTCTCGTTGGATCCAACAACAGGAGAGCTGTGTAAAAGACTATTCAGTGCCTAAATTTGGGATTCACTTTGACATTATCCCATTTTAAGTATAAGGATAAGTAAAATGTATAAGTAAAATATAAATATAACATGAAACCTAGACCTATCATTGCTAATAATTAGTTCTAGGCTTCATGTTATATTTATTTTTACTTATACATTTTATTCAAACTTATACCGTTATTTGAAAATAGGCTAATGTTCCGAAATTAGTTTTGTTTTATATCAAACTAATGTTTAAAAAGTGCTTTACAGTTTTTTTGTTTGTCCTCTTAAATAATTATACAAGTATCTCTTTTAAAGTGAACAGTGAACTTTTCAATTATTTTGAATTAACGAGTCTAGCCTAAGTGAAAAAACAATAAAACTTGTTATATATTTAGGATGTATGTAAAGTTGTCAACCCAACAAAACAAATAACTACTCAGAATAATGGCCCTAAGTATCCAACTAAATGATAGTATTGGAGGGAACATGTTTATAGTTCTTTTGTTTTTGTAAAAACTCAACAACCCGACATAATATTTGCAAGGGACAATGTTAAGATTGTTACAATAGGTCTGTTACAATATTCCTAATTCAGACTTCTATTTGCCAGATAGTTTAAATAATTCATTCATAACACTGAATGGATAACACTCTGTGAAAATTATTTCGATAAAGTTCAAAATAGCTCTAACGGTCAATTGACATGAAAACCTTTCAAAATACAGTAAGCAACAGGGAACAGAACATTCAAAGAGCTTCTTGAACAAAAGGAGAAGCCCATTATGAGGATAGTTGAATCTTGTATTTAAATCCCTGAACAGCAGGTTCATTCCGTAGTGTTAACTGTGAACAAGTTTTAAGTTTTGACAGAGTCAAGTAATTGTCTTCGTTAGTTACGTTATATTAAAGACACTTTCTATGATTCTGACTTTGAACTCTTAAATTTCCTTCCATATGTATGTACGACGTTTAATAACTTTGGTTAAACATTGTATTAATGTTTAATTAAAACCTAGTTTAGTTGTGATTTTTTGAGATTGGCAGTATTGAGAATCTTCTAAGTAATAATAACCGAAATGTTACTTTCGATTCATATAATAACGAACTGATGTTCAACCACCAATGGAAATCGGACGGGCATGTGGTAATGGGAGGGCTGACAAAGGTGGGTTGTGGTAATACCACAGACCATAAGTGGTCTATCTTAGTCGAGATATTTCCATCAATGCTAGCTGAATTAGTCAACGTTGAAGTATAATATAATATTATAAAATGAGTATCATGTGTAATCTGAAATGCATTTTACTTTAGATTTAGTCTTAGCGTGCATTAGAATTTAAAGTGTAACCAAACTAATCACTTTTTGGTGTAGTAAAACATACAAGAAGCGTACTATGTGGTCGGTTTCAGTTTTGTACCAACACATCACTGTCTGTACTACGAGTTTTGGTTGACTTTAATGTTTTTCTTTGTCTTTGGCTTTTATCTTCGCCTTGGCTTCTGTAGTGAGTTACCTGGTCCTTGCTTCTGCCTCAGTCTTCGGCCTCTACGTCTCGACCAATGTTAGTTCTTCATAAATCTTAAATTTGTCATAGACTATTTTGCTACCTATGCGTTGTTACTTTTTCACTTCAAATTGTAGCAAATTTAATTTGGCTGCATGTCCTGGCTACTTTATATTCATGTGCTCTATCAGTACATGGTCAACCAAATGGCTATTGCTGGCTTTTTAAGAGAATAAATGTTCATACCTATAATAAAGGATTCAAAAACTGCCGGTCAAGTAGATTTAATCAAATACACGGGGGCTAACAAAAAATAAAACATAATTAGGAAAAACTGTATGTAACTGTACGTTACCAAGATTTCCTCGCATTTACCTTATGCAGCTCTGTATTTATCTGTGTATGGTTGTGATCGATATTTTAATATCAGATAAAATTAGTTTTAATCGTGTTTAACACAATGTTACAGTGCTCAACCTTACTTTAAACTGAACATTCTGTAAGGTTAAGTTAAACAAAAATGTATAATATTCCAATCCTATCATTTTAATTGAATTTTTATATTTTTCAATTATAACGAAATCAATGTGTTTAAGAAGTAAACCGCTTCCAGTAGCACGCCGCACAGGTAGTTTAAAAGAAAATTATTTCGAAAGGTATAAAGATGTACTAAGTAAGTTTGTATGAGTACGCCTTTGTGACGTCGACAAGAAGTCAATCTGAGGAATTTCTAAATATTAACCAACAAAATACATATTCGCTTTTATAATTTTAAATTTAACATTTGAACCAACAACAAATTTCTAGTGAAGAGTCACTTCCTGTTTTAACAAATTAAAAGTTCAAAACTAGAGAAAATCTGAACGAACTACTTGACAGCGCATAGTGCTGATAGTAGCCAAGGTGATAGCGCAAGGTAGTCAAGGTTAGAGATAGTGAGATACGCACCTGTATCGCTGCCATGGCTGTAGACAGACTGTGCACTGACCACTCTCTACGACCAGGCGTGCTTGCTGCTTGCATCCCTCCCCACTCGCACACACACTCACACACGTACATCCTCAGGGTTACGGCCATCCCAGCTTATGTCACACCAAGGACCGCTTTCCACCCAACTGTCACCGACCATTTGGTGCTCTTCAAGGTAATTGACTGGCATATCCTGAAAGGATAAGGATCTTTGATACAGTTTTTTGGCTAACAAGGAAAGAAAGTGAAAATGTATACTATGTTAAATTTATACTGGTTTTAGCGCAGTGTGTCTTTAGCTATATTCTTTATCCACACAAGATCTACAAAATAAACGTCAAGGGATCAAAATGGGGACTGAAAACGTGTTAAGGCGTATTGTAACTCTTATAGGCCTAACTCAAAATCGGCTGAGCCTATGGCAGTAAAATTCGATTTCGCAGTGTGTTTTTAGTTATCCACACAATAATTTGCAATAGACGGATGGACCAAAGTGGGCGTGTTGTTTTGTAAAAATCACACAATTGCTTATACTTGGTAAACGAAGCGTTTTTGAAAACAGTTATTTTTGATATGGCTACTTCGTTTGCCAACCTCCCCGTGGGGAAGCTGGATAGTTATGTCTTTTGTCTACGAGTACCAAGAGACAATGTATTTAGCAGTTGGCATAAGTGACTAACAGGCAAACATAACATTAAACTTTATCGCAACACTACAACATTAAACACGTCCGTGCGAAGAACAGGTACGTCAGCTAGGAATCTTTAAGCTCACTTTCAAAGTGCAGGAACAGGTGTAAAAATATGTAGTTTGATGTTAGTACCCGAGCAACAGCCTGCCTTTGTCAAAAAACTTTACAGTCATGATACTATAATATAATATTTTATCTGTGGGGAAGCACGGGTAAACAGCTAGTCATCAATAAAAACGTCACTGGTGACTCTAAACACAACCTCAATAGAAGTCTGCAGTGCAGCTATTAGGCCCTCACTCCACTCTTACACACGCAATCTCCTACTTAAAGAGTTCTTCAATAAATAATGAGTCAATCGTTCGGGTATATGTCACGCAGCACAACAGTATTCGGCTCCAGATAAACTCTTCATAGCTTTCAGGGCTCAAAACAAATCTTGTTTCGTCCAATTTTCAGCCAATCCATGACTGAAGATGGTACTCCACAGTGAGACCGAAATATTTCAAGCAAATTATAATGATGCTTTGACGCCGTGTGAACCAGAAGAACTAGATTATAGTTGTGACACTGGCCGCGAAAGCCTAAGAGCTCGTTTCGTCCGTTGACTCTAAAACATTTCTGCTTACTCACAGACAAAGATGGACTAAATTTAAAATTTTATTTGCTGGGAAAATATGTTTATGTATTTCCCACAGGGGTCTTGGACTTTGATGATCTATTTACTACAGGAACATTAGCTGTTAGTGAGTATATTTATTTTTAAAGTATTATGCTGAGAAACTTGCGAGAAACTTAAGCTCGAATAAAAAAGCTTCAATTTAGGACCTAGTGATGAAATATTGCCTGGTAATGGCCTTTAACACTATAACGTGAAATTGATAACAGTTAGCAGTTTTATTTAATTTAAAAGCCGAACTAGTATTATTGCCTTTAATTTAGTGTTATGGTCTATTTAAGTTTAATTTTAATTGAAAACAGGATGTTTAATAAAGTTATAACTGTTGAACCGTTGTATTAGGCTAATTGAAGATAGACTGTTCAGTATTCATAAGATGAAGTAATTTGATTTAAATGCGTATAAAATTCAAAGAACGTCTAAAATCTGATTACGTATTGTTAGTATACTGATGGTGCTAAAGACGAGAGTAAATTGTTACAAATTGTCAATTAAAGCCTATCGCAATTATCAACGCTAATTCGCCGCCCCCGTTCATCACAGTCACTTCATGACAACTAATGACATGACATGAGCTCGGTCTCGTTCAGTAACGTTCAATACATTTAATGTAATTCCGAATGTTGGCATTATTACAACAGACAATAGGAATTGAAATGTATAATGTAGTAATATACAGTAATATATACAGTAGTATATATTTATACAGTAGTAATATACACGTTTTCATTCTTGAACCATAACTTATAAGTTTGTGATGTTACAATACTGATACCGTAGCTGAAATTTTTTTTTTTTACCGGTGATATCCTGACATTTTGTTTGCCAAGTTTTTTCAGACAATTTAAAAGTCACTGTTGTTACATACTTCACCAAGCACAAAAATATATTGTCTAAAAATATTGATGTCAATATTGTGTACAATGTATGTTCTAAGACATTTATAATTCTTCCAAACCAACACCTTTCCAAACAAGGGTTTTGCTTTATGGTCCAACAGGCAAAGAACTGCTAAGTTACGACTAGACATCAACAGAGCAGAGAATGGATTCTGAAATTATATTGATTTACTGGTATATTAATATACTTTACAAAATGTGTATTATATTAGTTTTTACATGGTCCTTGTACAAAACGGTTTCGTTGTATTAGGTTGTCGTGTCTTTACTTACATTGTTGTAATCTTATTTTTATGTTTATGTGGTTTTACAATAAACTGGAGTTTTTGCTCAACAAAGAAACTGTACACATCTTCAGCAAACTATTACTTTTTAAAAATCCTCTCAGGCACTTACATACTTCATGTTCAAGAGTGTTTTCGAGTGATTTCGTGTTGTACAAATGAGGGACTCGGAACGGAGTGAAATGGGTTGAAGGTGAAGCAGGGCTTGTGGCTGGTGTTGACCTTTGTCACGTGACCGGCACGAGACCAGCTGACACCTCACCTCACCTCACCTGACTGACAACAGCTGACTGACACGGTAACAGCTGATACACGCACACCACCTACATTTTACCCCCTCACCACATTGCTGCTCGTATCTTCTGAATGTCAATAAGTGTGTAGGAATGTTATTACTATTTTGTTCAGCTTTAGTTGAAAATTAAACTCTACAACAAAAGTAAAAAGAGGTTGTATAAAAAACGTTCAAAAAGGTTTCTATTAAAAACATGTACGAGAAAAAATTTAAACAGTTATACCAACTTACGTAATAAAACTATTAAAGTATGTTATCTTAGCTTTGGGGTTTTCCATATATTAATTTTCAAGAGCGAATAATTCTTAAACCGTAACGTTATGTAAACATTTTACATGTTTCTGAACAAACCTTTTGTTTAAACTCAATCAAGTAAAAATTACTCAATTCTTGAAGAGGAGATTATTGGCAAAAAATAGATTATATTTTGCAAAGAATACTAACAGGCCAATGTATGTGATTTATTCACAAGTGCTTTCGACAGTCATGCTGCCATCTCCATGGTCTCGAGGGACAGCATAATGAATTCTTTAACAGTTATAAGAGGAATACAAACAGACCAATATTACTGTTGAAACCATTTGCTACCAAATTGGAGGCTCACTGATGAGTGACGACTTTATCAAACAGTAGAAACCAAATGACAAGTAGCAAACAAATAAAGTAAAACACAAGAAAGTAAAACGACTTGGAGAAACAAACCACTTATAGAACCGTTCAACCATGGATAAAATACAAATTGTATCTATGGTTCGACTGAATGAATGAAAAGTAAACAAAGATTAATTTTGTTTAAACTCGCCTTTAATTTACTTCTAAATTAATCAACTTATAAAAATAGATACGTTCAGATTCAAATTTGAACGTTGTTGCATTTTTAGCAACAATTTCGTATGATTCGACTCAAATTGTGACATTTGCAAAAGGTAGTATTTTAAAGTAACCTTGAAATGATGTTTGATTTGTTTAAATAATTTTAGTTTTTGTTTATGTACGAAAAATGAGGTCATATACTTCCACATAGCTTACGTCCTAAGTTCCCTGATTCGGTTCGACTTGAACAAGAATAATCAAAAACAACCTAAACTAAACAAAATGTTAGGTTTGATGGTTTCCCACTATATCAGACCGTAAAATTTTAAATAAATATTCTTAAACTATGTAAAAGTATGTATTCAGCAAGTTGTATTGGAATAGGATTTTCAAGAACTGATGCCTGATCTTCGAATTAAAAAAAACAACAAAAATAATGTCTTGGTTTGTTAGTTTTTGGGGGTCTGAAGCATATAATTTGAACACTCTTAAAAGGCCTCGATCACCAAGCAATCTTATCTATAAATCAAGCTATCTTGTCTTGGCCTTGACCTCTAAGAGTTCAAACTCCATACTACAGACTCCCATAATATAACAACCAAACACATATCAAACGGTATCATCTTAGCTTTTAAAAGTAATGACGCATTTTGGAACCTTTGTGGCTTAATACTAAAGTATGAAGCAGCGTGGCAGAGTGGCAGGTGAGACGAAGGCCACCACTCCCACGCCCTAACTAAATACTCTCCCTCACAATTCATGTTGACCCAATCCCCGGTACCAAGGATAACGTTCCTTGCAATCTACAGTGGATTGGGAAACCACCAGCACAATCATAAACCATAGCCCTTCTTTCCTCCTCGGCCATCTATCTTATGATTAATTGTAGAAGGGAGATCGTAATTGTGGACTTACTGTAGCGCAAGTATTGTTTGCTCTTATCTATATATCTTATCTACAGAAGGCGTTTGCTTCTCTGTAATCGTCTGCTCGGGGAGTCTTCGATGAAATAGAACAGGCACCGACCATTCACACTACGTGACCAATACTACGTGAACAACACAACCAGTCTCCTATTATTTCGTTTTTTCTTAATTTGGCCATATTGTGATTTTGATTTGCGGGGCAATTATATTTTAGAGCTTACAATAGCTTTTCAGGCTCTTTCTAAATATGAGAACCAAAGTCTTAAATACGAGCAAATTTCAAACATCATTTAAATTTTACTAACAGACTTCACTTTTATCATTACTTTTAATATTGTTTCTTTTCTTAACCAGTTTGTTTGACTTTTATTATTAAATTAAAGCTTAAGATCCTGTATGAACATTTCTGTCTTAGTTTTTTATACCAGTTTTTTTTATGTTAATATCGGCCGAACAACATGCGTTGCCTAGTCAAATTCAGTCCAGTATTATGTTTTTATTCGTTGAAAACTTTTGTTCTCGCGTACATGTATTTCTTTATAATAAACCAACCTGTCATCTACTTGCACGTAAATGTACTACGACTATTGACAAAGATTCCAATCAAAGGTCCGATAGAACAAGTTCTAAGTCCTGACGAGAGGTTGCACCTCGTGTCCCATGAGGAATAAATGCATGGACTAACTTTTGACAAGAGAGTACTGATTTTAATATTATGTCAATATATCCGGGTCTGGGTTTCACTAGAAGATCTATGTTTTCGTAATTATTTCTCCAAGCTTGAATAAAAAAGCCACTTAATTCAAATAACAGATTAGAGTTGAAATACCTATGGGAGATCTGAGACTATTACAAAGGTTTATTTTGAGAAAGTGTCTTCCATGGAACTGATTACTGATTAGTGATTACTAAACACTTACAGGATGAGTGAGGAATGTTCATCGTTGACGTAAGGATTAGAGCAAGGTGCCCGAGGGCTTCTAAACAATCCATCAACAAAGAAGCAAGTGTATATATTTGTTTAGTAAACTTATTCCTACCATCAGTCAAATACGTCATATAAATCTACTGTAAATTGCTTGGGAAAAGAAACCGAATTTCCCTCGAGTTCAGCTAACATATTCGCAGGTACTGCTTACTAAAACTATATTTCACATAATTTTTCCTATGAGTGATTGAATCCTCCTGTATATAGTCGTTATAGAGACTTTAAAAACTATTTATTCGATGGTCATTAAGATAGAAACAATTCTAAAGTAAAGAAATGTAGCTACTCTTATTCTGTTCTAACTGTTTTGTTTACCAGGATTAAGATATGAACACTTATTCGTGATATAACCTTTAATAGCAAACCCAATATACCCAACTAGTATTTGGGCACCATTTCGTTTGATGATTTAAGGTAGTTGCAGTGGAACAAATCAACAATTATTAAAGTACTTAAATCAACAACTGAACTATTTGAACATTAATAGGATTTGAATATTCATCATATGTAACTACCACAGATCGTTTTGTTAGACACGTGCACACGTAAAATTAGTTCAGCAACCAGTTGGTGTTTACATTACACTTACTATGGATGTTAACTTTAATTTGTCACGTAGGCTCTATTATCTCCATTAACTGTTAGCGGCAGTCCCAAAACCTATTGTCTTAACTTCATATGAGTTGCTTTGCTATTGTGACTTCATTTTTCCCTTTGTTAAAAGTATGTTTTAATAGAGAAGTTAAAGCCAGGAGTAATACGTTAAATATAAAAGCAAATTAAACTGAGAACCCTGCCCGAAGAAGTATGACGATTCTGAATACAAAGTAACCATTGAAGATTGTAGAGCTTTTGATAAGTTGGTAGGATTTTGAGGGAGATTAATTTCTTTTTTTGATTTATTGATTTCAATAAGGTAATTATTTGTATGGTGCACACCTCAGGCACTTTAGAATACATTGAGCGCTTGCCTACCGCTACCACAGACCGCTACAGACTTACATGCCATGGTACTTGCCGAACATAGGCTACACGTCAATGCACACGCCCATTGGCTACAAACCTGTCACTAAGTTAAAATCTTAAGAGATTAATTTGACATCTCGTCAGATGTCGAAGATTAATCTTTTGAAGAACTTGAAGGAAATAACACCTCCCTTGAGCCCAAACACAAACATCAACTTCAATTACATTGTACTTCCAAGAACAAGAGAAATGAAATTGCTGTCTCCAGATGTTACTCATGTCTTTCCTAATGTTTTGTGTTATGTTTTGTTACTTTTTACCTAAAGACGGAGTCAGATTCCAGATCCAGAAACGTCGTGTACTTGGTCACTCAAACATGATGGAAAACGAATGTAATAATGTTTTAATATTTTATGTGTGGGGCACACTAAATATTATATTAAATATGAACAATATATAAATCAAGTATTGATGATATATTTGCAAGACGTAAATGACGACGAAATACTAAAAAGCCTACCTTCATGTTAAGGAATAATTTTGTATTTAAACATTTCTATTTCGAGTTCAAAATATTTATAATTTCCGAACCTTTCCAAATTAAAAAGCTTCCGAATTAAAGATATTTTAGATCTCAACATAGACAATTTTAAATAACACATTATTCCTCAACATTTAGGCAGGCTGTTCATTATTTCGTCATCTTTTTACGTCTTGTATCAAATACATCACCAATGCTTGGTTTATAGTTTTTTCATGTTTAGTATTAGTATAATTTTAGTATTAGTATAACTATTTTTAAAAGAAAGTAAACAAAAGCCAATAGACTGACACACTAAAAACTTAAAGGGAAAACAGGTAACTTTAAACACTAAAACATTATATAATTATATTTCGGTTCAAACCGTCTTCAGTAAAAACATAGCATAAATGAACAAACAATAATAATTGATCTCAATTATTTATATTATTATTTTTAGTTATTTATAATTATTATTTTAGTATCATTTAGTATAGTATAATTTTAAGTATAATATTTAGTGTGCCTCATCAAAAGTTGAAAGTACTCAGTCATCCGGAGCTAGCGAAATTAGTTAAGTTGTGATATATCATTACTGCTTGATTTATAGTTTTATTCATGTTTAGTATAATATGTAGTGTGCCTCAACAAAAGTTCAAAGTACTCAGTCTTTCGGACCACAGAAATTAGTTATGCTGTGGTTTTATTAACAGGAGGCAATGATTGTTAACCTACCTGTATTAACAACAAATACTGCGACTAAACATAAGAAGCTGTTCCCTGACAATAACTTGTGTTTTATTTGTTACACGGTAGAATACATATACAGCAGTGTCAACACAGGTTAGTTAAGTGATTGAATCCTACGACACGACTTGTCAAGAAGAACAATGTGTGTGTAGAAGTGTGTGGAATCGATGAGTGAAGCTCGTCGATCAATCGATTGTGATTGGTCCATGTCCAATATCAGAGGCATTGAGAGCTAAGCTGATGGGCCAAACGACAGACAATGCCATCCGGATCAACCCCTTTACATGTCGCTTTGTTGTCAGCTCGACAAGTACATTTAAATCAACAGCTGTTCCGACTTTTGTATTAACAGCTTTGTTTTGACACCGGGATTTGCGACATTGGCTGATGAAATGTGCGGGTATTGAATCCTTACCGTGTACTCGTCCGAGGACCTTTTGGGGATGAAACGAGGCTTATATGTTTTGATTCAGTAGCTAGTGAGGGGCTTTGGTGAAATTATCTGCCAAAATGATGGATCAAATCGTTAAGACACGTATTTAGAAAAACCTACAGCTGCAAATAATTTGAGCCTATAAAACCAAGAAAGTGTTCGTTTGTACGAGGTTCGTTCTACGATTTACACAATTTTTACATGCAGTTTATCACTAAAACATATTGATTACTGTTTGGTATTGAATATTTGGCACAGAAGAAAAATGCGATGTGGTTGCAATATTTACGAGACATTTAACATTTCTCTATAAATACAGTTTGCAGCATCTTCGTTCAACAAGTTTTTCACGTAACCGAAAAGCCGGAGAGAGCATTAGCCAAGAGCGGAACTTGTCTGCTCACAGAGTCTCGCGTCCAGTTCAATAATGAATTCCCTCAAGATTGGGTCCGGTGGAAACGAATGAAATAATGTTTCTTACATTAGTGAACAGTCGCAGGCTTTCCCTTCGCACGTAGACTCACTAGGCTGCAGCCGCTCAGGCTGAGAGTGACAAAACCCTGTCTCATGTTCGTGCCTCTCGGCGTATATTTATGTGAGAATCTCCACTTCCTCTGATTCCCCATTGTTGAGGGACCTGCAGTGTGTTGATTTCGGTGTTAATTTGCTTCTTGATTCGTTAGTTCACTTCTTTTTTTCTTGTTTTTGTTAACTGTCTCAAAGCATACTGGGTTTGGTTGACGTGTGATGATTCTTTGAGGACTTTTAGTGACACAAAGAGTCAGTAAGACATCGTTATGCTGACATATCTTGTCATACAGGCATTTTATATCATCTCTGGTAATCGTTTTAAATCTAAATTTGAAATCCACAAATTTAATTTCAAATATAGGCACAAAACTGCATAGTTTTGGCATTGAGTTAAGAAACGAAACAACGCTGTTTAACATACTCGTAATGAACCGGTAGAGGTAAGGTTTGTGAAATTGAGGAGAAATATATTATAACTTTAATCGTATACTAATATGAACGAATAACCATGCAAAGCCTGACCGTGTTCTAAAATATCATAGCCTGAATCAAAAGCCATTCTTATATAAGTTGGAAATGTTAGTTGTTATAAAAAACACCTAAGAATATCGTACAAAGGAAGTACTGCAAAGTAATCATAATATAAAGTAAAAGTAGAGTGTATTTACAAACTCTATACTTTTTGAAATTGAAAAATTTACTGCCTCTGGTAAGACTCATGCTTTATTAAAATTACGAAACACAATCATTATTTAAAATACGAAAAGATCAATAAAGTCGAGTGATATTTCAAAAATATATACTATTTAAAATACTTATTGAAGCAATACGTACAGAATTTTAACTGGCTATTCGTTAGATTGGTAAAAAGAATTCTGAAAAATGCTTAGCATAACTTTCAAAAAAACTAAGAATCTCTAAAACCTTAATAAGCTTTCCTCTTGGATCCTTGAAACCTTCAAAACCCATTAATTAATTGCTGCTGACTCATTAAAGGATTACTCGTGAACTGAATCGATATTTAGACTCAACATGTTGCGTTAGTATTTAGTTAATTGTTATCAGAAGTTACAATGTAGCAGTGAGTCCCTCACGTTGATACAAATTAGTGTGATTGCACTGTTTTAGTGTGTGTTGACTTTTACATATTTCATAACAATGATTGGAGTTCGGGGAAATAACACGTTGTTGATGTGAGAACCACAAGAGTTGATTGCCTACATTAATATTCAATGTTTCATCGAAATGTAGTTGGTTTCTTGGAAATGACCTCTGTTTGACACACGTTGAAAACTAATCTGATGACTGGACCTTGTTGGTCTGTTTAGTTATTTGTAACCACAATCCACATAGCGCCTTTTTTTTAATTCAGAACTATTTATGATTATAGCAAAACTCTCAGTTCCGTACTTTCAACTTTTGGTGAACACCTCAACTAGACTCAGTGAAAGCACACTGCCCGTGGCACAATGCACGCCACGGTGGCACTGGCACGCCGCACGCGCACAGTGCTAATTTGATAGGTTATGTAAGTGACCTGCGTTACGCTACATTTACAATAGTGCCAACAATACAGGCAGACGACTGGCAATCCTCCTGACCTACTAACGTGCTGGCAGCTGACTGCTGCTCAACGTGGACCTCTCTGTCTCTCCTGTTGGACATGAGATTGGAGGCCATTTAGGCCTACAGAGATTTGTTTTACAAAGATGGGATTTAAAAATAATAATTCGAAGATACTGAAAGTAGACGAATGAGATTCCTTTTGGTGAAAAATAATGTTAACAGATTTTCGTGCCAATTATGAGTAGATTTATGAGACTCGTAAAATACCTCCCCCTGCTTTTGTGATATTGTTCCCTCTAATGATTATAGTCCCAGGATATCATGTCATCGTCGTAGGAATGTGAACCTTATAAGATTAGGTTTTTAGAATAGTCAAAACTCAATACCCTTGCCAATATTATCAATTATCACCTCAATTTTCTAATTCTAAACCTGTCAAGACGTTTTACCGCTCGATTTTATTTCTAAAGTTGCATGGGTACTATTGTAGATCTTACAGATTCAAAATCCCCAATGACGTCACAATTATTAACTGATACTAACCCAAGTCTCCAAGCCAAGTCTGTTAGGCAATCTTGGAAAAGTGATTTAGGTTTTAGACAAAAATATACGTGGAGGGAGCAAACGTGTGGCACCGCAATTACAATTTCTAAAGTCGCACAGACCGACAATACAAATGGTTAAAACTCATACGCTCTCTACCCTAGCCTTTACTATGATGATTACATACAAGAGGTGCAAGCAACTGATTGGACTGTAACTGTGTAAAGGTCTAGAGCAGTGCAATACCTGCCACACTCATCAGACACAGAATGAAGCAGTTGTCACCAGACCAATTAACTCAGACTACAGTCTACACACTACAATACCCTGTAATGTCGTACAATACCTCTGTTATTACGTAGGCTACATTTCTAGGTAGTGTGCAAGTAAATGTCTCTACATGCATGAGAGGCAAATGTTTAATCATCATTTGTAAACGTATTCTTGCTTACTACTACGTTATTCTCACAAACCTTTGGTTAATTAGCTTTAAATATAATTCAATTTAATTAGGGTATATTTATTCAAACATACTAGTCTATACTTTAAGATTTGAACATTTGGGTTGAAAACCAGGCCGATACGCATCTAAGCGCTAAAACGCCTTTGCTGATCGAAAAGCCTCATGTATTAAAACTTTAAATATTGGTTTACTGTATTTGATTTAAATCTTTTCCTATAACAATACAATAGTCCTTCGTGTACCTTACTTCTTTGTTACGGTATATGGTTATATTTGTGTATGTAACTTTGTTCTTGTCTTTGTTTTAATTGTGCGTGTTTGTTTTTCTGTGCAATTGTACTATTGTTTATGCAAATTAATTTAAAAAAATTTAAGCCGTGAAAACTCATAGTGTTACTAACAATAAATTACCTGATAAAATAACTGTCCATTATAAAAGTTAAACTTCTAGAACAGGTAGCTACTTCCACGCCAGTTTTGAGCTGACTTCCAACTGGTGTTTTTAGTCGAGTGAGATGGCACCTCAAACTTGATGATTTGCCAATTTTTGCGCTAGGCGACAACTGCGTTTTAGGCACTGATCCTCCACACATGTTACTTTTGCTTTGAGACACCGACCACCTTAGAGGGTGGTGAATATGGGATGATGGTGAGTGTTTTGATGGATGATGAGGTGTAGTCTTGTTACAAACTAGGGCCGACTGTTTTCCACATTGAGTCATTAATTAATAGCCCAACGACCAATGGAATGGACCAACGGCTTAGAATGACTTCAAACCAAGGGAAGTGGCCATCGTGAAAAGTTATCACTGCACTGCACCCGGTCTGATTTGGTACAACGCACTATACACCTGAGCTATGGCCTCCCGGCCAGCTATGTTGCGTGTTCGGTGTATCCCGCCGCGGTCTGTTTTGTATCACACGTGTAACGCTTACTAGGTTTTATTCTTAAGTTTCTTAGCACAAAAGCAGTGGCAGAATCCAGATTCACGCTTTATATTGGCTCTGGTTGTAGTGCTGACGCTAAAACTAATGATTATAAGAAATAGCCCCGCTACTTTTTAAACTACACAAAATGTAATGCCGCTACCATCCAACACAGATATTAAAGTTGGTCTGGTAAACTAGGTTTACAAAAACTATCGAACTCTCCTTTTTAGTTCTTTTTTTGGCTGATTAAGAGAATACCTGCTATTTTCTCATATAACTTACAAATTGTATTTCAGAACGTAGCGCTCGGTAACATTAAAAAAACAATAAACTTTTTATTCTTTGATCTTTAATTTTGAAAACCACCATTGCCCTGAAGTTATGACTCTTCCAGACCTTTTATATTTTTGAAACGTTCCTACATTGCGGCTTTAAAAGTTTACCTTTGCTCGGTAGTTCCATACGAGTATAACATAAGAATTGAAACTCCCCAAAACTGTCAGCAAGCTCAACATAGAACAAAGTTGTGTAATTAATTGTAGAGCAATCTGTTGCAAATTTTAAATATATACCAGCAATAAAACATTTGAAAATGTTTGTTCAAAAGTCAATTTCAGAATTGGCATCTCATAATGTTGTGAAGAATCTAGGCCAATCTAACACATATTGCGATATAATTACCTTTTTAGAATTGCCTAGGGAGTGACTGAATGTGCATATAGATTACCTGATTGTAGTGAAGGAACCATCTGCACTATTATTTGTCCTGGGAAACACATTTTTGTACGAGATGCAAATAAATTGATTGTTATCTAGTTAGTTAAAAAAATAAATAACTAATAATTTGTTTAACGCAGTTTCACAATGTTTCTGTTAGATCATAAAATGAAGTAGATAACTTATCTGGTTTGTACATTTGTGAATTTCATAAAGTGTATTTTATATGAGAGATGAAATGTATTGCAACACAATCAAACTGTCATTGCCACAAAGAGTGCTCAGATGTTCAATTGTGAACATTCACATTAATTGGAAGTTGAATGGCCTCTACCACGAATGAAGCAATTGCAAACACAAGTGTTTAAATTTTTCAATACACAAGTTTTTGATTTTTGTAGATGACTTGTAATAGTGCGAGGAACCTCATTGATTGAAGAATATAAAATGTTGACTGTAGTATAAACACGTACCTACATTTTTTTAGCTTTAGTTTGAGTCAAAGAAAATTTAGATGCCTATGAAATAAGAGAAGATGTACATAGCCCTAGCTAATAGAGTAATAGGTAAACTCCCTAAAGATTGTTGGTTCTTAGAAATAAGCAAATTTAATTTAGTTCTAAAATGTTGGTTGAAAGATAATCATGTTTAAAATATTTACGAGTACATGCCATGCTGGCATGTGAAAAGTTCTAAAAAATGTATATACCTTTGTTAATTGTTGAAAATTCATAATGTCGGTATTATTAAATTCTATAGTAATGTGTACTAGTTTTAAGAATTAGAACATGATTTAGGTTCACTTGATAACAATAAGAAAACGTCTTTATTTGGTTTAACAAAAAAGGCGAAGTTAGGACTTAAAAGCCCTTTCTACCACTTAATCTGATAATGGGAGGACTTTTCATACCTTTCGAAATGTTGTGTAGTTATAAACACAATAACCGGTAAAACATACCTCTGTATTCTTAATTGTTATGTATTTTAAAACTCTGTACCTATAACAGCCTATTCTAGCCAAATTATAATTTAATAGCAAATACAGATCTTGATTGAAATAACACTTTTGGGTCAACCACAATGCATAACAGTAATTAACTGTACAAAACGTTTCAATTATTCTATGATAATCATCATCAGTTGCATAAAGAAAAGAAAACAAATAATTACCGTATATAGACAGATCTTGATTCTTCTTGATTATATTTGAACACGTTATTAGAATAGTCTCACTTATCTGTCATAAGCGGGCCAGCAGAAGAGCGGATAACCAAAAATTTCAGGTTACAAGGAGACCTAAAGAAGAACTAAAAAGCCATTTTAATTTGAAATATAACATAATAATGTTATCCTTTATTTAATAGAAACATTCCACAGTTGAATAAAATTTAAATAGATTAACAAAAACAAAAAGTGAAAGAAACATGTGTATGTAACACAATAAACATCATTCACCATGAAAGCAAATACAAGACTTTTGTTGACTTTTAAACTTGTTTGGATGAGAGATAACATAGAATGTTGGATAAGTGAAGGACCTATTTTAAAATTAAATACCTTGTACTTACACCTGAGGGTCCTACATTTTAGCTGAGGTTACAAACAGATAAATATTTTTCTGCTATTGTCATTTGTGGTCTCGCGAGACACCTAAAAGATAATCTAACCCACACATTCAATTCCAACAATCTTAAGAAGTCAAAGTCATCAAGCAAATGAATGAAAACCCCTTGCTGTTGATGTTAATAGATCTGACTCCTCCATGAACAAAAAATGTGTAAAAATTCCATTGTATTAAATTTGCACGTCAAGTAGAAAGTAACTAATGCTAGAAGAAACTAATAATCCTGGGTCCTGGGATTTACCCAAGGCAAGTTGCTGCACCTGATACCCCTCCAGTGCCAAGGTCTGTTTATGTACATCGCGGTCAATGCTTTCTGCAAGATGTACCGATCATCCACCCGCCTGGGAGCTAAGAGACAGAAATGGTAGCTTTATAAAAGGACACTGCTCAGTAGCAACTCGTGTGTATAGTTAGTGGGAGGGCTCACTGGTTTGGGTGGGAACACTTCAATCGAAAAAGGGGGTCCAAGGGTCCTCCCACATGTAAATTTAGTAAATTTAATGATTACCATTTTGAAGCATTTTTGACCTTAATTTTCAACTGCAATATTTATAGAAAACTATCAGAATTAAACACTAGAATTAAGCATTTAAAAACTAAGGCAGAACAAATAAAGGTCGTAATGGCTGCTATCAACAAACAGCATAATTAGGACTAGATGTAAGCAATCTGAAAACTAAATATATGCACTTTGCCAGAGACATCAAATCAAAATTTAGACCCTTACACATGGATAATCATACATTTGAACAAGTTAAATAGTTTTAAGTACCTAGGGTTTTGATACTAGTAACTTACCAAATGAGAACACAGAAGGAACCGGAAATTCAAATTAGATTAAACCTAGCCAATGGATGCAGCACTGCTCCTGCAACAAAGTAATGACTTCAAAATTACTATCCCAAAAACTAAAATTAGGCTATGAGACCATAATTTACCCAGTTCTTTCATAAGGTTAGAAACATGGAAACTAAGAGAGAAGAAACTGTTGTTTTTAGAAAATAAGGTACTTAGAAAATATATGGACCTACATCTGAGGCTTGGTGAGGTGGAGAAGGCTTTACAACAGGAGTTTAAGAGACCTGTATAAAACGCCAGGGCATAATCTGGTAATCTGATGCAGGCAGACTGAGGGTGGGCTGGACACTTACTAAGAAAGGAAGAGGGATACTGGCTGCAAAATTATAAATGGAGCCTGAAAGTAGAAACCCAGGAAGACCAAGACAGAATGGTGGAATGAAGTTTTGAAAGGGTGTGAGGCTTGGAGCTACTAAGAGCAGCTGAAGAGCCGGTCCAGGTAGGAGAATGTCACGTTAAGCTGGCCATCTTCTGGGACATAAATGGCCCTGGGGAGTAAGTAAAGAGTAAGTAGTAATGGCGCTATCAATGTATTGACAACCGGCTAAACTGGACTGAAAACTGTTCTTATGATTTCAAGTTAGAATAATCAGTTGTACCAACAGTTTTAAGTGCCGATAGCCGCTTTTCAATTTTCTATTGGAACAATAATATTGTTTTGTCCATCATGTTGGCATCACTGACTGATTATTAGCTGTAGATGTCGCTAGATCGGCTGTTCGATCTAAGATACCCGGGTCTGCCGCGGACGGGAGCCGGAGCGGTAGTAGTGGTAGTGGAAGGGGTCGCAGATGTTGACTTGGTTGGGGCAGAGCCCCAAGGAGTCCATATATGAATGCATTGGACGCCACGCACCCTCTCAGCTGCGGCTGCTTCTCCCGTATGCCTGCATAGTAGTTGGGGGCTTCCGGTTTGCTTCAAGATCGCTTCTATACGCCACCCATCAAGTCTGACCTGGCTGCGCGTTGTACAAAACCTTGATGAACAAATGTATTCTCATTCATTTTATTAATAGAGGATTTAATACAAAATTTAGATATATTAACGGACTCCAGAGGGCTGCGCCCAAGAGCCCATTATTAGGGAAAGCCACTGGCATTTGTAACGCTGTACACACTTCAATTTCAGCCATTCTCTAGGTTTAAGTTTGGTTTTGTTCAACCGTAAGGGTTCTTTAAAGTTTCTTTAAACTTTTCAAATATTCTTACTTCTATTACATTTTACACCATCCTATAACAATGTTTTGTACCAAGTCAAGCAAAAAAGGTCGTAATGGCTGCTATCAACAAACAGCATAATTAGGACTAGATGTAAGCAATCTGAAAACTAAATATATGCACTTTGCCAGAGACATCAAATCAAAATTTAGACCCTTACACATGGATAATCATACATTTGAACAAGTTAAATAGTTTTAAGTACCTAGGGTTTTGATACTAGTAACTTACCAAATGAGAACACAGAAGGAACCGGAAATTCAAATTAGATTAAACCTAGCCAATGGATGCAGCACTGCTCCTGCAACAAAGTAATGACTTCAAAATTACTATCCCAAAAACTAAAATTAGGCTATGAGACCATAATTTACCCAGTTCTTTCATAAGGTTAGAAACATGGAAACTAAGAGAGAAGAAACTGTTGTTTTTAGAAAATAAGGTACTTAGAAAATATATGGACCTACATCTGAGGCTTGGTGAGGTGGAGAAGGCTTTACAACAGGAGTTTAAGAGACCTGTATAAAACGCCAGGGCATAATCTGGTAATCTGATGCAGGCAGACTGAGGGTGGGCTGGACACTTACTAAGAAAGGAAGAGGGATACTGGCTGCAAAATTATAAATGGAGCCTGAAAGTAGAAACCCAGGAAGACCAAGACAGAATGGTGGAATGAAGTTTTGAAAGGGTGTGAGGCTTGGAGCTACTAAGAGCAGCTGAAGAGCCGGTCCAGGTAGGAGAATGTCACGTTAAGCTGGCCATCTTCTGGGACATAAATGGCCCTGGGGAGTAAGTAAAGAGTAAGTAGTAATGGCGCTATCAATGTATTGACAACCGGCTAAACTGGACTGAAAACTGTTCTTATGATTTCAAGTTAGAATAATCAGTTGTACCAACAGTTTTAAGTGCCGATAGCCGCTTTTCAATTTTCTATTGGAACAATAATATTGTTTTGTCCATCATGTTGGCATCACTGACTGATTATTAGCTGTAGATGTCGCTAGATCGGCTGTTCGATCTAAGATACCCGGGTCTGCCGCGGACGGGAGCCGGAGCGGTAGTAGTGGTAGTGGAAGGGGTCGCAGATGTTGACTTGGTTGGGGCAGAGCCCCAAGGAGTCCATATATGAATGCATTGGACGCCACGCACCCTCTCAGCTGCGGCTGCTTCTCCCGTATGCCTGCATAGTAGTTGGGGGCTTCCGGTTTGCTTCAAGATCGCTTCTATACGCCACCCATCAAGTCTGACCTGGCTGCGCGTTGTACAAAACCTTGATGAACAAATGTATTCTCATTCATTTTATTAATAGAGGATTTAATACAAAATTTAGATATATTAACGGACTCCAGAGGGCTGCGCCCAAGAGCCCATTAGGGAAAGCCACTACTGGCATTTGTAACGTTTTGCACACACTTCAATTTCAGCCATTCTCTTAGGTTTAAGTTTGGTTTTGTTCAACCGTAAGGGTTCTTTAAAGTTTCTTTAAACTTTTCAAATATTCTTACTTCTATTACACTTCTTTACACCATCCTATAACAATGTTTTTGTACCAAGTCAAGCAAAAATGGTGGAAATCAGCTGATCAGGGCTACCAAATAGTTTTTTCAAGTGGGATTTCTCCATGCTCTAATGTAAAATGTCATTTCAAACATTTTTTCTGGAAACATATTTCCACTAAATAAATTGAAACATCTTTATTGCCACAAAATTAAGACTAGTCCTCTTACACAACCTGTGAAGAGTATTCAATTGTTGGTGTTCACAAGTTGATGGCAGGAGCCAATCAGTTGTGAAAACCTGTCAACGCAGAATAAATTAACTCAGTAAAATAGTTTTATTTATATTTTGGGTAAATCTTTTTTTATAAACTTGAAAACTTGTTATGTTACTTAAAAGGCTTTAACCTTTAATTCTTTTGGAGCAAGTTGAAATGTATAATTGCAACACAAAATAGTGTGGGTTTTCGTGTATGGATTAGTAGGCTACTTGTGCGAAACCAACCAAACAATTATATTTACTGAATTTTCTGTTGTAGATAAAGGTTGAATAAGAGATCACAATTGCAGACTTTGTTCTTATTATTTGTACTTATTTCAGACAAATATAATATAAAAATTAAAAATGTTAAAAACATAAAAATGTTACTGTCAATAAATATATTACAATAAAATTTGCTTTTTTGATTTTAGTTGTCAAACTACGTTCTGATGAACACTGAAAAATCACATTTTATGTTTGTCAACTTTTTTGAATGATAGAATAGACAACTAAGCTAGCTACCAAACAAGTAATAAAATTAACTAAAATAGGAACTTGCCAAGTTTTTAACACCATTCAACTTTCAAGCTAAGACCAAGAATATATGCCACTTGAATGTTTCAAACTATCAAACTGTTGTATGGAACTAACGTCTTCTGTGCAAAATCTTTTTAAAATTGAAGCTGGGAGTCCACCATCGCTAAGTCCTTCTTGACAAAACGCTGCACTATTGTTTCCCCCCTTTGAACTTTCCTCCTTGCTATTTTCCTTGTTATCTTTGGTAGGGCAATCTGTAACATAGATTAGGATTATAGGGAAATATTATGGAAGTATTAGGGAAGCATTCAGAAATATTAGGGAAGCAAACACTGGCGACCTACTGCTGGCGTGAATGAAGTGAATTTCCTCTGCAATTACTCCAAATGTGTTAGCCTTATTTCTGACAGAGATTATTGCACCTCCATTACCAGTAGCAACTACATGTTGTAACTTGTACTTGTCTCCCCCTTTAACTTATGGTTTAGAAACATGTACATTAAAAAACACAATAATAAAATTCAAGCTCATAAGTTTTAAGAACATTATAAAATGTGGGTATGGTGTGACAAGAAATATTTTACTGAAAGGTTAGACACGTAAAATCCTGGCTGCTTGATTTTGGAGATCTAGGTTTGGCCTTAAGGAGACATCAACAGTCCATTATTTTGTATAAAGACTTTACTTACTATATGATGCATCCTAAGACGAAACCTAGATCTCAAAACAACCTAGAAATTTTTTGCAAAATTTTAAATCAAAAATTTGTTTCCCCGTAGCTCTTAATTTGAATGTATCTGAGCTGTTTCTCTTCCTGTTTCTCAAAAACTGCCAAAAGTTATAACAAAGATCTGGAACATAACCAGATAAAAACTTGGCTTGAATGTCTACATTACTTTTAACATAGGCCTGATTTATATTCAAACAGACACATTGCCAACACTAACTTGTCGAGTAGTGGCCGCTAGTGGTGAACGCCTTGGTGGTCTCATGACTGGCGAGGGTGAGGGAGAACTGATCCAGACTCATCTGAAGCAGATTGCACAGTTGCTGAACACAGCTGGGCAACACCGGCCCCACCATCTCCATTGAGTAGAAACTGTCTTTGCCCACCTGCACTTTGCTCTCTCTCACCTGCAAAGCATTCACACAGTTTAACCTACAAGTCTCAGGAACTATATAAAGTTCTTAAAAAGGTAGGTCAGTAGTTCAACATGGAATAGAAAAGCTTAATTAAAACTGTGATTTCACATTTACCTGTCTCAAATGACACAAAACTTGACTAAGGAAACCTAGGGAGTAACAACAGAAAATTTTCAAGATATGTTGTATGTTTTTTTTAGTGGCCAGGCAGCAAAGAAATATTCTGAGGAATTATTTTTGATATTTCAAAAGAGTCATAGTTACTCCCACCAACAATTCCAAATGCTGAATAGTAATTTTGTACCACATATGATGGTAACAATGTTTACAATGTCTTAGAAGAATTTTAACTAGGGATGGGTCGGTTCCAAAGTTTTGCCGGTTATCAGTTCTCCAGCTTTTTTGGTCATCGGTTATCGGTTCTTTGTTAATAAAACCAGATGATTGCCAAAGTCACGTGTACGACTATGAGGTCCCACATTTTTGACATAGCTTTATTGCAGCTATATATCCGGGTATAAGCCAACATGAGTTACTCAGTTATCCATAATATGTTCAGAATTATTAAGCTGCAGCACGCTAGGCCCAGTCTTTAAGCCAGGCTACAGCAACATAGCTTAATAGGTTACAAGTCAAATTGAAAGTTTAATTAACCTAGGCCTACCAGTAATATTAAAATAATTTATTTGTAATAAAAGTAATGTTGCATGAAATCATAATACAAAAGTAATTAATAATGATTATTTGAAATGCTATTACCCTATAAGATAAGTTTCAGTTACATAATAAAAACACCATGTTTACTTCTACCCTAGATTGAACTTATAATCACAGAGTTCTAATTTGGGTATTTTGGGCTGTAATAAAATGACATATTTAAATAAATTTGAAATTGCATTACAATATACATAATATTTAAATTTATTTTAGCTGGATGAAAAGCTCATTTGAATAATAGGTATGTGACATGACAGACTATATGGCTAAAATGTCAAAATACATATTTGGGTCAAAATTGAAGTCTTAAACCATCTTTGATTACATTATTTACTATTTTTAGGTAATAAATTAGCATCTGGAATGACTTCTGTGACTTTTGGGTAGACAAGCCTGAGCACAGCTTTTATTCGGCATCTGGCTTTAGTCTATCTTAAATCAAATCAAGTCAAAACGTCTTTATTTACATAATCATCTAGATTAGCAATGGCGTCAATCAATCAAAAGAATGCAATAAATCTATTCTAGACAAGAATTATCCAGAAATCCTTATGAATAATTCTAATACAGTGGCTTTTAGACACTGTATTAAGTCAATGGCGAAATCACGACTTTTGTTACCTCGAAATCTCATGTACCTCTTATGTTCCCTTTCTACCTAATATACTTGTAATAAAAGAGCACATAAATCTAAAGCTGTGAGTGGAGTAAATCTATTGGCCTCATAATGCTTGTTGTAATAATAGAACACAGAATACAGAGTCCAGAAAACCGTCTGCATGAGTGAAGCCAATTAAAATTGCAATTTGTTACTCTAACTATAACAGCCTAAGATTTTCATGCTGAATCAGAGGCTTTAAAATCCTTCAAACTCATATAATTTATGTTGTGCCCCTACATAAACCCCACCTTTGTCTCAGAAAAATGAGTGACTTAAACTTGAGTATATACAGTAAATATTGGGGTGCACGGCCAGCATTTTGAAGTTCGTGTGGGGTCGGCTTTTTTTTTGGCCCTCAGACTTCAGGCTTTTCAGCGTCGGGTCAACAAAAAACATAATATTTATTCATTAATTTAGACGTAAAACAATGTTTCAAAAGTTGCTATCCATACAAGACGATATCAATTCATTGAACGGGTAATGATGTTCTTTAATCACCTGTAGGCCTATAAACCGCCTAGTAGCACCTTGTAGCCGCACTTCTTTTACCTATTTTAGGCTCTAAAACAGGGGTACGGAGTCAGAATCGCACATTTACGATGAAAAGTAAGTTTAAACAGCAGCAAAATAATACAAAATCCTGTTCAGGAGAGGCAGGAGCACGATAAAAACAGGGTTGCTGTGTGAGCTCTCAAGTAGAGTGAATAAAGAAGAAAAAATGGAATGTCAGTAGAGAACAATATTTCGCCTTCATATCAATTGGACTACAAAATGCAAAAGAAATGTCATCTTGAGAATGGAAAAGTTCAAAAACAAAATGGAGACACTAGAATATAATGAATGTGGGAAAGAAACAACTAACTGATAATGGTTTCCAGTGGATTTCAAGTCAGTTATGGAAGAAAGAGAAGACAGGTGGAAAGGACAGTAAAAGAGAAAGACAAGGTGGAGGGGTTTGTGGTAGTCAGTGGTGAGAGAGAGGGGAATACAGTAGCTGCAATGTGTGGACAGGAGGGGAAGACAGGTGTGCGTGAGCAGGTACATTCCTTATCAGCTGGCTACTAGCCATTAGCTGTTGCTAGGCAACCACATAAGGCTAAGGCCACACTTGGCGCTTCCAACGCCGGGCGCTGAAAACGCCGCCAGACTGAAATCAACACTGGCCAGACTTGGCGCTCAAAACGCCCATCAGTTGCAAAGATCTCTTAGATGAGTACAGAAGATTTGCTACTTGGCTAACTGTACGATTATATTTGAAAGAAACGAAAAGAAGGACTCCAAACCTTCTTTCACACTTCTTTTTCAATCAGAGGCAACTTGGTTGAGGGGTTGACATGGTTGAGGCAACTTCTATCCACAACTTGGATTTCACATCGTTTACTATAATCTTTCAATTTTATATTCCAAATAGGGGATGAACACAATTTCATTGATAAATTGTTCGCATCAAACATACTGATGTATTGAAAACCCGACCTAACATAGTGACAACTGAGGTAAGCGGAGTGGGGTAGACAAGTAGCTTACTTGAACGCCGAGTGTGGCCGGCCCCATATCATAACATGGCGAGCACTTTGACGCCACGCCGGAAAGCGCTACATGCGGCGCTGAAAACGTCCGACGCCAATGCCGAGCTTTTAGTGTGGCTCCCTGTAAGACTACATGCTATTTTGCGATCCATTAACGCCATGCTTCAACGCCACGCTGAAAAGCCAAGTGTGGCCTTAGCCTAGGCAGGTTATATAACCAATCACATCATTTTCTATATGCATGTGGTACAGTGGAATGGGGCTTTAAGGAGAGTCTGTGTGTGTTTGTTATTTCCTATCTCATCTCCATTTACTCAATGATGAATTTCAGTTGACAGATAATGTTTTACTGTATTTATGCTAGTTTTGAAGTACAGTAAATTGCAAAGGTTTTAGAACAATAAAAATACAATATTTCAAGCTAGAAGGATCTAGTACAAGAACAAAATGGTTGTTTAGTTCTCTCTGAGATCATTATCAGCCAACCTGGCACTCAAAACGGAAGTAGGGGTAGAGGGGTTGTTTACTTAGAACTGCTCAGCCACTAGTTCCTTATCTCCACTAACACACTCATGACAACAAACATTTAATACACAAATTCCCTTAAATTATCGGTCAACCTGAAAACTTCGGGGCCCGTGCACCCCTAGTTAATATGAACCTGGAAAGACATACCATGTGTAATCATAGCTCTTGCAGAAAGCAACAAGAGTGACTTCTACTCTTAGCAGGTAACTTGAGCACAACTAGGACTTAGTACAGCAGAAATATGTTTCTGTAATCTGTAAAAATGTGCCCTGTTCTTTTACTCTATTCAAAATTGAAGTTCTGCTGTATAGAATATCTAAAATAAGCCCAACTAAACTATTGAACTTTTCAGTATATCAGTTGCAATCCTATCCCATATTTTAACATCTTCGACACTGCTCATTGATCAAGTAATTGTGTGAAAAATACAAATACTTAAAATACTTGCTAAGTGACAAAACAATAGTTGAATATACCTTGAGAGCTCGAAGAGTTGAGCCATGGAAACACGGGAGCCAGCAAAGTTGGGGGCACACCGGCAAGAGGTCCAGTAGTAGCAACACAAGACTTGCTGTTCAACAAATGATTGAATAGTACATGTGCTTCAGTGTCTTCAACCAACACCAGGGATTCAGGTGTTCGGTCCATTTTCTTATCCTTGCCTATGTCTGCTTCCGCCTGAAACATAAAATATATGAAATATTTTTAACAATAATCTTTTGAATCAGGACAAAACTTCTGATTTAAGCTAATTTCAGCTAATATTCAGGTATTAACACCTTGGCTATTGCTCTAGTCTACTTTGGAAGCCTAATTTGGATTGTCCCAAGGCTGCTTGTGATCTTAAAACACAAAATTTTCTGTACTTTTCAAGTCCAAATTATGTGAGCAAGGTTTTATTTGTTTCTCTCTGCATCCAAATTAGTTAAACTAGAGTATGAGGTTAAAATATCATTCCAATTTTAGAAATGTTGCGCCAAAACTAGCTATTAGTTTTTAAAATGATCTATAACAACTTTTTTTAACTTAAGGCACTATACTATTTAAAAATGTAACTTATTGTTTTTTTATAACAGCCGAATAAATGCTTTCACTTGGTGTCAAGAATTAGGGGGAAAGAACTTGGGACAAAAATTGGGTTTAAGTTTTAGGAAAAGAAATTTACTAATGGTTTATCAAGCTAAACTGCTTAGCTGAGAATGAATTCCTAGTTTTCGTTTAATTCTTGAAATCTTATCTAAAGCCTTCCTCTGTCTTGTTTGGACTTCCTAGCAGTGATTACCTGTACATTACTGATGATCTCAGCAGCCTCCACTCCATACTCTGAGCCACTGTTCTCTCCCTCACCATCCCCCATCATCCAACTCATCATCTGCCTCTTCACCCCACTGCACTCTGGACTCTGGAGACGTAGCCCAGCCTCTCAGTCACGGTGTCGCACTCTCTGTATCTTGTGGCAGAGGCATCGGAATTTATTGTATTAAAAGGACGGTTAATGATGAATATGGTGTTTACAATCAAGCAAGAAGTCATATCAGATTAATTTTACTACTTAAAGATGGGATGTTTCAAAACTTATAGACAATTGTTAACTCATTAGTAGTTAAATATCAACAATGTTTATATTATAATAACATCAGCCCAAACTACTTAGGCAAGTCTTGAATTTGACACAAGTAGCCGATGCCTGGTGAGCACTGAGGATGCAAATGAGATTATGAAATAGTTATGATTTTAGAGGGTTTCAAGAATGTCAAAGTGGTTAGTACTTCTTTAGCGTGAAGGAGATTCTACATAAATGTACTAATTAAGAAAATCATTGCATCAATGGCAAAAAGCATGTTTTTTTATAAATGTATGTGAAAAATAAATACATGCATCACATCAATCTTTAAAATTAAAACATACCTGCCCTTTTGCAACCAACCATGCAGTTAACAAAAGCACAGTCTAAGAAAAAAAAGTCACAGTATGCCAAAATATTCTCTGAGTTATTCAATTAGATTATGTACATTATAACTATAAAACTGTATAAATAAGATCAGATATATAATGAATCTAAGACACACTTTATTTACCATATTTTAGGCTCAAAAATAAGTGGCGCGTCTTAGACTCGCATAACAATGATAAAAATATTGAGTTAATTTGAACAGCAAAACCCTCAAACATAGACAAAAAACATTCAGATAGCCAGAGGTAGGAAACACAACAAGATTGGTATTACATTGCCTGTTTTGAAGAGTGAAATGAAAGAATTTTTGTGATTAGAGGGACTCAGAATTGCTTCTTATTGCATTCTTCGTGTTCTCCATCCTTCTCCTCCCTGTCTGTAGGTTATGGGGGAAAAGGAGGAAGAGAAGTGGAAGCACTAGTACAAGAAGGAGATACATCTATTCAAAGCAAAACACTAGCGCTTGGAATTGGGGGCAATCACCAGTGGCAAAACATGAACTGACACACAAAAATAGTCCCTGCCAGACCCCAGGTGGTCCTTTATCTCTACCTGCCTTCTTATCTGCTCGCTGCTGACCCTTGTTTACAACATTTTGGGCTGTGGGAGGCTTAGTGGCAGGGTGTGGCTTGGGATGGGTGCTGGAAGGCAATAGTGATGCATTCTTGTTCTGTTTCTTTTACTCTTGACAGCTGCAGCTGGCAATTACGTCACTGGTTGCTAAGGGAGGGGCCAATTGACACAAATCATAGCCCCTCAGCTGCTGACATTATAAAACCGCGCGAGGGTGTAGAGTTTTTACCGCTAATATTCAGAGGAAAATTATGGGTGCATCTGACTAGAGTATATACGGTAAGTAAAAAATTGAACATACTTCATATTTGCAGCAAAAGAAAATAAATGATTAAACCAATAGGTTGTACACACATAGGGATCAATAATGAACTCATTTAGAATGTTTGTCTGACAAGAATTATTTTAGTAGAATACCTTGATCTCGTAGAGACTTGCGGAAGCCACGTGTTGTAGGTGTGATCAGAACATGAGTGTGAGGGTAACCACAGATTCCAGCCGCTCGGAACAAGCAAGTAAACGTGTTTGACACCAAGTAGAAGTAAGGGCATTGCCGAGCTCTCAGAAGCTGCAAAATAACACAGTTAGTTTTAACACATTATTTTAACCTAGGTTAAATCCAATTGTAAAATACCGTGTATTGTGTAACAGTCACAACCAAAGCCATTGGTAATTAAAGTCACAACTCTAATTAAAATCATTTACTCTGAGCTCACGCACATACAATGTTCACTTAACTGTAGGAAAGATCTTTTAATCAGAGTACAGGGAGGAAAGACATGAGAGGTAAACAACATTTTGCTTAAAATGCTACTGAAACTGACGTAAGCTATCAATGAGCAGAAGGAGTGTAAGTAAAAACTGCTTGGTAATTCGATATTTAAGGGTGTAGTCTCTGACTGATTAGTATAGACATGTACCTTCAAAAAAACTCACCAAAATCAGCTAGATGGTGCACAGTTACAGTTAATAATTGTTGATAATCCAATTAAGAGAGTAAAGATTTGTAGGTGATAGAATTGTCTTCAGAGCATCTCCATCTAGAGTCTAAGAGTTCCATTATAGGCTAGAGTTCATGTTGTGCAAGGTGCACAATGCATAAACACCGCCTGAGACCAGTCCTCCGCCTCTGGTTGTTCGGGCGTTCAACGGCTTTTACTCCACAGTTTACTCCAGCAAAATAACAAAATTTAAATATCCAGCTAAATAACAATTTGGTACTTGATTATTCGATAAGAATAATTAAGATCAACAAAAATGCTACAGACTTATAACTCAGTTACTCCACCCCTTATCCTAAAGGTCTATACAATGTCAACTCACTTTATTCATTTAAATTTGCCATTTGGAAAGATTTTAGAAATGCAATCTTTAGAGAGTTACAGCGCCCAATTTTGTTATGACAGCAATTCTAGACTTGTTTTCCCCATGACTAAATGGATCGACTTGTTGTTTGTGGCAATATCTAGACTATGGTTGCCGCTAACGACGATATCTGGGTCCACGACTGCAGATAGCATTGGTGACAAAAAAACAATTTTTTTACTTCTCACGGCAATAATTTTAGACTCCCGTTAGGTCCATGAATCAAACTGCAGGATATGCAAACAATTTTGTGTAATACAGAACATGTTTCAACCATACAAAGGTCATTGTTGAGTGTTAAAAACAATAATTTACAACATTAGCAAAAATTTCTGATTTTTTCCTATGTAATTTCTGGTTTTCTCGGATCTTCCGTACGTTGAACACCTTGATCATTGACTCATCATGGGGCCCACCTTAAAAAACTCACTGAACAATTCTGAAAGTTTTCCTTGGAGGTTTAAATTTTAATCAATATAACCTCTTCAGTTCCAGGCTCACTATACGCAGACAAGGTAATGTACCCCGTAGGTGACATGAGGTCCAGGAGGTTATGTTTTGCCATGTATACAGTGTAGCTAGATATCCACTGTACATGTCCAGATGACACACTCAACCCTCAAACTAAAATAAATGTTAAATTTCTGATAACAAAATTTTAGGCTAGGATAAGTTTTACTATAGGCTAATTAAGTAAATATTACCTGGTAAAGCGAACGAAAGCTATCAGCCCAATGACGCTGGAGACTATCCCGTACAGTGGGATGACAGGTGATGGCTGGTGGAGGGGTAGAGGTGCCGGCTGTTTTCCTTTGAGATTGACGAGGATAGAGCTCCAACCAAGGCACTGACGGGTGCTGCCAGAGTAGACAGCACTGGTGGAAGCGAGAGTTGGGACTAGTGTCTAGTGAACTGGTGCTGCTGTCCACACACCGGACAAACCTGAAACAATGGCATATGTTCAGTTGTCCTGTCTTACACAAGTTCAATTTTCAATTAATGAAAGGGATGAATCCTAGATGATTTTTAACCGTTATACTATTAAAAATTCCTCCTGAAGTGGCAAAAAGTCTCAGATAAACCATTTTATAATGAAAATTCCTGACTGAAGGACTTTTCTTAACTAACTGATCTATCAGTACACAAATAAAATTTCAAAGAAATGAAATGCATTGTAAGACATGATATATCATTTAAAAAATTCTTTGGGCTTTTATCTAAAAAATTTGTTCAGTTTTGTAATAAGTTTGTTGTTGTTTGGTCAAGGGACATAAGTAGTTTATAGATCAACGGACATTATGACTAGTAAGGTACTACTACTAACTCTACTAAGAGCTGGTTTTAACCTTTTAAGATTGGTGAATAGTTCTAGGTACTCAGAAAAATAAGAAGAACCCATTTACCTTTAATAGTCAATGTCAATGACTGATTCACTTATTTTTCATTTCAATGTGATTGGGCCTGGATTCTAACATGTATTCCAAAGGTCAAAGTATCATATCATTTAGAAAATTTAGCCAACAACTCATGCCTTACAGACATATTGAATTTCGTATAGTATAAAAAAATACCCTGTGATTCCTGAAGCTTCTTCACAAGTTCAGTAAAGTAGTGTTCCAAGGAAAAGGCTTTTGAGCCATAAATCTGATTTTTGTTCTCAAAGTCCAGTCCACTGGAGGTTGTTTAGCTCCTTCATGAATGGTCAAATTCAGCTGAAATCATGACAAAATCATACATAAGCTTATTCATTGAAAACCCATATTTCCTATCAACGAGGTGGTACCCATAATTATCAGGAATCAGTCAGTGGTGAGGTGGGGAGAGAGGGTGAAAGCGCTAACCTTCCCAGAGTTCAGTGTCTCAGAGGTCGTGAAGAGGAGTTGCCAGTGACCGTCTCTAAGAGGAGCGCGACTGTTCTAAAAGTATTTTTTGTTCTGCTTTGTTTTGTTGTGATGGTGTCATTAAATGAATAACGTCCAGCAGTGAAGTTTTGCTTTCTGTTAAGAAACGGCCGGAAACGGTTGCAATGTTTAAAAAAGCTTACAAAGACGTTGTTTCTAGCAAACCAGAGTGTATGAGTGTTTTTTCCGAATTCAAGATGGCGACATGTAAATCGAGGACAAGCCTTGTCCCGGACGACCTTTAACTTCTCAGAGAGAGGAAAATGTTCAACAAATACGGCAATACCGAAGACAGACGAGGACCACTGGGAATACCTTCGCTTTTGTGCAGCAAATTTAAAGCACTGAGGAAAAAATACCTGAATTGTAGCGATTTAGAGACTGGTACTTTCATCATGACAATGCACCTGTTCACGCAGTTATCACCACACGCTAGTTTTTGGCCAACACCAGCGTGACCACTCTTTTCCCCTAACCCCTGCCAAATCTGCCCCAGAATGAAAAGTGATATAAAAGGACACCGTTATGAGGACATTGGAAAAGTGAAAAGGCAAACGAGGATGGAGCGTACAGCCATTCAGACTAGATATGGTATGGGTGCTTTAAACCATGGGAACATCAAATGGACAAATGCATTGCACTAAATGGAGAGTATTTGTAAAAAAATAATAAAATATGGATTTTATAATGAAATTCCCGTTGCTTTTGGATACTTCCTTTTACAAATCAAACAAAGCCTAAATTCCTATTTTTAAACAAACATATGTCAACACTCAACCCTGAAACTTCCAAAGTTGTATTGATTTCAATCAATAACTCATACAACTTTTTTGCTGTGTTCAAATGTTTATAAATACCTCTTTACAAATTTACCCTACAACTTATAATTGGAAAGTTATGGCTGATTAACTTGATTTCTGTCATAACATTACAGTACGATCTCACTAATCCGGCCCTATATCGGATTAAGCGAATTAGTGGAGGTTTACCAAAAAAGACTCAATTTGCCAGGAATAATCTTTTTTGTGTTGGAAAATGGTTCACTACTCTTAAAAAATTATTCAATTTAATTTCTTTTTCTTCCTTATGTCTGTGAGTTTTTGATCTGCCGATAATGAACTTCTTGAGTAGAGTAGCTAACTGATCACCACTTTCTAATTTTTTTAAAATCATGTGCTTTTTATCTATTGTCAAAGTAACATGTTTACTGCTACATCTCACAGCCCATACTGCAAGAAGATTCAATAAATAACTTTTCTCTGACTGTCAGCAGTGAACTGAGGTAATCGATATAGACGACATACGTCACGCGCTTTATAGACAAGTAGATACTTGAAAACAGGTGGCTAGTTGACGTGGTCACAGCCCCAGATTACTGGATGTGATGGAGTGACGAACGGCCGGATTATAGAGACTGTACTGTACTTACTTTTTCCTAATATTTGAACCATGAATAATTCATATATTTACAGACAACATAAAAGTAAATCTTACGTTACCTTGGGACCAGTTTGGGGAGCAGTTATGCGACTAAGAATATTTGAGAAGTTTAGAGGTGCATTTTTATCTCCCTCTTGCAGGTTGAGGAGTTTGAAGAGAGTAGTGTCACAAGTGGCATCTTCATCAATATTGGTTAACTTTATCTTTTTGGCAGTTTGGTCCAATGAACTATCATCTGATTTGCTGCTAAAAGAACCACTGTACAAAGATTGGTGATGAAAAATAGCTTGCAAACAATATGCAAGAGTCAGACAGTATTCTGATTTAAGGCTGGCAGAGCCACCTATCCAGGCGACTCCTGTACTGTGGGTTTCTCATCGTGATAGCACTAATATCTATGTGCATTGAGGATAAATATATATACTATAACATCTGAAAATCAAAATAAAATAATTTGAAACTATTTAAACATTTTGTATTTTAAAATAACTATTACAAAAACCGCTTTGTTGATCCAGACCTCAAAGGGTTTATCTTGACAAAACATAACTTGAATTTGTCGGTTTGAATAGTGAGTTTTCTTGGCCTAGACAAGCTTTAAAAGCTATGGGTTTCAGAAACTGGGACAAAGATTAGGAAATGTTTAATTGTTCTGCTCTGCCTCCTAGATTTGGAAGTTCCTAAAAACTAGAAAGTATAAAACTCAACTAGTACAGTCACTAGAGGGTGCTCTGAACCTAACTGTAGCTCACCAGTACAAGCTGATATCTCCCCTTATCCTTCCAGACCACTAACGCCTGCTGCAGCCTGCACAAATTATGTGGCACTTGTTCTACATCTTAGTAATCAGGGGACATTAAGAGTGGAAATCTAAGACTATGTAGGGGTGGGGGCTTTTTTCTTTCTTGTTGTTGTTACAAGGTGCACAATTAGGTTATTTCAGCCCAGTTTACAGTCTAGTTATATGTATTCCAATCATCTTTGTTGCCTTCCTGATATATTCAGCCAATTTAGCCTACATGTATGGAACATTCACCGTTGTCACAAAATCCTTAGAAGTTGCTAACCACACATAACCTTAAAACTGAACTTACTGACAAATCATAGTGCAGTCAACTCCCGACTAATTGCATTAACCGCGGTTCGGATTAACCGCGACACTAAATGGGGAAAATATGATGACGCCATACATCACAACACGGACTATAATAGTGTCCCGCATGACCTTGACTTGTGCTCTCTGACTCACCTGTCAATATTTGTCAAAAAATAGCAATTCTCCCCACCTACCGGAACGACCCATCCGCCTCCGATAAATCTGACTAATTATTTGAGTTTTCGACAGTGGTATGAGAGGGCATATAATTTTCTGAAGTGTAGCAGGAGTTGTTTTTGTTATTGGCGTAATTATTGGTGGTTGTGAAACGATGTCTACTAAACCTAAACGGGTCGTATTACCAATACAGCAAAACTCGACATAGTGCAAAACATTTATTGTGGTTCAACAGTTAAGAGATCTGCAACCAGAATAACATTGGTGATAATACGGTGTCACGGTGATATACAAAAATTAGGTAACAATAACAACATAAACACTAACAACAATCCGACGCCATCTTGTCACCATTTTCTGGTTGCTGTGGTAACCAAGTCACATGACCTGTCAAGAGGTCGACGCTAGCGCTCTTGACCGCTCAGTTGCTAACTAAATCCGTGGAACTAAGGCAATTGTACACGGTCGAGGATGTATGATTCTCAAGCTACCGATTTAAGACGTGCGGTGCTAAAATACGTGAGAACTAATGAAGCGTTCACATACACCGCTCACTGGAATCTGTTATCCTCATTTTTGGTTGTTTTCGTCTTTATATACCTTATTGTACATTAGTTTTTAGTTTTTGCGGATTAACCACGATTTTGCTTATCCGGAAATCCTCAACACGACTTTATCGCGGTTAATCCGGATTTAACTGTAGTAGGTAGTGTAAAACAAATCATTAAGGATTGAGTTCATATTCTTACTTTTTACTGTAACAACTACCAGTTTTAAATTTAAAATCTTCCTTTTGGTGTAACCTAAATTGTTTTGTAATAAGCCAAAAATAATACAGTTTATGATAAAAATTCAATAAAACTGCATCTTAAGTACAAAAATTTGGTAATTTATGATATTACCTGAACGGGTTTTTTCTTTTAGTTAAAACTGAGTCTAGAGAAGAATTCAAGCTTGGTGCAGGTTCTGTAGGGGATATCGTCTCAGTTCTATTCATGCGAGCTTGTAAAGCTTTTTTCTTCATACGAAGCTTGTGAAGTTTCATAACATCTTCTGGTCTTTTCCATTTTTCAGGGGTCAATGCATTTAATGCATTTTTGCTTGGTTTATCCATGTTTATAACAAGCTGGAAAATATAAAATTAACATAAAATACAAAATAAAAGAGATGATAATTATGTAGGATTTTGGGTAACTTTAATGTATGCCTAATGGTAATCTATAATTAATACAAAACAAATAAATGTTAGTAGAGGCAATAATATGATGGTCCTATAAATCATGTTACGGGAAATAATGGTAGTTGAGCAGCATAAATAAATATTTTTACTCTTAAGTTTTCTGGGCCATGAGGTTGTAGCAAGCAATGGAAGAAAAATGGGATTAAAAAAGATCCAGACCGCAAAAGTACTATGAAACCAAATTTGAAAATCAAATAAAGTGGTCATAATTTGTATAGTCAAACAGTAGACCATACATTTAAACAGCTTATTTCGACAATATGGAATAACTGAACAGTACAGCTTACAGCAAAATTCAAAGTTGTGTATTTTTTTAGTCGCCAGGCACCTTCAGTATACAAAGAGTTAATTTCGTTAATTCTTGAGCTAGACGATACCTTCAAAACTCATTTTCTGGCCAGCTCTCATAGGCTACAGGTTGCGAGGCGGAAGAATAGATATGAACCAGGAAAAGTCATTCATGTCTTTTCAGGAATTATACTTACCAAAACTTTTGTAGGCTAGCTTGAGTTGTAATATCATGCTAAATACAGCTAATATAGTTTATAATCCATCTCAATGAGGAACAAATTGTGTTAAACACACTTCATGACTTAACATAAATGCAAAGCATGAGTGGATTGGTTGAAATATTTTAAAATCACAGCATCAAACAACTAAAACAAAGTAAATAGAAAGGGTAGAAAGCTTGGACAGCACTGACATCATAAGATAGGTGGTGTCTATTGTTATAAAACCACAGTTGTTCATAACCAACACTGTTTAGTACTATTTGAAATATGAGTGACTGTTGTTAGCTTCCCACACTAATGTAAGTAAAGCTGGGCTGAAACCAGCCTGCCACGACATCTACTCACTTCTAGAATAACGGCTTAAGTTTCAGTTTGATTGTTCATATCTGCCGCTGAACTACCATTATTTCCTGTGCTTGATGATTGATAGGCCACTATCCACCCCGGCTTGCTCCTGCATTTTTTCTCTCCCGTTCGTTTATCACCAGCAATCAGCGACACCGCTTAGCCTAGCCAAAACCAGACAGAAATACTCTGCTAGGAAATTGGAATTTGGCCGGGTAATCCTGCAGCTGATGGAGCATAAAGGTAAAGCCAAGCCTACGGTAGACCTAGCCTACTTTATAATTTATTTTACAAAAGTTAAGGCTTTTATCTTAAATAATAGATATAGGCTTAGCCTGGATGTTAATGCTATAATTTTTTTGTTTTTCAAATTAAATGACTATTATTATAATTAGCAAGAATATGTATCACTGACCCAAAATGAGCCTTGTCAGTTGATTCACGAACTGTTCAGTGATGAGGATGCTAAGAAAACATAAGGTAAACTTTAGCAATCAAACTTTAGCTAGCATTGTCAAATTCACTAACTTTTTTAACAACTATAATCCTCATAACTCGCAAATCTCAATATTTCAAATCAACGAACGTCCGCCATCACGATCTCAAACTACATCACAAAACAAAATACACAACGCAACTGACAACTGAGCAACTGACAGAACATTTGAATGGACAATCTAATCTGTGGTGTTTATTGCTTTGGAAATTGCTCGTACTATAACATCACAATGTTATATGTTGCATATTGCGTGTTATTGCAAAGGCTCAAGTTTGTGTTATTGTTATATTATGGCAAGTTATTGCTTTGTTCCATCTACCTTCGACCTTTTGTGCCACTGGTCAAAAGGTGAGACTTTTATAGTGACATAAACAATAAAACTAAGCAATGTCCCTATAGGACGGCTTGATTGAGCAAGCGCGGGTCCAACTCTGGTTAAAGCTGCTTGTAATGGGGCCGGGGGCAACCTGAAAACTACGTTTCAAGCTAGGTTGTACTTTTCAAATGATGATGGAATTTTTTCCTGGAACCATAGAGCTATTGGGTCTGCTGCATATGTAAACACTAAAACTTGATACTTTCGTCGGTAAAGCTGAAAAAGTTATATTGGAGCGGGAATACCATTGACTTTAAACCTAAACATTTAAAATCAATGGGAATACTAGAGCTGCGACGGTTGGAGTCAAATTGCAATGTTTCCCACGTTAAGATCAAGTCCTATCTCGTGCGAGCGCTAGCAGGGGCGTCTTTGAAACACACCATTCGACCGCTTTTTACTATTTCCATGGAAAGATGCTTTGAAATAATTGTATTACTTGTCTGCGAACTGTCATGGTAACTCTATATAACTGCCGTAGGTATGTCGTATGATCGAGGTTGAACTGTTGTATAGATAGAGGACATTTCGTTTTCTTACCTCCTGACTACACTGTTTTAAAAACATAAAATCGGCCTTTTGTGACCCTTTGTTATTTTTAAAAAATTAAAAGAATTATTACAATAATTATTAAAAGAATGGATCTATTTGTGTGACGGCCTTCATCTAAAATCACTAATTGACATTTTGTATAAAATAATATAATAATGTCTACAAACATACAGCCATACATGCCTTTGAGTTGGACCTCTTTGGGGTTCATTGGGATTATTCAATATTCAACCAAAATGTATTAATATTTAATTTATTTTGTACACCATTATCATTAGAGTTAAGTTGAATGAGCTAATGAGTAGTGTATGAAATGAATTGTATATACAACGACGATGATACTAGAAGTAGGCGAAGAACTGACTGATGGGGTGGCGGATGGACGTAAACCACGAACTCAGGTACATGAACCAATAATTCTGAAATATTAAAAGAAATAATTAATTATACATTTCAACTTTTTCACTAGATAGATAACCATAACGTTGTCGAGTGTACTATTTGTATTAATGTATTTAACAATTTATTAACCATTACAAAAATGTTTGTTATTGTTTTTTTATAGTGAATTCTAATGGTAGATCAAAGAAATATTAGCTCAAGCCTTGAAATACTGTTTTGGAAAGCTAATATGTGCATCCTTATATGCATCCTAACGCTTTTTGAAGTTAGATAAGACGTGGTATATTTGAGGTATACCATAATTATCTCAAATTATATCCGTCTTGAACTAATCTCCCATAGTTTATTATCTGATTTACCTCGTTTTATAATTTGCATTTTGCAATCGTAGAGAAAAGTTTGTCATCAAAATAATAATAAAGTAATAACTCCTTTCACTCTATAAACTACAATAACATTAAAAGAGGCACGTAAGAACGAGTAGTTTAAACAAAGTATCGTATTTATTAATGGTGTTGTAATGTATTCGATCCTCCTCACATCATTAGACTGAAATACCAAAATATTTCGCTCAACTCTAGCTATACAAAATGGATCATCGATACTGATTTGTTTTCTTACTCACATTGACTAGATTTGTTTTTTCTTTACCACATTGGACTAGATTTCTATTCAGTGGTAGGAGGAATACTTGAGGGGCTTTGCAGGAGCTAATAGCACCAGCGTACGATCGCATGTGGAGCAGCTACCAACGAAAGAGCACAGTAGGAACAGAATAGGGCACAGGCACGTGTCTAGTCACTGTCACAGGATAGGGCTGAGGAACAGACACCGGGTAGGGTTGAGGCACGGAGACCGGTACCGGCTGAGGAACAGCAACGGGAACAGGCCTAGGAACACTTACTGGGTAGGGTCTGGGAACTGATACTGCGTACGGCTGTGGAACCGCTACAGGATAAGGTCGTGGAACATCTACTGGCACTGGGTGAGGAACGGGAACGGCTACTGGCTTGTTGACGGTGATAGGGACAGGCTGAGGGACAGGAACTGCGACAGTTTGTGTGATGGTGTTGACGGTAGCCTTGACTCATCAGACACAGAATGAAGCAGTTGTCACCAGACCAATTAACTCAGACTACAGTCTACACACTACAATACCTCTGTAATGTCGTACAATACCTCTGCTATGTCGTACAATACCTCTGCTATGTCGTAGGCTACATTTCTAGGTAGTGAGCAAGTAAATGCATGTGAGGCAAATGTTTAATCATCGTTTGTAAACGTATTCTTGCTTACTCTCACGTTATTCTCACAAACCTTTGGTTAGTTAGCTGTAAATTTAATTCAGTTTAATAAAGGTAAATTTATTCAAAAGTCCTGTACTTTAAGATTTGAACATTTTGGGTTGAATACGCATCTAAGCGCTAAAATACCTTTGCTGATCAAAAAGCCTAATTTATTAAAACTTTAAATATTGGTTTATTTTGAATAATTATTTGATTAATTTTTTCTATAACAATACAATTTTCGGACGTGCTACAGTTATACCTTACTTCTTTGTTACGGTATATGGTTATATTTTTGTATGTAACTTTGTTCTTGTCTTTGTATTAATTATTTTTGATTTTTTCTGTGCAATTGTACTATTGTTAATACAAATAACTTTGTAAAAAAAATAAACCGTAAAAACTAAATTAAATCATACTAATATATAAGGCTTCCGGTTTACACCGTGACACAGTTAAAATAATGTTACTGCTAGACGTTTCGACCTCGCTGTGGAGAGTCATTCTCAGTAGCTTGTTGACTGGCTGAGACTTAGTGACATCATACTGTTACTAACAATAAATTACCTACTAAAATAACTGTCCATCATAAACTTCTGGAAAAGGTAACTAGCTACTTCCATGCTAATTTTGAGCTGAATTCCAACTGATGTTTTTGGTCGAGTGAGTTGGGACTCGTGGCGTGGTCCTGTAATCCAGCTTCGTGGAGGTCAGGTTTTGAGGATGATATAGAGGTCTAAAGTGGCTAAGAGTCTCAGTGATCATCTGATGATACCCGCATCAACTCCCACCATCGACATATCAGACCATCACCTGCGTAGTTCGGAAGTCACGTTAAGTAGTTGGTCCTTGTATTTCCATTGCTCATTGGGCTATTAATTAATGACCCATTCTAAGGCAGAGTCGGCCTTGGTTTGTAACAAGACTCATAACTAATTACTAACACTCATCACACTCATCCTTCACCACATATTTGCCTCAAAATACCCTCATGAGAGTGGTCGGAATCTCAAATAGTGATATAGTAAAGCTAACTGTTGCACATTTTTAAATATGTACCAGCATATAAAACATTTGAAAATGGTTGTTCAAAAGTCAATTTCAGAATTGGCGTCTCGTGCATCTTATAATGTTGTGAAGAATCGAAACCAATCTAACACTTGTTGCGATATAATTAAATTGTTAGATTTGCTTAGGGAGTGACTGAATGTGGATATAGATTACCTAGATGTAGTGGAGGGAACCATCTGCACTATTATTTGCCCTGTGAAACACATTTTTGTACGAAATGCAAATACATTGATTATTATATAGTTGGTTAAACCAATAAACAACAAATCTTTTTTATAACGCAGTTGCACAATGTTTCTGTTAGAACATAAAATGTAGTAGATAACTTATCTGTTTTGTACATTTGTGAATGTCATAAAGTGTATTTTATATGAGAGATGAAATGTATTGCAACACAATCAAACTGTCATTGCCACAAAGAGTGCTCAGATATTCAATTGTGAACATTCACATTAATTGACAGTTGAATGGCCTCTACCACGAATGAAGCAATTGCAAACACAAGTGTTTAAACTTTTCAATACACAAGTGTTTGGTTTTTGTAGGTAACTTGTAATCGTGTGAGGAACCTCTATGATTGAAGAATATAAAATGTTGACTGTAGTATAAACATGTATCTACATTTTTTAAGCTTTAGTTTGTGTCAAAGAAAATTTAGATGCCTATGAAATATGAGAAGATGTATATAGCCGTAGCTAATAGGCAAACTCCCTAAAGACTGTGGTTTCCTAGAAAAAAGCGAATTTAATTTAGTTCTAAAATGTTTGTTGAAAGATAATCACGTTTAAAATATTTACGAGTAAATGCCATGTTGACGTGTGAAAAGTTTCCTAAAAAATTTATTTAGGTAAACCTTTATTCATTGTTGAAAATTCATAATGTTGGTATTATTAAATTCTGTAGTAGAGCTACTTAGCTAAGAGATTTACTGTCTGAAAACTCTTTGTGGGTGTAAAAGGGGTTTGCCACCAACCATTCTTTAACCGCACTTTAAACCTTCCCGGCTTCAGACTGCGAACACCCTCGGGCAGAGCATTATTCTGTTGTAGATGAAGGTTGAATAAGAGATCACAATTGCAGATTTTATTTTATTATTTGTACTTATTTCAGACAAATACAATAAAAATTAAAAATGTTTGTCAATAAATATATTACAATAAAATTTGCTTTTTTGATTTTATTTGTCAAACTACATTCTGATGAACACAAAAAATCACATTTTATGTTTGTCAACTTTCTTGAATGATAGAATAGACAACCGAGCTAGCTAGTAGCTACCAAACAAGTAATTAAATTAACTAAAATAGGAACTTGCCAAGTTTTTAACACCATTCAACTTTTAAGCTAAGACCAAGAATATATGCCACTTGAATGTTTCAAACTGTCAAACTGTTGTATGGAACCAACGTCTTCTGTGCAAAATCTTTTTAAAATTGAAGCTGGGAGTCCACCATCGCTAAGTCCTTCTTGACAAAACGCTGCACTATTCGTTCCCCCCTTTGAACTTTCCTCCTTGCCATTTTCCTTGTTGTCTTTGGTACGGCAATCTGTAACATAGGTGGATAACATTTACTACAAATTGAACCGCTTGGATACCAATTCAGAAATATTAGGGAAGCAAACACTGGTGACCAACTGCTGGCGTGAATGAAGTTAATATCCTCTGCAATCCATTACTCCAAATGTGTTAGTATTATTTCTGTCAGAGATTAACACACCTCCCTTACTAGTAGTGACTACCTGTTGCAACGTGTGCTTGTCCCTCGACTTGTGGGACCCTTGACTTATGGTTTGGACTTGGTTTGAACATGTAAATTCAAAATAAACACAATAATAAAATTCAAGCTCATAAAGTTTTTAAGAACATAAAATGTAGGTATAGTGTGACAAGAAATATTTTACTGAAAGGTTAGACACGTAAAATCCAGGCTGCTTGATTTTGGAGATCTCGGTTTCCCTTAAGGAGACATCAACAGTCCATTATTTTGTATAAAGACTTTACTTACTATATGATGCATCCTAAGACAAAACTTAAATCTCAAAACAACCTAGGAATTTTTTGCAAAATTTTGAATCAAAAAATTTGTTTCCCTGTAGCTCTTAATTTAAATGTACCTGAACTGTTTCTCTCCCTGTTCCCCAAAAACTGCCAAAAGATATAACAATGATCTGGAACATAACCAGATAAAAACTTGGCTTGAATGTCTACATCACTTTCAACATAGGCCTGATTTATATTCAAACAGACACATTGCCAACACTAACTTGTCGAGTAGTGGCCGCTAGTGGTGAACGCCTTGGTGGTCTCGTGACTGGCGAGGGTGAGGGAGAACTGATCCAAACTTGTCTGAAGCAGATTGCACAGTTGCTGTACACAACTGGGCAGCACCGGCCCCACCATCTCCATCGAGTAGAAACTGTCTTTGCCCACCTGCACTTTGCTCTCTCTCACCTGCAAACCATTCACACAAGTCTCAGGAACTACACAACGCTCTTAACCACTTGACAATCGGGTTTTATTTTCGAGTCGGCACTGAAAAGACCAGGTTTTTTATCTTGGAAATTGAAACTTTACATAATTAGAAAACCAACTGTAACATTCAAAATGATTACAACAAAATAATTTACCATAAAATTTTGTTCTTAAATCTGTTCAAATATTTGCTTGAGTTAAATTGTTATCGCATTATCTACAGCGGTTTTCATCTGTAAACAGTTTGTTCACCTTATAGCATTGCCAAAAGATGATATACACAACAAAAGAACCCATATGAAACCGTTATAGCCAAATAACTATAAAAGTAATAATAAAAACCGTATATGTACCATCCCGAGTTAACTCGTGCATTTTTATTTTTGGTCTTCTTTGCCCTAATCTGTTGGAATGTAATGGCCAGATTGTCAACGTCTCATAAGTAAAATATAACCTGTAAAATTACAGGTAGTTATATTTTACTGTTTTTACATGATACTAATTTTCAATATAGCCTAAGCTTTGTATGTGCTTTCCGGAAAAAATTAAGGGTTCATAACCACTCTAGCTCTTCTCTAGCTTCGTCATCACTTGTATCTGATTCAGTAACTGCTATATTCTAAATCACTTTCCTCAACTCCACTACTTAATCATAGTCTTCCTTCACTATCATAGTTACTTTCAGTATCACTCATTGTACAAATCAACTTGTAGTGTGTCAGGTCACTCAGGTGTGTGTGTGCACAAGGTCAACAACACAACCCCAATGGCGGCTAGCTTGCTCTCAAAAGACAGTAGAGGTCTAGCATTGAAATAGATCAGTGCTGCATTCTCGGGACGGGGCAACTAACATGGAGTCGGTCGGTCATATACAGCAGGGACCGGCAAAAACTAAATCACATGAGTATACTCGGGCAAATAAGTAATGGCACAAATGGATTAAACGAGTGTACTCGGGCAAAACCGTCAAGTGGTAAAGAGGGTAGGTAAGTAGTTCGGCCATGGAATAGAAAAGCTTAATTACAATCGTGATTTCACATTTACCTGCCTCAAAATACACAAAACTTGACCACGGAAATTTAGGAGTAACTGCAGAACATTTTCAGGATATTTTGTTTTTTTTAGTGGCCGGGCATCAAAAAAATATCCTGAGGAATTTTAAATTTTAATTTATTAGGATATTTCAAAAGAGTATGGTTACTCTCACCAACAATGTTAAATGGTGAATAGTAATTTTGTACCACATATGATGGTAACAATGTTTACAATGTCTTAGAAGAATTTTGACTAGGGATGAATGGGGTTCAAATTTTTCCGGTTATCGGTTCTCCAGCTTTTTTGGTCATCCGTTATCGGTTCTTTGTTAAATAAAACCAGATGATTGTCACGTGTGCGACTATGAGGTCCAACATTTTTGTCATAGCTTTAACCCGGGTATATCCAAGTGTAAGCCAATTTGAGTTGCTCAGTTATCCATAATATGTTCAGAATCATTAAGCTGCAGCAAGCTAGGCCCAGGTTTTAAGCCAGGCTACAGCAACATGGCCCGACAAGTTACAAGCCAAATAAAAGTTTAATTAACCTAGGCCTACCAGTAAATAGTAATATTAAACTAATTTTTAGAATTAAAGTTACTGCTGTATAGAATATCTAAAATAAGCTCAACTAAACTATTGAACTTTTCAGTTTTCAGTATGTCAGTTACAATCCTATCGCATATTTTAACATCTTCGACACTGCTCATTGATCAAGTACTTGTATCAAAAATAAAAATACTTAAAATACTTGCTACATGACAAAACAACAGTTGAACATACCTTGAGAGCTCGAAGAGTTGAGCCATGGAAAGCCACGGGAGCCAGCAAAGTTGGAGGCACACCGGCAAGAGGTCCAGTAGTAGCAACACAAGACTTGCTGTTCAACAAATGATTGAATAGTACATGTGCTTCAGTGTCTTCAACCAACACCAGGGATTCAGGTGTTCGGTCCATTTTCTTATCCTTGCCTATGTCTGCTTCCGCCTGAAACATAAAATATATGAGGTATTTTAAAACAATAATCTTTTGAATCAAGACAAAAGTTCAGTTGTTTAAGCAAATTTCAGCTTATATTATAGCTCTAGTCCACTTTGAAAGCCTAATTTGGATTGTTCCAAGGCTGATTGTGATCTTAAAACACAAAATGTTCTGTACTTTTCAAGTCCAATCCCAATTGAGCAAGGTTTTATTTGTTTCTATCTGCATCCAAATTAGATAAACTAGAGTATGAAATTAAAATATGATTCCAATTTTAGAAAAGATGCGCCAAAACTATCTTATAGTTTTTAAAATGATCTATAACAACTATTTTTAACTTAAGGCACTATACCATTTAATAGTGTATTGTTTTTAATTTTTATAACAGCCGAATTAATGCTTTCACTTGGTGTCAAGAATTATAGGAAAAGAACTTGGGACAAAAATTGGGTTTTAGGAAAAGGAATTTACTAATGGTTTATCAAGCTAAACTGCTTAGCTGAGAGTGAATTCCTAGTTTTCAAGCGCACTTGAAATCTTATCTAAAGCCTTCCTCTGTCTTGTTCGGACTGTCTAGCGGTGTTTACCTGTACATTACTGATGCGTTTGATCTCAGCAGCCTCCACTCCCATGCTCTGCAGCCACTGCTCTGCCTCCTCCCGTCACCGTCATCTAACTCATCATCTGCCTCTTCCACCCCACTGCACTCTGGACTCTGAGACGTAGCATCCAGCGTCTCGTAGCCGGTGTCTTCACTCTCTGTGTCTTGAGGCCGCAGAGGCATCCGAAATTCTATTTCTGTAGTAAAAGGAGAGCTTTTAGGTTAATGATGAATATGGTCCTTACAATCAAACATGAAGAACTTATATCAGATTGATTTTACTACATAAAGATGGGATGTTTCAAAAATTATAGAGACAATGGTTAACTCATTAGTAGCTAATATCAACAATAAGCTTATATTATAATAACTACGACCCAGACTACTTAGGCAAGTCTTGAATTTGACACAAGTAGCCAATGCCTGGTGAGCACTAAGGATGCAAATGAGATTATGAAATATTTATAATTTTATAGGGGTTTCAGACATGTCAAAGTGGTACTTGTACTAGTTCAGCGCGAAGGAGATACTACATATGTAATAATCAAGAAAGTCATTGCATCAATGGCAAAAGCATGTTTTATTTTAAAATAAAACATACTTGTTTTCAACCAATCCTGCAGTCAAAAAAGCACAGACGAAGAAAGCATGATATAGTTGTATAGAACCACAAGGATACTGGCTTAGTCGCATACCAAGAAAGAGTGTAGTACTTGATTCAGTTACAAGTGTGGTTGTAAAGTTATTTTTCCGTCGAGTTTCCATTATGTTTAATACAGTCATACGTTGTGTACAGTAAGGTTTTTACGTTTCCAGAGAAAGTAGACCATTCACTTAAAGCATTTCAAGGAACTGTTTGAAGACCTTCTAGAACTTTATGTGTCTCCACTATTCAGTATATTTATATTTAATGGAATATATCAGAGTAGAGGCGTATGTTAGTGAGTCGTGCGAACCTTGGTACAAAGTGACATTCTCCTTGCGCACCGGGAAGAACACAGAGGTGAGTTGAGCTGTTGTTGTATGATGTGAGTCCTGAGTTTGCTATAGGTTAGATTCGTGCCTTGTCACATTCACTTTACTATGCTGAGTATGTTTTATTTTATAATTTATTTTCAGTAAAGTACCCTAATCAATCATAGTGTGCCTTGATGGGACCGTTCCAACGGCTGCGTTTGTGTATGGGGGTTAAAAACGCAGTATTTGTATTGTACAAAGTCATCTCTATCACCCAACCTCGACCTTTACCTAGCGTTACCGCAAAGTCACATAACAAATTGTTAGTGGTGACTGCGGGGATCGAACTCCACGCCACCGGAGTAATGAGCTTCGAAGTCGCGCGCGATACCACTCCGCCACGGAGAGCTTGGGAGTTATAGCCGTCTCTTTGTATGACATTATCCGCTGATCTGTTTATTAATATTTCAGAAATGTGATACGTGTCCTAACTTCATCTATACCAGAGCAATTTAAATGTTACATTTTCATTTCATACCCCCTTGTTGTAAAGAAAGTCCCTTGAATTTATTTAAAGGAAATGACAGCCGTTCATTGTAGGTTGAATTCCAGTTGTATTGGTTATGTTTTATAATTTTTATTAAATATGTATTTAATTTCACTCTTAGCCTCCTCTGGCATTCATGTTTTGCCCATTTCAGGTACTGATGACGGCATACTATGAGCTAACCTAATCATACGTGTCCTACAGACAAACGCTCTCAAAGTTTGCTCAAACGCAATCTTTTTCTACGCTGTTCGTCCTGAAAACACAATTAGCTCAAACAATTATTGCACAAGCTTCAGTGGAGGAAGCAGACTATTGTCGAAAGCTTGAAACTGTTGACACTAGTTAAATTATTCAAGCCCAATAGCCTCTGTCTTTTTTTTAAAAGTAAATATGATATCGTAAGAAGTATAGCTATAAACTCATACGAAACTTGAGGCAAGGAGAACTACCGCGCTGGAGATACAGAACGGTAACTCATGGAAGTCTGCCTTTGCAGGCAGACGTCAACGAATTACCTAGCACGACTCAAAATGCCACAATGTCCAAGGTAATTAAAACGTGCATACAAAATATATATTGCAAAAGCATTTTATGAGCACTGGGTAGTTTATGGCACAAGACTTTGAGAACACACTAGAAGACGACTGACCATTTTTTTCTTAAGTAGAGAATTCGAATGATCAAGTCGTGTAAATGAAGGTACTGTATGTTTGAAAAAAATCTAGATGTGTGTGATTGGAATACTAAAGCCCACTAAATTCCTATTGCTATGCATGTACAGCGTACTCAAGCTGTTGAAGATGTATTTAATTCTTGTCTTGTTACGTCCATGGTACAGATATCCACATACTGCCCTACTCAGGTACTGATGACGGCGTATTATGGATTAATATACCTACATCTCTCTCACGGAGTACATTGTGGAGAAGTTGCACCAATGGACTTTTGTCCAGAATATTTATTCTTCAAAAAGAAGCAATCAGAACAGTTTCGAAACTTCAATGAAAAGAGTCGTGAACAACATCAATATCAAAATGTTAAAATGTTGAAGCTCTGTTTGTGTCTTCTCGCATTTGGGAACATCTATTTTCAAATCAAATGTGAAGCTTTAAGAGGTTCCGATATCACTCTTATGAAACTACTAACTAGAGGCAGGGAAAACTATTGAACTGAACGGTAGTTCATGATACCTTCACAGGCAGGAGTTCAGTTCGTCATCAGATTTGCCAAATTCAGTTAAAGATGCTCACCTAAAACCCGTGAAAGCGTTCTGCGGTATAGACGAGTTCATGGTACACAATTGGGAAACCGGATAATTTTGTAGGGCTACTGTGGGAAAATTCGAATGACAAATGTACTTTATAATGTATGTTTGAATGGGATTTCGAAATAAAGAGTGAATGCAACATTTTAGCTATATTTGTTCCTAACTTTTCTCTTTGACGGTTGCGAAACAAAATATTTTGTAATGTTTACAATTAAATATTTAACTATTATTATGGTAAACAGTTCCTGAATTACTCATTCACACACGCACTACAGACTCTCGAGGTCGAGTGGTAGAGAGGACTTTGTAGTCCTAACTTCGCCTATTTAAACAAGACAAACTTTGCCTTTCTTACAGACTAGAGACTGTGTGGAGAGAGAGAGAGAGGGAGGGATCCTTGGTTACCGGACTCGGCACTCCCACTCCTCCATGTCTTGTCGTAAACTGTACTCACACTTCATTCATACATTCACATTCATTCATAGAGTCCGGTTCCGCCTTACGCATGCGTACTACCCCACCACGGGACACATGCGATGCTGAGGATGTTCCGTAGGATATCACTCCAGTACAGTCATCTGCAGTTAACTTTAGAGGAATTAACCATAAGTAAACCCCTTACTTTTTTCATAACAACGGGAAGAAACAGTAACTTACGCTTTAGTATTGCTGTACACGACTAATTCATGTTCTTAATGTACTTTCAAGGGTTAGGTTGAAGACTCTGACGACGCCAAAATGGCTGATAAGACCATCATGGTTTTTGGTTACCTCCGTCAATATACAAAAAAGTTGTGTTGAGGGTTGTTACATACCCGGGACGATTCGATGTGAAGAAATAATCGTCAGACGTGCAGTCTTGTAGAAAATCGGCCTGTTGGCTTCGTTATTAAAGATGAAAATGAAGATACACAATACGACGAAACTGCACGTCTTACGATGATGTCTTCACATCGAAACGTACGTCCCGGGGATGTAACAACCCTCAACACAACTTTTTTGGATATTGACGGAGGTAACCAAAAACCTATTTTAAGTCAAATTGATATCCAAGGGGCAAACAATGAATTTTTATACTACCAGATCATCCTGATGACGGTATATTAGTACCGTAACCAGTGGATGGATATCTCTGTCAAGGGTAAGCTGGCGAGGCGTATTAAAAATATCGTTATAGCTGTGCTGAAAATGCCTTAAATCTTGACTGTCATAGAAATATAAGGATACTTCTATATTCATGGAACAATACCATATACAAGTCACACTCAGGTGCCATATACAATACCATATTCGGTATTTTATAAATGAGTTATTTAATTAAAATATATTAAAAATTATCAATTATTATAAAAACTTTCGTCACCCAATCCCACCCAACCGGGGAGAGGGGCCACAAAGAGACCCCTTGTGACACCTCAAAAGAAAGAGAACTTTAATACAAACTTAACGACGCAAAAAACTTTATCTCTACTAGTTTTCTTAAATACTTATTTAGAGATTGCAAGAAATCAGCTTTATAACGCCACATTTCATACGCTTTTTTAATGGCAAATTTTTTTGAAAAGCTTTTGATGGAAACATTTTAATCTTATAACATAATCCCATAGGGGTTTTTGAAGAAAATAGTCATACAATTTATTTTAATGTGAAAAGCAGTATTTTAAATCTAATTTTGTATAATCTTTAAATAGTTATTAAAGAGAAACGAGTCGATATAAAACATTTTTCTTTGTGTCGTTGAATTCGCTTTAAATATCCCTTTCTTTTGAGGTGCCTCAAGGGGAGGGTTGTATTTAAAAAATGTGAGAACCCTCCTCCTTCCGATTTTTGTGGTGACGCAAAATACGACAAAACAAACTTCTGAATTCTATAAAAAATTCCCCAAAGGGTTTTCGTTTTTCAAAAGGTAAGGTGAGGGGAATTTATAACTCCCTCGTATACTACAAAAGCAATTAACTAGCAGTCATTGTATGTATAGAGAATCCAACAGTTTTGACGCGGTTTGAACCGGAAAAACTAGATGAATGAATGAATGAAATGAATGAAAATAGTTTATTCCATTGATTTCGTGCTACAAATGTTTACAATAAATTATGGAATTACTCCCCCAAAAAAGAAATCTTGTGCTTGGGGGAGGGTCACCGTCTCTGAGTCCATGCACAACAGATTATAACACAGTTTCACCGCACTAACAACAGTAAATAACAATATATACTATTAATAACGAAAACAATTAAACTATTGTTACATAAAAATAAATATTAATAACAAATACAAAAACTGCCATAGTTACTCCAAATTTTACACACAAATTTAGCCAAGATTATACGTAAATAGAGTGTATGTTATCTGAGCTCACCCCTCCGGACCAAGGCATTCAAGCGTTCCTGGGCTTGACATTAACACAGTCGCTGCCTTCAAAAAAGGCAGCCGGCTTTTCGCCAGCCCCTACTTGACATGAATAACCAAGGACCGGAGAAGCGAGCACAAGCAAAATGGACCAACCTCAGATAATAAATATGAAATTGTATTGATTTAGGCCTACCTTGTTTTCAAATCAGCCTATGTTACTGAACGAATGGATGAGTTGACTGGAAAGTGACGATGTGTCAGAAAGTGAGAACGGAAGCGCATTCCTGTCACATTTGCAGTTGCAGACTGCACGGGGTGCAAGTGCAATGAAATGCACTGCCAAGCTGATTGCGTAGACACGTTACATTTCATGCTTATCAGTTGGCTACCTTTGTTGTTACTGCAACATAGCCTCTGTAGATTGCGCACAGTTACCTACCACCTTAGCAGGAGCCAGAGGGTAACCGTGGCCACGATGTAACAGATCAGAAGGAGACTATTGTGTATTACTTCAACTGTGAATCTGAACTTTCCGATCTTGAAACAATTTGAGAAAACATTTATAATCCACAATCCACTAACAGAAAATAACTCAAAAATCGTGATGGACTTTTCTACCAGTTATTGAGTCAAAACTACACAAAGCTTCGAGAATAATTGCAGAAACCTCTCGATATCAAGTAACAAAAAGAAATTAGGCAAAAAAGTTATTTAAATATAACCAGTGGACTTTACAAAATAAAATGAATGTATTCAACATCAAACATAAATTTATTTGTATGATATATAAACAATAATGTAAAGATAGTATATAAGAAATATAAATGATAGACACATCTACAGGTAAAAACATCCTCCAAATTTTCTTCTTTGGGAAGGATGAAAGGATGCTGGCAGCATTTCCTCTCTGTATTGCCATGCTTATCTTCTGCACAAGGTAACTCTTGGATTTAGAGTCACTGGTCTTCAACTTAGCTTGGCACCAATCTCTGTGATCCACTTTTCCCTTCGTGCACCATGTCCCATCGTCTCAACAGCTAGCACGACCAAAGAAATCTAGACTTTATAACCCAATGATCAAACAGTTCTACAAAAAAGATATGCTTCATCAAATTGTTGGTTCTTGGGAACGTAGGAATGCTTTAGACTATCGGATTTGTTAATCCTGACGCACCATCCTAGTTTCCCTGAACTGCTGACAACATTAGACGCCAGCAAAAGAGAAACACAAAAAAATATGACCGACGGTGAAGATGTTAGAGGGCATTTACTGCCATGGTTTGCTACTACAGACTGTGTCCTCCACGAAGAAAGTTAAAATTGACAAGATAGCTTTACCTAACATTATTAAGCACAGAAAAATTCTGTGTAACAAAGAATTTTGTTATGACGAAACGGAATTAGCCATAATCAAAAGTTGTCTCTGAGGCTACAGAGGAACAAGAAAAAGCACTGTCAATGTAATTGAAAATGGTGCTTTGCTGTAGAATTTCTAAACTATTGTGATTTGTAGCTGTGCATTTTGTAAAATATATTGTATTATAATTATAAAAAATCAATACTAACCTAAACCATATTTTAAAACTATAAAAGTTCAGACACATATAATTCTAGAAGGATTGGAATGTGATTTAGGGAAGGTTATACTTGATAACAAGAGGAGTCTTTTGTAGTTTCAAACACAAGAATCGGTCGAAAAATCCATCAAGTTTTAAAATAGATAAATTAACAACAGTATTATTAAGCTTTTAAAGTAAAATTACCAAATTTAATTTTGTTAAGATTGTTTTGAACATATTTCCAACCTACAAACAAAGGTTGCTTACTGTCTACCCAATAACCTTAAATACATGAATAAATTGAAAAGTGATTTTTTCTACCAGGCTAAAAGAACAACCCATGAGAAAAACATGGAAATGTGTTTGATTTATTCTTCAATTGTCAAAATCGACAAACGAAAATATAAAAGTTGCAGATTGTAGTATAATGCCATAGCCTCTTCTAAATAAAGGAGACCACATAGTTCCGAAAAACCTTACACTGCTGTTCTGAGCGACCTTGGTTAGTTGGCGATACTTGTAATGTATGGATCAGCCATTATTCTATGAAAGCAACAATAGTCACGAAAATCACTTCCTGCACAGACAATGTCCTTGACACAAAATCAAGATACACGCGAAAGAAGGTAGTAAAAGTAAGTTCAAGGTTTAGAAAAGTGCCAAGGGAGAGGTACCACTGCACTAGATAATGCAACGCCTTGCCAATACTGCTAATCAATACTGTCTATGAACAGTTAATTATTATTCTTCACCTTGGCAGTATGTAAGAACTACTGTGTGACTTATCTTGTTTGTCCATTCACTCCCGCATTGCCAGCTGTAACACTCGTGCGTACTTTATGTATGATCAGAGAGTTGAATTATAATTCAATTAAGAGCAGGCCTACAATTAATGGTCGAAGATGAAGTATAGTGGAAGGAGATTGGGTGTCAAATAAGTTAAGCTTTTAAATTTTTAATACAATTGTATTAATGTAAAGAATATAGGTGTAGATTTGACGAAACGAAAAGAAACACTTAAATAAACTAAGGACTGCCACTCAATTGAATGGTTTGCAGGTTTTCAGGTTTTTTAGATAAATACTCTCAATTGCTTAAGGGCCGTGATCATGAAGAGGTTAAACGGTGGTGAGCTTTTTACTACATTTTGTTTTACTTATTAGCGACAAGTGTTCTTTTAAACACATAGATATTGCAGCCGACGTTAAACACCATGCAGCTTCAAATAATTAGAGATTGGCCGTTGCTATGTTTTCGTAGCATAGTTGGCCCTTTCACCAATGCTTCAGTAAGTTAAGTTAGGACCGAGGAGTTCTGCCGGTGTCTTCAAATAGATCGTCAGGTTGTCTAAATCGACCGAGCAACCCCATTGTGTGTATACACCAATACGTTTCTCCCGTACATGTATTGTTGTGTCCTTATTGATAAATGTGTCACATACGAGTATATGCCTACTATATGGTCTACTGTGTCTGTGTTCATGTTCTCAGTCGATGCCCCGCTGAGACACCGTGACGCCTCGTTCCTTGCCGGGCAGAGACTGTGCTTTAGCAGTCACGATATCGTGCCCTCTGATAAAAGATAAGGGTGTGGTCACCCTTCTTGTCTAATTGTCCTTATCTAAATGAATCCTAAATTAGGAGACTTCTTGCATCAATCAAGATAAGGAGTAACCCTTACTTGGGAGTAGCGAGTTACTCCAGCTGGTATAGCGCAGAAAGGTGTTGTCAGGAACACTATCACATATAAGCAAGAGATGTCACTGTACATCAATACATAGTATTAATAGTTTAACAGTTTTAACAAATACTGCTGGAAGTTATAATTTATCTTTACGGTTATTAAAACAAACAAAAGCTATGTAACCATATACTTGTGAAAGTATATGATACATCATTCACCAAGCATATCGGCGACACAGTTTCAAGTATTTGCCCATTCGTACTTCAAACTTGTGGATGAAAACGCTTCTACAGGGTGAGTTTTAATTGTCCCACCCCCACCTTTACTTTGAAAAGAAAATATTAAAAACCTTAGGTAATGTTTTCTATCCTGAAGTTTGTTTTACGTACTTTGTGTTACTTACCCCCAACTGGAAGGGACTCTGAAACCCCCGCCCATTGTGGCATTTTGAAGAAAGCAATTTTAATAAATTCAACGACGCAAAGAAACATTTTAAACTCAAATCCCTTTTAAATATTGCAAGAAATCAGCTTTAAAATGCCACATTTAACATACAATTTTGTTTTAATGAAAAACGTTCTTGAAAATCCTCTGTGGGAAACATTACAATCTTATAACATAATCCCATAGGGTATTTTAAAGAAAGCGGCCCTCAAAACTGTATGTGACATTTGAAACCTGTTTTCTTTGTAATCTTTTAATGAGTAAAACAAAAATACTAGTCGAGATAAAATATTTTTTTGCGTCGTTGAATTTGTATTGAAATTATCTGTCTTATGAGTTGCACAAAAGGGGGGTTTGTATTGAAAAAAAGATTTTTGGTGGAGAGTAGGTGACGCAAAGTCCGTCAAAAACAAAGTTCAGGATCTAATAAAACGTTACTTTAAAAATATTTATTTTCCAAAAGTTAATGTAGGGTGCGCAACTTGTTTACTTTCGACAGATGACTGTGTTCTCCATTTACCAAATGTTTAAAAGCTTTTGAGTTGTACCAACAGAATGTGGATAACCCCAGTGAACAAGAGCCCTGTATTTTAGTAGTAGATCTTCATCTGTTAATGAACGATTTAACAATCAAAGCCATTCACTTAATATAAACCAGTTCTGTTAAAGTATTATCTGCTCAAGAAACTTCGTCACCTTTTATAAGTTACAGGTATAGTACGCAACAATATTTCAAGGTGAAGTATTGTTAAAGATTTTCTTTTCAAATTAGTTATTACTTTTCTTACTAAAAGCAGTTTAAGGCTTAGGCTTTTAAGCAAATATCAAACATTTTATTATTATTTTTTATCATTTGTTAACTTGAAAATTAATTAACTTGAAATTTCACTTGAAGAATTCTGTAATCTCCACTTTAAAGTAAAATATAACAGATGCCAATGAAGTCCAAATGCCAAATAATCTCCAGTCTGCCATAAATAATCTTTTGTAAATCATCTTAAAATTAAGTTGTGTACAGAAAGCAATCACATGAGAGCAGTTTTTACATTGAAACCCCATAAAGCTCAAAAGTGTATTTGCAAACGAACGCACCCTGCTTTCCTGTATTCTCTGTATTCGACTAGGACTCGTGGCGTGGTCCTGTAATCCAGCTTCATGGAGGCAGGTTTTGAGGATGATAGGTCTAAAAGCGGCTCAGATAGTCTCAGTGAGACTGATGATACCTGCATCAACTCCCACCATCGTTTAGACATATCAGAACATCACCTGCGTGGTTCGCCGTTGGTCCTTGTATTTTCATTGGTCATTGAGCCACACTAATGCCCATTCTAAGGAAGAGTCGGCCTTAGTTTGCAACAAGATACACCTCATAACCTCATTACTACCACTCATCACACTCATCCTTCACCACATATTTGCCTTAGAATACCCTCATGAGAGTGGTCGGCATCTCAAATAGTGATAGTGATTTAGTGATTTCTGTGGTTTCTAGCAGCTAGTACTGCGCCCTAGTCATATATTCACAATCTGACAAGAAACTTCACTGCGACCATCCTAAGTGTGAAACCATCCTAAATGAAATATTAGTTTTAACAACAACTGGTCCAGAAGACAAGGGATGAGCAGGAGTGAGTGTGGAAGGGTTGATCTACATCACTGATACTGATAGTGATAGTGAGTGATAGCAGGATGAAGGCCGCGGAGTGCGAGGGAGTGACATTGGCGGGAAAGTGGAGTGGGGATACACTATATAGTGGAGTGCTTCCTCCACAGGGTCACTCCACTCAACCTTGTTATCAACACCATGAATATCCTGGTAAGTACTAGTTGTAATTGTTCATTCTTCTAGTGATGTTAAGTTATTATATTTTATGCTCACCAGGAACGAAAGAGGTTAGTCCAAGAAAATACAAATTTAAAAGGAATACATAACAATAATTTTTGTATATACAGCAATACTAACACAATATTTCGTACATGATATCTTTTACTTAGCATTTTGTACAATATACCTGAAACAAAATGTGTTTACCTTGAAAGAAAATAATTTTCGTGAATTTTTTAATCACTCCACTGTATTCACGTTTTAGAAGTTTAAAACTGTGTTAAAACAACCTAATTTCAATAAATGTTTTGTACCGTCTAATAGATCATGTTGTTGATCCACGTACTTATCATACAATCAAACCTTATAATAAGATAACCGTTTTGATTTGTTATTTTGCAGAAATAAATTGGTTTTATTTTAACAATAAATTGTTCGAGCTTAAAATATAACTGGGTAAACGTATTTTCCAATAAATGATTGATTAACCTGTGTTAAAATACATGAGCATGGACCGGTCTTTATATCATCTTTTGTGCTATAATTAAAGTAATCTGCATTGCAACTTGTAAGTAATGGCTTGTATAGTAAATAATAAATAGTAAATTTAGTCTAAGTAAATAAAACGCTGCGTCAAAAGAATATTTACTTAAAAGCTTTATGACTTTAAACATTAGATTAATATTTACCAATAAATTCATATACAACAACCAGAACTAAAACTGATATGCTTTATAATTTCAGTGATAATTTCGCTAAATGGATAGTAAACCAGCTACACAATTTACACGTTTAAACTATTAGAAAAGGTAGAGACCCTCAAAAGCAAACGCTCCAAATATTCTCTTAAGACATTGTCTACTTATTGCGATCTTTTTGCTAATAACATTAGTACCTTAAGTGAACTTTATCTATTTGATATATAATTCTAATCACTATTTTAACTCATGTCTAATTGAATTTCAAATTAAGAAGATACATTGTTTTATTTCTTCCTTGTTTGAAGTTTGTTGTTGACGATGGGAGGATTTCAGAAGTTGAACTATTATTGCGGACATTTGCCATCGTTAGTGAACAAAAAACGATTACGAACTGTTTTATTTCTTGTTCTGCACCCAGAACACTTACCCATCAGCAGTAACTTGCATTCTTCCTACAGACCAGTGTCAGGCTGATGAGTGACCTGTATATTGGTATTCTGGAGGTGTTCAGGAAGCAGTAAAAGTGGCTCACGTATCATTTGGCACCGTGATACAATGATGAAAACTGTTACCACTTTCATCGTCCAACACGTCCTTCAAGGCCATCCACCTTGCATACTTAGCAGTTGAGATGGCCTTCGGGTATCATAAGAAAACTTACTCATTTAAATATTTACACTAAAATATGTCATAGATGTCCAGCAATAATTTAAAACAGTACTTAAACCCACCCATTTTAATCCTTGCCACTCCAATACTCTTTCTTACATAATCAAATAAAGATGTGATTTTAACAAAAATAATGTACTGTATGGATATATGGATATATTTTAAACCCGTCTGACAAACGTATGTGTTTTTTCATTTGATAATATTCTTGGGACTACTATAACAAACCCAGGTTTCTCCGGAGTAAAGTTGCTCTTTATGTTTGGTCGAAATATTGGTCTTTAAGTGGTCAAGAGAGTTAAACTACGAGATTTTTTGGTTGAATAAATCTTTCTTGGGCCACAGATCAATCTCCCAAAACTATATTACCAAGCAAGCTCGGTCCATTGCAGGATTCTTTATATTGCTTTTAAAGAGGTTGATCCCTAGTTGGTGGCTAGTTTCTAGTGAAGTATAAGTTCTCGGTGAGTCAAAGTTGAGTTGATTTTATTATCCACTTTCGTCTTTTCTACAGTTCAGACCTCCTGTCAGATGATATTGACATTTCTGCGATGTACGAAATCCTTTAAAGCAGTCGTGCTTCAGCAACCAGCAAGGCGTCCTTATACACTAAAACTACATATTTTTTATTGTATTCATGTTGTCGCAGGTGGTTCTGCTGGTCTGCCTATCAGTCGGCTTGGCCGAGGAGAAGGTAGCTGAGAAGAAGCAGGACAAGAGGCACTTGTGGGACCTCGGCTACGGGTACCCGGGACATGCCTTGGCACACACGGCAGTAGCAGCCCCTCTACCTGCTTACCCTGTGCATGCTCACCCTGTGCACGCTCACCCTGCGCCGAGCCATGGGGTAGCCTCCACTCACACGCACACCACTGTCACCAAGCATGTGCCTGTAGCAGTGCCGGCCCGGTACATGTGCCTGTGGACCGTCCTGTGCCTGTCCCCCAGCCCTACCCACCTAGGTACCAGGTAACAATATATGAGCACAGACAAGAGTCTAACTCTATGATATGAGTTTTAATAAATAATATGTTTATAAAGTCCAACTCACAGAATTACGGTTCAGCTAATCTTCATGCCTCAATACAATCATATTTACATAACATCATTTCTATTCGAATAATGACAAGACAGATAAACATTTTTACGGTGCGTTTGAAATGAAATGTTTTATTTAATTGGTGGTCTCACAGTTTCGTTTTGTTTTGACCTCCTCTTTTTCTAAAATGTGTTCTACACTTTCTTTTCCGAAGTTTAACAAGTTTGTTACTAATTTTTTCATTGATGTGTGTGATTTTAGAAACAATGTAACATTTTGGTTGTATTTGCCTACTACATATATGTTCAGGCAATTAAAATGTACCTGATTTCCTCTGCCTAGGCCCCTACCCAGTGCCTGTGGACCGGCCCCTCCCCGTGCACGTGCTGTGGAGAAGCACGTCCCTGTGCCTGTAGACCGGCCTGTGCCTGTGGCAGTGCCTCAGCCTGTGCATGTGCACCGTGCCTGTGCCTCAACCTTACCCCTGTGTACAGGCAGGTCTCGTGCCTCAGCCTGTAGCTGTACCTGTGCCCTGTGCACCCTCACCCCTGCTCCTGCTCCTGTGCATCACTACGCGCACGCCCACCCACAGCACCTCTGGTGAACTCTGACCCCTCATCCCTTGTGAGTTGACTGTTTAAACACGAATATTTAAATATTTGGGCTGAAGATAGTCACGGAACTATAGACCAGCCTGCAGGGATCTGCAAACTTCACAACATCAGATCAGACGTATTTTTATTTTAACCAAAGATTCTATAACCTATATGGTTATTAGAACATTATGTTTCAAAAAGAAAATTAGGTTTGATTGATTGTATTAAAACAAGCTTGTAGCATTCAAACTGTGTATGTATTGAGTCTGTGCACGAGTGTCAACGAGCAAAATACAAATGATGTCTATCGTCAATCATCATAAAAAATACCATTAAAAGTTATGTAACCGTAAAAGTTCCAAGTGACCACTTAGAAGTTAAAATTATATGTTTAAGCTGAATATTTGCTTTTAATGATCAGTTTTGTTACCAATTTAAACAATATTTCATCGGGCTTTGGAGATAGGCCGGTTGGATACACAATGTAAGTAATAAGTGGGCTTCACGAGCCGCTACTTCGATCGGATGCTTTGCATATTACTTTATACGAGTTTAACACCTAGAGATCGAGGTATAGAGATCAAGGTAGTAAACATTACATTAGAACAAATTAGCAAACCAGCGCTGTAACTTTTGTTCGTCAGCTAACTTATTAATTTACCATTTAAAAATTCATTAGCTTTCATCTGGTGACAAAAAACTCAATAACAACATTTTTGAACTTTTTATTAAAAATTATATTTGATTGTTTAAATCATGATTTTATGATTACTTTAAGTGAATGAAAAACAAAACTACTTCGTACAATTCTAATGTAATTTGTTTATCTTTTTCAGTGACCCGCCTATAATTTCTCCTCGGGCTGACTGTTCGGGGCTCTGTAATTTTGTACATTCTAAGTAAAACTAACTTGTATAAAACCATTTTGTAAAGAAATAATATGCTGTATTTATTGTTCTACCCAAGAAAGTATATTTCACTTTTGTAGTATTAAGCTACTTTTAATTTGAACACAAGCTAATAACTGCTTGTTATTTAAGTCTGAGGAAAATATTTACTTATAACACAACTATACTTCTCATCATAAAAGATAATGAGTTTTAAGTGATAACAGTAACACGGTTTTCATGTTACTGTTAAAAGTCTAAGCATTAATAATTGCAAATTAAAATCCTAATTTTATTATAGAGATAGCGGTTACTTTTGCATTTTACTATTATAAAATCTGTGGAAAGAGATATTGTATAATAAAATAAGTAGACCTATATTTCAGAAAAGTATGATCTGACTCAGAACCCTTTGGCCAACTTAAACTGACTGTGGCCTCACAACACTTTATTCTCAAGCTGCGACCATAAATTAATTTGTCAATAGAGTGCACTAGATTATAAATACAAGAAAACATAGTTTAATATGTAAGTTTTGCAAACCATAGCTACTAGGGAGTTTGAAAAATAGAAAGATAACTTCGAAAATTTGCCCGCTCTAATCAATTCCTAAATTGAGCAGAAATTTACGTGTCCTGAACGTGCTGATCTTTAACATGGAATCCTTAAAGTTACCCAAACCACACAAGATATCGGAGATGTTCAGAAATATACGTATAAAGTGGGAAATAGGGTACGTACCTTTGACAAGTTATTAAAAAACAACCCATTATATACATACAAAACTTGAATACAAAATGTTTAGAATTCAAACAGTTTGTAGCGACAGGCACGTGTTCATGAACTATAACTTAATTTGAAATGTGGCCAAAATCTGTCAAATTATAAATATGATGTAATGCAGTGGCCCGTTGAAGCTGTTCTGATTTACATTGGTAACGCCCAATATAAAGACAATAATCGGTCTTTGAATACTAGCAAATGATTTACTAGAACTTATTGCCAAGGTATTCTGCTGTAAGTCCTCTCAACATTAGTCCTACGTCACAATGTGAGAAAATGGTTTGAAGACCCAACAGCTATGCTAGCATTAAACATTATTTTAAACAGTTTTGATCTCACACATTTTCGTAGATGTTATAGTACGAGCGCGACTGCAACTTCTCTCCAAGCAAAATTTTGGAGTGGTATACATATACACAGTACCGTAGTTTTGTACAAAATTATTATGTAAGTCTACGTACTCAAAGAAGGGTTTGAGATGAATTTTCATAAAAATTCTTTTGCTTGGCTGTTTTGCAACATTGTAATAATCCGGGTACATGAATACAATATGGTTGGTTCATACGATACAATATGGCGTTCAGTCAACACAACTGTCTCTTTGTAGAGTTGAGTTTTCTAGCGTTCATATATCTGGTATGATATTCTAAAATACTTTTTATGAGACAGGATTTTGCCTTCCACCTCGAAAATTTGGGAGAAGTCCAAAGTTCTGTATGAGGCAGAACACCACCCACTTCACACATGACTTTACGTTCAAAATTTATTCATGATAAAACTACTAGGCTCTTAGACCTTTAAAATGTGTCTGGTAATTTTTATTCCTGAATGGTGGCAAACAGCTGCATATTGTTTGATCCATGTTATGAACCAGGTTTGCAGCCACCATAATTGGGCTAGAAATCTAAGCACTAATGTGTACGGAAAATGTGATGGTGTGTGTCTGTTCTCAATCACGCAAATACCACTGGACCAATTTTAAGGCAGTTTTAGAGGAATGTGGTTTATATGCCTGTTGGCTGTGGTCTATTAACAAGTTTAATAATTTTATCATTTTCAAATTGTGTCATTGAGAAGACCTTATCATACGTAAAATGTTTAAGCCCACTGTGGGCAGCAAATTCTAGAAAAACTGTAATAGATATTTAGGTTTTGACAGCCCATACAAGCTTTAAATATTAATCCCTACACAAATGGTCCCAAGCACTTTTGTACACCTTCAACAGTTTGCTCGAAAAGCTTACTCAGCATGGGAGGAACAGGCTCATGATGCACCAAATACAAGACATGTATGGCTAAGGGATTCACCGCCAAACACACAAACCGACAGTAGACAAACATTTCCGGATCTTCCACCGTTGCACGCTCAAACTCGGCATCTCCAAAACGGCCGGAACGGTATAACTATGACTTTCACTCAGGTACCCAACACTTAAGGAGAATATGGCAACTAACAGAAAACTAAATGGTTTTTCTAAGAAATGGTATAGGACATCTTTTTGTTAACTTTAAATTTGCAGTTTTATAAAATAATATACACACAGCTATGTTAAGAAAACCCCGAGGAGAAGCGCGTGGTACTCAAAACTAGTCATACATATTCTGCCCTCGACTTCGAATGCAACAATTCAAATTGGCTACCAAAAGCTTCTAATTTCTGAGTTAGGATTTAATATTAAATCCGTCAAAAGTACTTTGGAGAAAACCTTACATCAATACAGTAAAAAGTGAATTTTAGCCTTGCTTAATGGCGAAGTTGATTTCTACCACTCAACCTCGTCTTTACCTGCGTTACCATAGTCACTTACAAATGTAAGTAGACTGTGGACGAACCTGCGCTTGCGATGTGAACGATTCCAACCTGCTAGACGAGTCCGTAAAGGAAAAATTCCAAAATGTGTAGCTGTTCTTAAGTGAGGGTGTGTCATTGTTATTTAAAAACTGAATATATGAACAAGAAGCAATCTTTCTGAACTTAAATTTAATATAAATTAAACAAGATCTTTTACACCGTCTATCTGGTAACTTATCGTAATCTGTTGTGATACAGAAGGTGTGAAGGAGTAGTGGTGATGAATGTTGATTGTTATTTATGTATCTTCAAAGCATAAACAAAGCTAAAATCTATTGAGTTTGTTTGCTTTTCTTTGGGCTACATAGAAATGTGTAAAATATGAAAGTTAGACATGTTATAAAGATTTCAAATGATTACATTGAATGTAGGCCCCGCAAGAAGCAGGGATTTTTCTTATCTTTAGGATTACCTGTTTAAACATTTGAAGAATTAACACAATAATTAAATAGCCTACGAATACCTTTTACAATCATGTTTTACAATATTAGAAAACTTCATCACTGTCTTCACCCATACGTGTATTCCAAGACACTAACTACTTAATTTCACTTCGTTTCAACAAATTTTTGGCACAAACATGTACTTTAACTACCTATTCTTATTTGATTTATTAGAACAGAGTATATTCTAGCCTAAAACCAAACGAAAGCTTTTGTAAAATTAGTCAAATGTTTAAGAACTTGCACCACCTCTTCTCATGCTACATATATAAGGCCCATATTAAATTGCTTATACTGTATATAGTAAACCACGATCATTACAGCAGCCAACAGGTCATCCAGAATCTCCTCCTAAGGAAAATAAAATATTTCAGAGAACATTTTTAAATTTTACATAGAAGGAGGACTTAGGATTTCACTGAAAATTGTAAAATAATTGTATTGCAGAAGAAGTTTAAGATATTTGAAAGATTATTGTAAAGGAAAAGAGTAGTATTTCAACATGGCTTTGTCCCATTTTTGATCACTTTTTTAGAATATAACTTTAATTTGAAAGCATCCATCAAAACATGTTTTTAGGGGAATATAAAAAGTTGGCATTGTATCGTTTACTTATTAAAAGTATTTTCCTTACTTTTATTCAGTAAAACTATACACACGTTCAACGTTTGACAGCTATAAACACGGGGATGATAAAGACGGGTTTTATAAGAAAACTAAACAATATGTCTAAGAGTGTTTAAAGTGTGTAAAGGACACAATAATTTTGTCCCATATTTCACTTTTCTTGCCCTTGCAGTTTTAGAGAAAGTGTCTGTCAGTCATGTTGTGATACAGTATTTCGATTTTATGTACTGTAGAGGATGGTAGGTAGATTAGTTAATGAAATTTATAAGGTGCTTTACATATATATGTACTAAATTTAACCCTTTTCTTGAGATGAACTCCATAGCAAAAGTTTAATGTTCAGGGTGGCTAAATACTCTTTTTGCTTTAAAGTCTACAAAGTTCTCCGTAAGAGGTCCTATGTGTCTTGGCGAGCTCTCGTTCAATCTCGCCCTCTCTGGCAAATGTTCTTACCACGTCCATGAGCGAAGTGGTCTAAAAGCAAAATCGCATGATTCATCCATGCTTTACAGTAAACCAAATGCATATTATTGTATTTTTAAAAGTATTAAATTAAATAAATCTACAAAATAGTAATGAAATTTTGTTTCGTCCGTAATTTTATCGTTTAAAAGTATTCTTGCATTGATCCTTATATTGATAATCATCCAGTTGATGTGTTTGCTCACAGTATACCTAGAGGATATGTAGCAGTTTGTTGCCATAGTGGTGTAGATATGGTGATTGTATCGTGTGCAACATGCACAACTAATGTAACAGTGATAGGGAACGGGATCGAAGGAAGGGATCTGTTCATCCGCATTCTGTCGCCTTGGACCATCCATATAATACAATCACATATCGAGCAAGGCAACACACACACACCCACTGTCGTCCAGTCTCTCCAGGTGTGCTATCTTAGATTCAAGGAGAATCCTGCTGTTGCATAAACACCAACACGAGGAAAAGACTGTTAACTTCAGAACAATAAGATGTTTGTTTATTATGGTTTTTTACGACACCTTTGCTAATATAGTATATTTCATCACTAGGTCCTAAAGTGACACGAGTCCTTTTTGACACGAGGTCAAGTTAATCCGATGCGCAGCCGAGGACGTTAAATGACCGAGGGTCAAAAAGACACATTCGGGCTGACTGTTGAACGATATTTGTCATGATGCAAATCATATATGTCAAGAAATTTTTAATATTATAAACAATTAATTAAGTCAAATGTTTTGAAACAAATCGTGCAATATTTGAGCTCAACAGTTTGAATTATAATTATGTCAATTTTAGATTAAGCTCAACAGTTGAATTATAGTTTTGAATGTTCTCAAACCAAACTCGTTGAACCAGCTGATGTCCATGATCATTAAAATGATCTTTTCTTCCTATCATCAAACAACACATTTAATTTGTCTAAAAGTGACACCTAGCACTGTCAATACATGTGTCTAAAAAGCTGTTTTCAGAGCAGAATGTTTATTTTTGCCAAGAGAAACCAAAAGTTGAAAAGACAGTTTATACGTACATGGCGTGGGTATCATATTTCTCTCTAAACCATTCCTTTAAAATTTTATACTAACGCAAAATGATCAATTTTATTTATTTAATTTGTTTTCCACGTCTAGTTTTTCAATTTAGAGGGTTTCAGCATACTACGAGTACTAACCACTGAGGAATATGTAAAGATGATTTGCGTTCGCTTGAATTAACCGAATTGTACATGTTCTATCGAGTTTTGAGCTACATCTTTTTATATTTGTATATTAAGTATATTCGCCAGTCACCATGGGCCTATGCAGCCTGTGTGGTGACCTTAGTGAGGAATTAACTACCGACCGTTGGCTGAGGGGCGCGAACCTGCGAACTTCGGAGCACAGTTATTTGACTCAGCCTATCAAATAACAATAACTGTCTAACAAATCCCACTATTTGGCTATTGTGCCTAGATTCGGCCTTTGAATTCGGCACTTAAGACAGTTGAATTGTCTCAAAAAATAAAAGCTCAGTGAGATAACTTATTCTTTACACTTTCCATCTTCCTTGGAATATTGCGAAGTTGCGGAACAGCAGGTCTGGTCAGTTGCAAACATGCAATAACGTGATGTAAAGGCGTAAAGCACAAAAAGCAACACATGGAACCTTTATGTGTGTCGTGGAAGAAGTGTCTGAGATCGCTAATGAGGCGCTCTGCAAGACTACGGAGAGAAGGTGCACTGAGCACTGAACACTCCATTGTTTATACTGTCTAACCCAGTGTATAGACTGTAGAGTGCAGTGCAGTCGTGACCATTGATAGGTCGCCCCGTCACTTCACTATTTACTAACCAGGTTACCGTACCCAGCTACTTCATTCTTAGCCAATACTGACACCCAGCACCAATAACAGTAAATTAGCTGGCTGCTGTTTTGTGCAATTTCTGGGGTAAACAAGTTGTGTTGTCTCGTTGTGGTTGTACGATGTTTTTAAGAGAAGCGAACATGTTGAAGGGAGGTACGCCTAGCTCTTCCGAATTAAAGGCGTCAGTTTACCAGCGAAAATTGTCGAAACTACTGATCAAGTGGAAAAAGTACCCGTTAGATAACCAGATAAACAAGCGAATAGATACACTTCTAGAACACACATACACGGAGCCTTCCTGAACATATCAATGCTAATTAAAAACATTAAAAGAAATTTGCAAGCTATATACTTACAAGTTATGTTACACAACAGTATAATTAAGCGTTTGGGATTATTCCCATTTTCTCCTTCAGTTCTAAGATGCAGGAATTAATTACTTTTTAAAGTACTATAAGTACTGTGGTTCGGAAGTCACGTTAAGCCGTTGATCCGTTCCATTGGTCGTTAGGCTTTTAATTAATGACCCAATCTGGGGAACAGAAGGCCCTAGTTTGTACAATCATCCATCAAAACACTCATCACACGTACTCACCACCATTCTACTAGTCATACCTGTAAATTATCCTCTAAGAGTGGTCGGTGTCTCAAAGCAAAAGTATCCGAACATTGAATCTGCACCAGGAGTGTAAAATCGTTTCAATTCAAACCCTGTTTGTCATACAAGACGGTCCAAACGTACTTCTTGTGAGTTTCTTATTTCAATTGTGTATTTTAAGTTGACCTTAAAGTAACACAAAATGGCGACTGTACTGATATCAAAGGCACTTTGAACGAAATAGACATGATTATTTTAGCTCCATTAAGTCCCAGGACAAAACCTTAAAATATTCTATGGGAGTTTTGAAACACCCCATCTTTAAAACTGAACTGAGAAGTTCAAAAGGGTCCGCCTCAGTGGACAGTTCAGAGAAAACACAAGCAATTGTCCGCACAAGTAATACACGACACCACGCACCAACAAGGACGTTCTTTCAACTGAATGAAATTCAATGGGAATTACATATTGATCATTTGCAAAGGGTTAGGCGGGTACGTATATTACTTTTCTAGATAATTTTAAAATAGAAAACATGATTATATTAAACTAAAAGAAATGTTCTTTCCTTGAATAGGGCACAACTTTTGATAAGTACTATATTATTTCTACAAATCGACTTTACACAATATGGCTTTGTAGGCTTTTTAGGTAAAAGTTCAAGAAAAGGACTCCTTACATCGAGTGTCACCAAACCACTGAGACGGAATTATTCTAAATTGGTGCATTAGGAAAATTTAACAAAACTACGATCCACAAGTTTGTTTGTCAATCACACCATAAACTTTAGAGCCATATTGAGTAGCCTCTAGGGTTCGTATCAATTTGCAAACTATTTAATGGCCAAAATTCCAGCGGTTGCCAGTTTTACCCCTGCAAGAAAACCCCCAATATACAAATGTACCTACGCCCAACACACCTGGAGCTGGGGAAAGGTGCAGTGACCTTGGCAATGTGCAGGATGTGTACTGTGTACTGTAGCTAGGGCAGGCAGGCGCAAGTGAAAGGGTCACTAGGCACTATATATACTCAGTGACCGGCTAGCCTAAGTACACAGTCACTGCCCTACTCCTCAACACAACATGTACTCTTTGGTAAGTACATTTCTATTATACACTGCATGCATATAAATTGTTTTTTGTTATTTTGCCGTTACAAAAAGCAATTTAAGAAATGGTTTTCACCACAAAATGGATAATATTAATTTTAAAATATGAATACCAATCACACAGCCGCTTTGGCACGGCGCACCTAGGCACAAGGCAACACCTTAGTGTGTAATCTGCATTCATGCCGTGCAGCGTGCAGTATTCAGCCCCTACCTGCCAGTACTCCAGTAGATAATGGATTCATAAGTTTATGTAACACACAGTTAAAAAAGCTATTTTTGAACACAAATGTAATAGATTGTCACACAAACTTAAGCCCACTACAAAACATTACTGAAATGGAACGGTGAATAAGTGCCTTCTCCAAAATTCTAACAGTTTTCCACTTTGACTAAATGTTCTATCTTTTCCCAATTATTAACAAAAGCAATACTAAAGTAAAATTACATTATATCGTATTAAGTACGAGTATATAATACATATTTTAAAATGCGTAAATACTTATTATACAAGCAACTGTATTTGTATAGTTCCCAAAAATACTGCATGTTTACGTTTACTTTAGAAGTTGGTCCTGATATCACAAAATGTGCTGATACCAATAATGGTTTATGGTAGCTTATATGGCTGTAGCATTCAGTTCACCAGCAACCTGCAAAGTAAATTTGGATTAAAACTGTGTGGTAAAAGCTATATCATCCAAAGTTTACGATGGTTGTAACCATCAATGGATTTTCTAAACTATTTTTAAAAACTTTATATCTGATAAAACTTTGTTGTAGCTTAGAAAGTGCTTTGTTTGTATGAGCTACTTTCATTTGCCAACAAATCCTTTCGAGTAGACTGTTTAGTATTGATGGCATTGTGTACGCATGTTGCAGATGTGTTAACCACTCTGGCGGCGGTAGCGACTGCTGCGCCAGGCTACGCACCCCTTGCCTACGCTCCGCGCCATGCGCCAGCTCCTGCGCCCTTAGTGCTCGCTCCGCCCAGCACCTCACCCAGTGCCTCTCTGCCACCTCCCCACGCCACAGTGACCACCTCCTCCGTGCACGCAGCAACCCCTCCCTCCACCACCCCTTAATACCACTATGCGCCAGCCCGGAGGCACCCAGGGTACGCGCCTGCTCCTCTGCTCTGCCCTGCCTCCTGCACTCCACACGCACCTGCACTCCAGGCTCTCTACTGCACCCGTCATTTTCCAATGTTAGGGAACAAGAAGAATTTCTGTTCATTAACAAAGGAAACGTGCTTGAAAAATGTGGTTTAAAATCAAAATTTACAAAAAATACAATAATTTAAAAGTATTATTAAAGGCATTTTGTACAAATTAAAACATTGAAATTAGCTTCCAAGCGTGTTGTAAGAATATATTTCCCTCTCTTTAACTTTTAAACACACTTTTTAACACCAAACATAAATACAAAACAACAAACTTGAAACAAATGGCTTGGTTAACATTATATTAATAGTGAAGACAGTATTTTGTCTTCCAATTTCCTTCTTAGCCGACTTCCACTAGAATATAATACGCAGAGTCTAGGAACAAATCCAACATCTTAAATAAGGGGAATTTTTCAGTAAAGCCAATAGAGCAATTTACCTTTTGATAATGTAGGTGCTGAGCCTTTTCTCCTCATTCGTTGAAATAGTTTAAATACTTTGGAAGGTTTCTAGAAAATATAAATCTGATAACAAACATGTAAACCAGAGTTAAAATGGTTTTGTTAATCTGGCCTTTGTAGTAATAACTAATCAAGATCTCTGGTCGTCAACAATGAAAAATATGAAACTGGTAGACAGGTAGAGCACATACTCCGATTGGTTAACCAGTTTGGCTGATAGAGGCCAGATTTGTTTCTCAGGACAAATAATTTGTCAGCTTTGTTTCCTACAACCCAAATTATACAAACAAACAAAATGGGACCTTTTTACACTTACTAATAATCCATATTTTGATATTAGATATTTGGCCCCTCTCTTATTTTTTTAACAAACTGATACTGATAGTGGTATTTAAAACAATTGTTATTTAACAATTGTACACTGTTTTAGTATTTTACATTTCTGAAAAACAGGAGCTTTCTCAGATGTGTGAGTTGGAACTTTTCAAATAACGTGACACCACTGGTTTGGTACATATTGGCCGAAATATAAGGTTTTTAATTCTCTACCCAAGACAAAAAACCTTGGTTAATAACAGAGCTTGAGATTAATCTCATATTTGATTAAGCTTCACTGATCTTGTCTGTGTCTGGTGTGTGAAAAATAAAACACTACATTTACAGAAAGAAATTTTAATTAACTACACAAAACATTACTAATTATCACAGAATACATCACAAATATGTTCTTTTGTAAAGAATTACATTTAAGTGGTTTAAACCTAGCTTCTTATTACAAATTCAAACCAAATAATAGTTGTGTTTGACATAGAAATATTTAAAACAGGTTTACAATACAATATTATCTTTGTTAAGAGTAAAGAAAAACCAGGAATTGGTTTGAATATCTTTAAATGTGTTGTCACCAAATCAATTATATATGCTGTTGTAAATAAACAAAATCCACTCTGCCAGATCAAGCTGGCCAGGAATTTACTTGTACACATGACAGGTCTTTGACTAAATTTTAATATATACAGTACGTGATCTAATTTGAGAGATTAAATGTTGGTTTTATCAAAGACAATTTATATAGGCCAGTGGGTGTGAGTACAACTTCTAAACCTCGTTGGAAAAAAGAAAAACTACAAACAGTATTTTATGCTAGTTAAATGTAACAAGTTTTCCTATGGAATCATAGTGATGTAGTTGGTTTGCTGCACATACAGTAAACACTAAATCGTGTGTTTTTGTTGAAAAAAAAGTAGAAATTACATTCAAAACATTTTTCTATGAGAACTTAAAACTTAGCATTACCTGATAAATACTTTATTTAAAAGAAACTCTTTCAGCTTTTATTTATTAATTGAAGAACAAAATCAGCATAGATAGAAAACTAGAAACAAACATAGTTTTCACTTTTGATTACATAGATTAACGTTGACTGAACATATCCCTTATTATAACTATATAATGACTTTTGACAAGTTAAAATCTAAAATGAAAACCTTTTTCTTAACTAAAGCTATTAAGTATAAGATTAGTTAAATCCGAATGCATTTTAATTTATTTACTTACTAGTTATTATTTACGTTTATTAGGAATACACCCCAAATACAATCTAACCCTGTACATAGTAATAATGTAGCATATAACCTATGTTGATGATTTTAGTTCAATGATTTAGAATCATTGAATCTAAATAGTAAGTATCTCACAACATAATTTGGTTTCGACATTTGTATTGAAGTAGCCCATTTAATTGGTCCTTTCAAGTTTACATCAAAAATTGTTGTAAATTTATATAGTTACATCGACAGAAGACTATCTAAAAGTAAAATGAGTAATGACTAAATGAAAGAAGGCACTAAATTAAGGCAGAATGAGTATATCACTGGTAAAAAACTTGGGCTGATCAATTCGCCGTATTTGGATTAAAATAAATATACTTTATTCACAGTGCTACTTAATTTGTAATGACAAGTTAAATTACAGTTTTTTTAAATGGGCTTTGTGTTCAAGGTTACATGTATAAATTGTATTAAAATGTTATGCATAATGATCTTAATACCATAACATAAGAAAAGTACAGAAAGGTATTTGCCATTTGGTGTCAGAATCAGTAATAACTTTAGCTATACTCAGAGCTAAACAGTCAAAGTGATGGCCAAAAGAAGTATTAAAAGTAGTTTTCCAGACTGATGGGCATTATGCAACTAAGTGGTAAGAAAAACAAAAGTATGGCCATAGAATGTAAGTTCTACAATTATTAGAAGAGCAGAATATTTAATATTTGTCTATAACTGGACCAGGTTTCTGCCACAGTATCATCTTGGACTAAGCTCAGATACATAATTTGAATCCATTATTCTGCTACATAGCAGCAGTACAGACTACTACCGAGTGGTCAAGGAAAACTAGGTTTGCTAGACTGTAATAAGAGCACTTGTCTAGATTTCACTCTTTTATAACGAAATGCCACCTCTTCTAATGTTTATCACATAATTATCTAATATATCAATCGCCACTAATTGTTTGTAATTATCATCCGTTTTTATATTTAGTATTAGATTACCCGCTTGGAAACTTGATGGACGGAAGTTTGGACGGATTCAACGTTGACAATTCTCTATTTTTGAGTCTTCTCAGTTAAATCTGTAAAGAAAATATGTTAGTTCAAATGAAACTAAACTGCTTAACGTCATATTCATATCCTCATATTCGTTAGGGGTTTACCTTAAAGTGCTTGATATAAAAAACTACTCACTTATAAATGGAGGAACACAACCATTCTTTACCAAACATGGCACTTATGTTTGGGGTTCATCTCAGAGTCAACTGGACAGTTCCACGCTTTGCCAAACTCTGGGGAGTTGGAGAGAGTTCCCATAACTCGGACATAGCTGGGCGCATGTTCTCCCTCCAGTGTCCATCGCATCGACTGAGCAGACCAGTTCTCACACCAGATCTAAAACATGCAATAACCTAATCATTATTTAGAAACCAGTTAGGGTAACTTTAGGTCAAACAAAAGGTTTCTGCTTTCTGGTTAGAGCTTTCAATCTAGAGATACCAGCTCCAATCCAGCACTTCAATCGTTTTGCTGGTTATTTACCGGATTGCCTCGCATGTTTTCGTTGTCATGCAAACATTGTGAAACTCAAAAGTTTATTATTTAAAGCATTAACACTACTACAGTAAATAAGCACATAGAGGTAACTTAATAGGCTTTACTGAATCAAGACTAGATCAACCTGATTAATAATAAATAATAATCAACCTGATCACTGGAAATTAGAAAAAAGGGTCAAAGTTCCATACTTCTTGGACAATCAACTTGCTAGAACCTGTCATTATTCCTCTAAAAAATAATACCTTCAATAATATTTAGTTCCGAGCTCTCAAACAAGCAATGGGCCTTTCTCCCGCCCTGTCAGTTTCTTGATTGACTTACATTAGCGAATGCCAAGTAGAAGAGTTGATCATGAGTGTAATGCTGCAGTCCAGGCAGTTTCAGCTCCTGTCCCTCACGAGCCACCGCCTGTGATATCCCCACAGAGTCTCAGACCTCCATTGTCGGCTATGTTCTCTCCCCAGTGTCAGGTTTCCATCCACCTGCCATCACACCACGACAGTTTGCTACTAGAGGTCATACTTGTAGGTAACCAACTATTGGATTCTCTATACAACTTTATTCATTTTGTTCCATTTTTTCCTATGTTTCAACCAGTGTTGGAAATACAGTACGATCTCACTAATCCGCCCTATCGGGTTGGGAAACCGGATTAGCGGAAATGTCAGATTAGTGGAGGTTCACTAAAAGATTCACTTTGCCAGGAATAATATTTCTTACGTTAGAGGACGATTCACTCTTAAAGAATGTTTCAATTTCATTCTATTCTTCCTTATGTTGTGAATTTTTGATCTGGCGATGTTAACTATCATCACCTTCTAATCATTTTAAAATCACGTGCTTTTAATCTATGTCAAAGTAACATGATTAAGTTTTGCGACATCTCAATGCCTTTACTGAACGGAAGCACCGATTAGCAATAAAGAATGCTCGCTTTACAGACAAGTAGAGACTTGAAACAGGACATAAATGACGTCACAGCACCGGATTACTGGACGTCGGAGTGGCTAACGGCCGGATTATAGACTGTACTGTACACAAATTTTAAATTTTTATATACACTAGAGTTCTACTTATCTGAACTAATTGAAACCGACTCGCTCGATTAGCAAAATACGGATTAAGCAGAATTTTGGCATATACTGATGCATTTTGTATGTATTGATCTTAGGTCATATATTGACTTTGAACAACTAATATTTTATATTAAAATGTAAGAAATTGTGTATTTTAATCCTGTAGTACACTGCAATAATAAACAGTGCGGAAGTAACATACGCAGATGTGACGGGCAGTAAGCAGATAGATGTGGTAGTAGGACCTGTTACAGTGTTTTTGCACATATCTGCGTATAGCGCATTAGTAATGCTGGTTCATTATTAAACGTATGCAGAATCACATAACTTGGAAAGCTAGTTTTATTTCTTTTACCAATCAAAAATTTTATAAATTTGTTCCCAATAACAGTGTTTGGATTAGGCGGATTTTCGGATAAGCGGGGTTCAGATTAGTGGGACTGTATTGTTATATATATTTTTAAATCCATAACATGGCCACCTTAAATATATACTGCTTGTAGGTTTAATTTTTACTCTTTTACTTACCCAACTATCAACATCTTCAACATAATAGTTGCTGTACTTGTCAACTAGGCAGGAAACTTTCTCGTTGAAAGCTTCTATAGAGTCATTTGTCCACCAACTCTTGTAATTTCCGTACTTATCATATCTTCTACCTAAAAATCACATACAACTAACAAAAAAGCTAAGCAAATGGCAAATTTGTACATTTTTACAACGTAATTTAAATTTTAAACATTGAAACTTGAAATACTTAAAGAAAACAAAACCACTGATTTGGGTTTGGTAATCAACTATAGAACTCATTATTATTGAATTGACTATTAATTCAGGTTTTGTGAATAGAACTTACGAGGGGTACCCAAAAATAACGAATTTTGCTATAAAACCATATTTTATTATTTTGTTTACTAATTTTACATATATACCTTCAGTATACTCCCATTTATTGTAATGCAATTGTTCATTTGATGCTACCATGTTTTAAGCACCCCATACCCTCTTAGTTGAATGGCTGCACTCCATCCTCGCTTTGCTTTTCACTCTTAATTTTTGTCATAACAGTGATCTTTTATGTAATTTTTCATAATGGGGAACATAAAAAGTCGCTGGGACAAGATTGGCCAGTATGGGTGGTGGGGAAGGGTGGTCGTGTTGGCTGGCCAAAATTAGCGCACTGTTGCTGGGACAGGCAGGTCATGAAAGAACCAGTCTCCACATTGCCGTAATTAGGTATGGAGTGTGTTGAAATTAAACTGAATTTTAACACACTCCAGAAAGTGAAGCATTCCCAATGGTCCTCCAACGGTCAGTCTTGTAATATTGACAGTTTTCACTGAACAATTTCACCAGTCCGGAGAATTTGAAGGTGGTCCAGGACGAGGCTTGTCTTCAATCGACATGGCCATCTTGAATTTGGGAAAATACTCTTTTCATTCTGGTTTTGCTCAGAACATCGTCTTTGTAAGCTTTATAAATAATTTCAACCGTTTCTGACGCTTCTTACTGAGAAAAAGCAAAAAACTCACTGCTGAACATTGTCCATTTAGTTAAACCATCAAAACAAAACGAGGCAGAACAAAAACTACTTTTAAAAACGCACACAGCTCCTCTTCACAGCCTCTCAGACAGGCCACACCGAGTGCACTGAACTCAGGAAGAGTTGGGCTTTCGTCCCCTGTCGGCCAAAATGTGAACTGTGCGCTCTCCACCTCGCCATCAATCGATTCTCGATACTTTTGGGTACCCCCTCGTATATTACTTATTACAGTGTACTAGCAAAAAGTCTTACAACACCAACATACCATCAGTGTCAAGAGCGTGGACTAGCTCATGGCCAAGAATAGATCCAATAGCCCCGTAGTTTAAAGCACTGAAACACCAATAATTAAGTTTTATTTTTGTTCATGCCTTCTGTTATGCTGGTTCAAAGAGACCTAAATGATGAGTTTACAATCTGGATCTTAAAATACCAAAACGTCAAATAAATAGAGTAGTTAGCAGCAAAAAATAAATTTTCAAAAACAGTGTTATGAGGATTATATTTTTAAGAGTAGGACATAAATGTTTTATATATTAATTTGTTTTTAGAACATTTCGATTAGTTAGAAATCAAATAGACCCTTTAAGCAGAACCTGAAATCATTTAAAATACTTATTTTAGGTTTGTAGATTATTTTGAGGATTTTACTTACTCAAGTCCCAAATGATAGAAGGGATACTGAATCATACCCATAGGCACAACTGAAAAAAATCTATTATTGAACACAGTAAATGCATGTAAACAACTGGAACATCAACAAAATACCTATACGAGGAGATATTGGCACTTGATGAACAAGAATTAAAAATCGTTTAAATTCTTATTCAAAATGCCTTTAATTAAATTAAACAAAAGCAGCATGTACAATTTGATTATTATACACTTTCAACAATTTTAATTTGTGTCCCAAGAATTTTTCACTGAATACAATCCTATATGTAAAATGTTCTGTGGTTTTGGTTCTGTGATATGGAAGTTCACATTTTTTAAAATTTTTGAGTTGAAATGCATTAAAAAATGATTTTTTTGGTAGCAAACCTCTTTGACCTTTCAGAGCTTGCATCATGGAGGTTCCCTTCCGGGTGTATCTCCATTTGTTTATCAAATCACCTGCACAAAAGGCAAAAACCTGTTAATCCGAGTACCTTCTGTCTTTCTGTCTTAGAACACTATACAATATAACAGTTACAGCTTTGGTTTTATTATTTTTTTACTGTTTATATTACGAGGGTCATCCAGAAAGTAAAGAACGATTGCAGATCACGGGCACGACACCCCTCACCACTACGGCGCATGCGGCAGCTGCTAGCTACATTCTTCCTCTTTAGTTTGAGTGTGGGTTCGATGCTGTGGGATTACGCGCCTTGTGTCCATAGTGATTAATAATTACATCGACAAATAAAACGCTAAACACTCAAAAAGTCATGGCAACTGTTTTGGGATCAAAAGGCTTAATCCATGTCGAATTTATGCCAAGAAAAGAAACGACTACAGCCCTGACTTGGTCCCGAGTGATTATCACTTATTCCCGGCGTAAGGATTTCTTGGGTAAAAACAGTTTGCTAACGATAAGGAACTCAAAGAAGCTAAGAAATCCTGGCTCATGTTTTTGGCAGCAAATGAGTAGAACATGGTATGGAAAACTGGTCCCACGTTAAAACCAGTGTCTTGAAATCCATGGCGACTCGCGTGAAAAGTAGAGGAAGGTTCTTTAAAATTGTAAATAAAGTTTTGTGTTGATATCTTTATTTTTTATTTGACCATGCCAAAACGTTCTTTACTTTCTGGATTACCCTCGTATATCCTGGAGGTAGCTTCCGTGATTCGCCTGGAGCAACCTGGAGTTAACTTGTCTGTTTGCGATCCAGCTAGCAGTATGTGCATTCTTTGCCATTTTGGTGGTTCTGTAGTTTTTGGGGGTTCACTTGACCTATTGTATTTTATTCTAATAAACTGTTGATAGAAACGTCATAATATAAAAACCGCAATGTTCTTTATTTTTACTGAGGTTTCAACCCACCTGGAAGTAACCTCTGGGTGCGCCCTCTTACCTCTTGAAAACTCATGGGACCTCTGGAAGCTTAGAACATAAGACTTATTTGTACGCTAGTTCTTCCTGTGGTAATTAATTTTAAGTTTGTTATGAATGAAATAACTGTATTATAATAAAACCTATGATTACTTACAAATCATGTTGTCTTGAACACTGTAGGCAGCATTCACTTCTAAAGGATTAAACCCGGAGCTGAAAAAAATATTTATAAAAATGAAAACAAAATACAGCACTCATCGGAAATAAGAAAATAAGAATAATAAAATATGGTTAAAGTATAATGCACTTTTAAGTTTTAATAAAAAGTAGTTAACTATAGTTTTGGTTTTTTATTTGTTGACCATAACTTTGGAACTGGAGTTCTTCAAATATAAAACGAACAATGTAATTAAATGCACCTCTATAAACTTACCATTAGTCTACTATTTCCGGTAGTTAGTGGGATTCTGGTTAATCCTTAACAGTAAAATAAAAACCTCAAGCTAAAAACCCTCATGAAATCCTTATGGAAGAAAACATATTTAAAACTAGCAGAACTATGTAGGCTGATTGTAAATATAGTACCTGTTGAAAGTATTGGGGGTGTGAAGATTGTTCAGATTGCTGTACACTGAACGTCCCAAAAAGGTCAATACATTCTCCAAGTGTGTCTTTTCATAGACTTCAAGCTAAAACATAACCATTTTACAACATTAAATACTAAATAATTTTGAAACATGAAGTTAATAAGAGGTGATAACCAAAAAGAAAAGATGTGTTTGATTTTAGGATTAAACAGGATACAATATTCTTATTAACATGATACATTACATCAATCACATAAAGCATGCTGCCTTGTATTGTTATAGTTCTTGAATCATATTGTCCATCTAAATGACTCTCACCTGTTCATAATAATCATCAACTTCAGTAGGATCCAAAATCCATTCAGGAAAACCGATTCGCTTTATGAATAGGACTTTTTCCTTGATTGCAGATTTTGTCTTTTTATCAATCCAGGATGTTCCTTCAACAGCATCAATGAACGAACGTTGAATGTCGTCAATCATTTCATTAACCTTGAAACAAGTATGAGTAGATTCAATTAATATGTATAGACGCTGAAAAGCTAATTTATTATTAATGAAATTTGAAGACAAAAATGTTTGGACCGAACTGGGACTTGAACCCGGGTCTCCCGCTTGCGGCATAACCGCCATACTACTGAAAGGATAAACACCGAATAAGTCTGATTGGTTAGCCCAAAATAAAAATTCTATTAGCAGTTTGAATGAGGAATAAATACTGCATGCTAATACAAAGAAATTAATTATGTTTACTTACTTGAGGCTTAGTATTAAATAGGAACGATTCTTTGGTAGATACAGTACCAACAGCAATATCAAGTAGTTTGTAGACAACATAGGCGCAGTGTGTGGGTCTGAAACGCAAAACCACTCATGTTTTACTTGTGTCAAGTAGATGTCTTGTGAAGAATGTTCTTACTAAATATCAATTGTTACCCTACAAACTACAGCCTCCACAAAATGTTAATTTACTTGTTTGGACACCATTATTTTTGATATATTTTCACATCGTCCAGTTTGAGAGGTTAAGATGTTAATTTTGTTTCGTTATGTGTAAGGGTACAAATGCTTCAAATCAAGAAAAACTGCTTCTATTTTAAAAACTTATTTTCAATTTTAAACACCTAAGTTGAAAACCAGTCATGAACAACATTACCTAGACGCTGGAGCAGTCTCGCCAATAGTTTTCTCCTCAAAGTCTGTGCGCAGATCCCTCATGTAATTCGAAGTATGAGGGGCAAGTTCAAATATAACTTCCCACCAAACAGTCAACACTGAAACAAATTCAATCTTCAGTGTTTTAAAATCAATTGACTAACATTTATGAACAATATTTGAAATAAGTATTATATTTTGTTTTATTTTATCAAAGTTGAAACATTTTTAATACATTATTGTTATAAAGATAAAATATTTAGTAATTAGTATAGTGTCACAAACATATAAATGTCTTATGCATTTATCCTGCACACATATACACTGTCTTTCTTGCACATCAAACAGTGCTCACCCTCATAAATGTATTTGAAAATGGTTCCTCAGCACGTTTTGTTGAGATTGAAGGAAAAACTTCATTCTAGAGTTTGTAAGTAAATCTGAGGTGGGATATTTTAGGAAGAAGTATGCCTACATAACACACTTTAGTAGGTAATAATAACTACCTTCTTTGTAGGCTGGAGATCCTGATGAAACTTAGATTCTAGATGTGGTGCTGACGACGTTTCGGTCTAATAAGACCATCTTCAGAGCACAACACTAAACTAAACTAACACATAACTGTTTAAATACACTGATTATTTATTACACTTTACATGAGGCAAACTTTACATTAATTAAGGGCAACGCTGGGGATGGTAGAGGTGTTTCGACACATTATTGTTTATGCGAGGTGGAGCGCACTGACTGCTGACCTGCTGGCGGTGAGGTTGAGCGAGGTGTCCTTGGGGCATTGTTGTCATGGGTGTTTCCAGGCTTCTTGGAAATAGGCGACAGCTTTCCTCTTCATTTCTGCTTTTAATGTTGTTGTATGCCCCAAAGACACCTCACTCAACCCTCACCGCCAGCAGGTCCGCAGTCAGTGACGCCACCTCCCAGATAAACAATAATGTGTCAACACCTCTACCATCCCCCGCTGTCCCTCAATGAATGTAAAGCTGCCCCAAGTAAAGTGTAAATAATCAGTGTATATAAACAGTTATGTGTTAGTTTAGTTTAGTGTTGTGCTCTGAAGATGGTCTTATTAGACTGAAAGAATCGTCAGCACCACATCTAGAATCTAAGTTTCATCAGAATCTTCAGGCTACTAAGAAGGTAATTAACTTCAAATAGGTCCTGAAACCGGAAATCATAACACAATTTAATAATAACTACTTTCAGTTTGAACTACTTACATACTGTTGATTCTGGAGTTTTGGCAATCAAGCGCATCAAGGCCTTGAGATAGTCAACATTGTATACTGCCAACTGGTCGTAATCGTCTAGATCCAGTGAAACATTATCTATTCCATCAAAAATCACCTCTAGATACCTTTCCCAATCCATCTGTTAACAAACCATCAAAATGACTATTGTTGCAGTTTAAACTCGATAGTTCGACACTGCTTATAGAGTTATACCTAGTTCAATGCCTTCCTTTGTGACTTGATAAAATTAAATGCTGAACAAAGATAGATTTAAAATCTTTGTATGCAAGCTATGTTAAATAATAAATTAATAAAACTACGTTTTCTTACTTTGAAACATTCTACTCATTGAATATACAGTCTTTAGTAGTATTTCAATACCTCTCTATGATAAAATCCTAAATATTCCAAATATGTACTCAGATCTGTAGAATAAAATACGTTTAAAATTTAAACTTAACTCTGATTTGTCCTTACATATTATTCAAAAATATCAGATCATTTTGAAAATGATTTGATTCTGAGTAATTGGAGCATGAATGGTTACTTTAATTCACTTGCCTTTTATTTCATTCTCAGTCAAAACATTTGGTATGTTATTTCTGTGTTTAAATTTAGATTAGTTCCATCTTAAATTAATATAAGTTTTAAATTTAGTTTATCTATTTTCTTCCATTCTAACAAGAAACAATGTCATGGCTGAAAGAGTTTTAGAAATGAACTGTTCTTGACTCAAGTTATAAATCATGAATAATGGACATTTAAAAGGTACATGTTTTATAACCAGTGTGACACACATAAGCTTTGGCAACATGTTTTTAAATATTGACAACTCAAACTTTCTGGTACTATAACAATGTTACTCTAAGCATAAAAAATTACAAATTTCAAAGTAACAACCTTTATTAGTAAGAAAAAGTGTGCTAAAGCTTTGAAATGTCGAAGCTTGAAGATTGTTGATGGAAAAGAAAAGGTGTGTTTAGTTTAAGTATAACTCGTATAGAATAAAACCCTTAATAAACAAGTAAAAACGCTTTCACCATAGAAGAATAGTAAAGTAAGAGAGTGACATGAAAACGGTCTCATGTTACAAGAAATGTTAAGCAGTACAGAAAGCATTCAAAGGAAGCTACCTTACTTGTGAAGGAGCGGTGGAGAAGATGGAGTCAGTTATATTCTGTAACTCTGTCACCCACATGTACCTTGGCAGTTCATCTCGGGTCGGGTCTACTGACGTGTAGTTTTCTTTCAGCTGCAAAGTCAAACGCTTTGTATAAACTTACCTATTTTACCATGCGAAAGAGAATCACAAAACAGGGATAATTTAATTATGTATAACACAGTTGCAAAAAACATAGTACCCTTTTTTATATAAATTGGTTTTATTGTGCAACCGGTTTCGGATATTGTCCATTTTCCTATCAGCCTAACAAGTATTGAAATATACACATATTTTTTACAACAAACAGTCATCTGTAAGTTTGACAACCTATGAACAGTTGGAAGTTTCTACAGATTTGATTGCTGCTCTTAGCGTTTAATTGAACATAGTTTGGAATCAAATTATCTTTCAAACATTGTTTGTTGAAGAAAATGTCTTCTTTAGTTTTAACATATATATTTCAATGTTAGAAACTTGTATGATGTGTTTTACTTGGCTAGATATAAACATTTTGTTTCTGAGAGTTACCAATCATGTTGATATTTCAGGGTTAGCTTCAAGTTTTATAAACATTTTGCTTGTCTTCCTGCTCACATCATGGCTACTGTAAAGCTTGTGTTGTTTAGTGTCAGAGGCTCAAACAATGTTAGCTTAGCTTGAATAAAAACCATCTTAAATAATTAATACCATCTTCAGCACTCAGATTTAGAAAGCCAAACTGGTTTGAAGGAATGAGGGGTTAATGGTTTGGGTACTTTATACCAAGTAAGGTACCAAGTATGTGAGAGCCGTAGTAGAATATTTTAATTACTGGTAAAGTATTTTATTTAAATTTTGGCAGCTTACAAATTTAAAATACATTGTTAATAATTTCTTAAATCATATAGAGACATCAACTACCAACTAGTTGATTCAATAAGTTGTATTACATTTGCATTAAGCAAGAAAAATGTCATTAACACAAATATTATCAACTAGTACAACTTACCAAAATTATTTTCTTTTCAAAAGCCATTATTCTTTCTGCAGCTTTCTGAATGGAAGAGTTTAGCGCCTTTGAAATTGTTTGATTGTTGTACTCGAAGATATAACTCATGGTTTTCACAATGTATTCCTTCCAAGCCAACTTTCCTGGCAAACCTCCTTTTGCCAATAGTCTTCTCAAAGGAGGCCTTTTGATTTTTGCATGCTCATTGTGACTGAAATGTTAAGCATAACAATTAAATGCTATGAAGTTGTAGTTGAGCCACTTCACTTCTGACATTAAGCCAGAACATTTCATTTAATGAAGTACAGAATGTCAGAATCTCAACTGCTTGAAGTTGTAATTTGTAAACCAAAAGAAATAGTACTGTATGTTTGTATTGTGGTTTTTTCTTACTTTTTTCCACCATGCCATTTTTTTAATATTTGTTGGCAGTCTAAAATTTTTATAATAAATAGTAATGGTGTTCTGTTTTTTTCTAGAGACAATTAAGTTTCTAATTATGTACAGAATAAAACCAAATGTATAAACAAAAGATGAAACCTTCAGGTTTGTTTCTATTTTGGAAGACCCTTTAAACAGTACCTCCGTGACCTTTAACAAACTGCTCTTGAGATTGGACTAGTAACATTGCAATGTGTGTAAGAGTTCTAAAAACAAAGATTGCAAGATACTTTTTCTATTTATTTTCAATAGGAAGTAGCATTGAATGATTTCTGGATACTTAAATCTGTAAAAACTGCTGATTTTCCTATTCAAACAATAATTTGTGAGTTAAAGAAATAAATTTATATACACTATAACATCCCATTAGTTTCTAAATTATTAAATTCTTAAGTTATAATTTTAGTTATGGCTATTTCTAGTGTTGGGTTGATTCCGATTCCTGATTCTTGATTCCTGGATAAGGAATCCTTATGGAGAATCGGTCAGTATAGTTGATTCCGATAACGCAGAATCGATCCATACCGATCCATTCTATAGAAAGAATCGCAAATCGGTTTTGGAATCGAGGATCAGGAATCAGTAAGATCAAAAATCAGGTTTAGAATTCAATGCAATTTTGAGGACAAATGAAGGTAGAAATATGCCCGAATGGTAAGCTACAATCGATTTCCTGCAATTGAGAATCGGCTTGTAAAGTAGATTCCTTCTGGAGATCCCTGGTATCAAGAATCAAAGACCGGAATCAGGAATCGATATTCTGGCATCGCAATCGAGAATGGAACAAATTAGGAATCGACCCAACACTACTATAAATACATGTGGGCTGTTAGAATCTGAATCGACCCAACACTAGTTATTTGTTATTCATACCTAGGTAGAGGGCTGCTGTCCCCTGGCATGCCAAGTGAGAGCCTGTTGATGGTGTTGTTGATAGGGTCAGACATGACATCGAAACCGACTAAGATATCCTTGTCAATGTGACGTTTGACGTGGGCAACAGCCTCCTGCCAGCTGATTCCCCAGCCAGCAGAGTCTGAGCCAAGCGGAGGTACCTGCGGCAAGCCCAGGTGTTCCAGAAAACTCATCATCGGACCAATAGAGAGCTTTTCCAAGGCCTCTGTAAACACCACGTTTATCACTGGAGTGTTGGAGATCAGTTAACGCAACAGTATAATTGTGTTTTCATTAAGTTGGTTACGGTAATTGTGAGTTTCTATCATTGTTTTGTTAAAGGTGGTCAAGTTTCAACATTTTCAGGACTTTTTAGTCATTGTCATATTAAGGCAGTTGGAGGGAATATTTTGTTAAAAAACTATCAGGATTAGATTTTTTTGTTGCCTTAAGATAATCTTAGTCACAATTCTGCCATTTTTATTAAGATGAGCACTTAACAACAATCAAAAATAGCTGTTTCTATCCACAGACTTATTAACAATCACAGACGTTAACTTAGCAGCTGTAGTAAAGCTGACTCTTATATGGTCACTAATAAAATAAATACATGTACACAAAACATCAAAAAGACCAAGAACGCTTGCCTGCAACAATGTTCTATTTTTCTAAATAGACGTATTTGAATTTGAATCTAACAGGGTTTTTTGAAACTATTAAAAACTCAAAAAATGCTGTGCTTTTTTCTTTAAACTGGAAATAATTGTAGTAACCCATAGTGAGTCAATGTGTCATAACTACTAAGGTAAATACTTATAAGTTATTAGTTAAAATTTAAAAATGAAACTTACCTCTATAATTAAATTGTGTTGTCCAATTATTTAACACAATTTAAATAATCACATCAAATTAAAATTCAAAACATCTGTCATCTTTATTCACAAATTGCACATGATGACAGTCAGTAGTAAGCTAGTCAATCAGCAGTAATGAAAAAAGTTCTGTCACAATACTTGTACTTACTACAGTAATTTTGTCAGTAAATGATCAAACAGAGAACCTTTCTTAATTGGCCAATTAGATATAACTTAAATATAATGATTTGAGATACAAATGAATTATACTCACCAATATCTTTGCATGCTCTAAACATGACTCTAGCTTGGTGAACAGGTTTTGCTTCACTATCCGTATCATTCTGCTCCAAGTATTCTAAAAGTTTTTACATCATTCTATTAAAATGATAGTTCTAATAGCACTGTATTAGTACACAAAAATATAACAATGTATTGCAAAGAAGGCTAATGTCTTTTGGGTTAAAATCTTGTTCATTACAGTTAAGTTTACCAGTTGCCACTCATTACTACTTGGGTGCAAAATATTATGGCTAAGATAAATTAGATTGATAGCACAGAGTTAATAGTATTGAACATACATTCTTAAAAGACAAAAAAAATAATTAAGTACTGATCAAAAGTAAAAAAAGAAATCTATTATTTTGTAGTTTTTATTTACCTCTAACTTTTCTAATGGCATGATGGTTTCTGTTTGTAAACCAGTCTTCACTGAAGTCTGTATCGGGTATTGGATGTTCTTGTACAAAGTTTCCACAGGCAAACTGATAGAAATCATCACAAGGATTGGCTGTTGTGTCCATTGAATCAACCATCACAGCCGCTGGAATACAAATATTCAAATACAAATTGCTGTGGTTAAGTATAAGAGATAACTATTACTGTTTACATAAATGTCATTAGAGTATTTAACTTCTAACCTTGTTGTTTTACTACTTGATAATCAACTGTTGATTTCTAGTCCTGATCTCTCCTGAACATTTATGTAGACTGCTTTAAATTTCTTGACTGTGTTATTCAACAACAATCTAAAATGAGGTAATAATAAAAGTGTAAAACAACCCAAGCTATTAAGTAAACTGTTGCATAACTGTCAAAACCTTGTTTTAGGTATAACAAAATTCAAATCTTGGAAATAAGTATGGTGTATTTGATTTAATCAACAAAATTTGAATAAAAATAGGGAGCCTCCATAAAACATTTAGTCATAAAATCAAGTTAGACATTGCTAATTTTCAGGCCTCAATAAATTCACGCCAAAAACATTTGAAAGAAGAAAGTTGTAATTAGTATTAAAAAAACCCAAGCTATTAGGTTAAACTTATCTATTGAGTGTTGTGTAAACTTTCAATAATTATCTAATGCAATAATTAATTAACTATGTGTTTTTTACTTGAAAACTTGACTTGGAAGGTGGTTTTTACTCTTGTGAAATTCAGTACATACCTGCTTTTATACATTCAGTGGTCATACATAAATCTTTGGACATCATTACACTATTGATATCTGAAAAAATCACAAAATTTATATAACAAAATATTTTGAAACACTTTCAACTTGAGAAAATTTTACAACTTTAAAATTAGAAATGTTTGAATATGGTTGTCTGGCCAATTAAAGAACATTGAAAAGCAGCAGGTATCACACAAACAGACATTTATAATAGAAACCCATCTACTATCGGATTCAAAGAGCAATATACTCAAGTTTGAACGGGTGCTGAACACAGCTGATATTGCCATATCGTCCAAATGCACAACAAATGTTTTACTCCAGATTCCTTATAAAACGTTTTGCTCAATAACTAAAAATCTGAAGCAATCATCAATTTCCCATCAAATTTTTCTGGATACCTCTTATCATTCAACAGTTCACCTTGAGTGCGAAAAATACATCTAGCACTGATGGTCATAGACATCTTCTTCTTGGAAAAGCTGGCAGTCATCTTGAGTGGTTTCCCGCAGCAAGTTAGCACGGCAAATGATCAAAACAATAACTTTGCACCCTGTAAGAAGCCAGGTACGAAGTATTTACGTGGCCAGGTAGGTACCAACTAGTAAAAGGCAAATGATTTAAGACCATAGCCGCCTCTATTTTCTATAGAGAAGTAACAAGAACGTCAAGCTAAAATTATTGCTTTCTGCCTTTAAGAGTATAAAGAGAGCAATAGCGACACTGGAATGTCATCGCATGTGCAAAGGGGAAGAGTTTGTTGTCCAATTGCATAACAAGACCACACAGGTCCACTCCAGTCCGAGTAAATCTGTCTATTTGCCCCCATGATTCACACTACTCCACGTTTGGATGTCCATTTATTTATCACACATTATAAAATCATATACTAATATAACTTGAATTTGGGTTGACTAATCAAACTAAACTTTTAGTTGCAGGCCGCAGTGCCAGATTATATGACCACCCATCCATTTCCAAGATTACGGTGGCTCATAAAATGTACAACATATTTTACAAAAAGGTAATGCTCAAAAATTTAATAATTAGTTACATAACCATATAACCTAACTTGTATAAAAGTTGTTCATTGCGTTGCAAAACATATAAAAAGGCTGTAGAAATTTTTGAGGTTTAGTGCAATACAGTAAAAACACAGTTTTTTCAGAATCTTCATATCTGAACAAATTTTATTTTGGTTTTAAATAATTGACGTGTATGTCCGTCCGTAAGTAACATGAACAGAGAACACTTGGTGTGATTGCCATAATTTTACGTTCACTGAGCTGCGAACAGCATCCGATCAAACTCTTGTATATTGCTTTTTGAATCCGATATTAAGTGTTTGATTGGCAAGTTAGAGTAACATTACTAAATGCATAGGAGAAACCTAAACTGTCAAAAGAAAAAGATCTTATTCTGAAAGAATAAACAAAGTCTGGACACAAAGAAAGGCCAACTTTTCAAGACAGCTTTAACATACTTTGTGTGGTCCAACTGGGCCTGTTCGTGAAAAATTAATTAAAATTCATATAATTTAAAAGGGTGAGTTACCCTACAAACAATTAAACCCTTTGCCCCTTGTCTTGTTTGTGTTTTACGACAAAAATCAAGATACCCAAACATTTAAAAAAATACTAGAACTTATTAAAAAAAGCTCTTAATACTTAGTGTCTTTATGACTATTTTTCCTTTGACACCAAACTCACTATGGTTTTACAAAATAAATACTTACAACTATACAGAAGAGCACACACAGAAAGTAGGCAGATGGCTATAAAGAGAAGGACTCCAATATAAAGTTTTAGTCTGCCTCTAGAAGCTATCCTAAAACATAACAAGTTTTTGAACTCAATAGAATTAATTGTATGTATATATATATTAAAACAAAGTTGTCGTTCGACTTAATTAGAACACAGAAAAACTTTAAAGTGCCCAGTATATATATATATGGTGTAGTGGTTTACATAACCCCCGGCAAGCGGGAGACCCGGGTTCAAATCCAGGTTCGGTCCAAATATTTTGTCTTCAAATTTATTTAGTAATATATATATATATATATATATATATATATATATATACCACTAAGCGGTAACAAAACAAAGTCCATAATAATTAATAATAATAATTTTTATTACAATACATTTTCATGTGTAACAATAACAATAAATTTTAATCAACTAACATCTTCTGTTCTTAATCTCCTTTGGTCAAATCACTTTAATTTTCTAAATCTTCAGTAGAATAAAATGTGTTCATCGTTAATAACATTTTCAACTTCTTCGAAACATATGAGGTTGGTTTTCATTTTGATTTGGTCCGGTAAATTGTTTAAAACTTTAGTTCCCACTTCATTTGGAAGAGATTCAAATAATTTTGTATTATGTTGAGAGTTTCTGTACTTCATGTGGTATCTGGTGTTATGGCCGTGAATATCAGAACCAAAACTTAATTTGGACTTAATTTTGAAACTGCAATTTCTAGCAAATATATAGATGGGAGTGTTAAAATATTTAATTTGTTAAATAAATGTTTGCATGATTCTCTGGAACGTATTCCTCCAATTGTTCGAACAGCTTGTTCTTGTAGATGAAACATTCGTTTAAATTCTTGCTTGGAACAGCCTCCCCAAATGGTGATTCCATAAGATAGATGAGGATGTATGAGCCCGAAATAGGCCGTTCGAAGAACATGCATTGGAGAATGTCTCACCAAATATCTCAATGCATAAATGTTAGAAGTCAATTTTGATGATACATTTTCAATGTGTACTTTCCATGTGACTTTATTATCTATGTAAAGTTTGAGGAATTTTGTGTAGTCCACTTCTTCTAAAAGGTCCTCCCCAATAAAAACCTTAGCTTTCTCTTTTTATCAATAGAAGATAAGGAAAATTTATATAGTTAGATTTATTATTATTAGTTTTAAGTTATGTCCCAAAAACGATTGAATACAATTTTAGGTCTTCAAAAGTTTGAATTTCTAATTGAGTTATTGAATGAGAATGAAAAATAATGACTGTGGTCGTCAGCAAACTGGGCCACAGTTCCAAATTTAAGGTTTTGTAAATATTGTTAACATAATTATATTAAAAATAAAACCGGTCCTAATATTGATCCTTGTGGTACGCAATAAGTAATTTTTCTTTCTTAATAGAGAATCCCCGCCATGAGTGTCTATTAAACAAAAAAATAAGACGTTAAAAATTCAGTATTATTCAAATTTGCCAGAACCATTCAAACTCAGTCAACGCTTGCAGTAGAGACCGACCAACCTGTCCTGGGGTTCCCAGGGGAACGAACGCCAGCTCTTCAGCCACACCGCCCGCCCTGACCTCATTTCATCAACAGTCAGTCACACCCTCTCGCTCATAAAATATGCTCTTCCGCGGCAGGCCCCAACGCATCGCCGTAAACCGCGAGTGAACAAGTGCCGTGGACCATGTAAATAGTTCTAATTAAGTTTCTTAGTTTTAATAGTGTTTAGTTTTTAATATCAGTAAATAGTGACTTGGTGTGTCTACTGATGATGCAGCACAAGCGCTGCGAAACACGTGTTTAGACTACAACCTGCGTAGGATCTACAGGCCCTAAACCAAGGTAACTGTAATAAAACAAGGTCCTGCAACTGGGAAAATAGATATTTATTAATTCAATTTATCAAAAGTATCTTTTAATGCATACTGACACTTTCCCCAGTTTTCAAAATGAGTGATTGGGGGCGTAACCCCATAATTTTCATAGAAACCCCATCTTATTTTGAAGGTCTTAGAAAATATTGATGAATGTTGATAATTAGAAGTCTCTAGCTTAACCTAGAAAGAAATGGCGTCGATTTTAAGTTACTCAGCGTTTTAAGTCTACCCTCCTTAATCACCCATTTTGAAAACTGGGACACAGTGTCAATTATGCATTAAAGATACTTTTGACAAATGTAATAATATGTACCAAGTTTAGTTACGCTGAAAAACTGGCTAAAAGTTATAAAAATGTTTCCACACTTTTGCGTAATAAAAATCTGTGTAACCTAAAATGGACGCCATTTCTTTCTGGGTTAAGATAGAGACGTCTGGTTTTCAGTATTCATCAACATTTTCTAAGATCTTCAGAATGAGGTGTCACTCGATGGGACTTCCCTATTAAAAATATGGGGTTACCCCCATACCCCATTTTGAAAACTGGGGCAAAGTGTCAGTATGCATTAAAAGGTACTTTTGTTTCCTCTAATAAAATGTACTGATTTCGGTTGCGCTGAAAAAACTTATTAAAACGGTGTTATAAAGGCGTTTCCAAACTGTTGCCTGACCCTGTAGATTAAATAAAGCCAAACACACTGAAAAGTAAAATATTGTGTACTGTGTATATGCTATAGAATGCAAGTCACAGCATATTACGGTACACACAGGCCGCTTCACGGCCAATACGTACTGGCCGCAAGGTGTCGGGGACATTACAGTAGAATACAAATAACCCAACGTCCTATTAATAAACAGAAAAATTAGCATACATTTGAATTTCAGACATCAATCAGGATATTTGCTTTTCATTACATTAACACAAGATCTGACCTTTTTCTTGAGAGTCCTGAGTTGACGAGGTCCTGGTCACTCCCCACTCCAGCGCTCCAGACTGTCCTGGCTCCAGGGGACTCCAACTCTACAAACACAATATTACTTTCAGTTTCAACTTTACATGTACATATCAGACTTTGTCACTGGTAACTAACGCGGGGAATAATTATATGAAATACCTTGTAAGATAAATGCACACATTACAACCTCAACGTAGATTTTCACAATTCAATACATACATTTTGGGTGCATTTTGAATTTAAAAATGGGGTGAGTATGTGTATGAAATTATAACTTTGTAGCGTGGAACTTAACATTTAATTTTACGCACACTGTCTTGTTGATTGACGTAGCCTACCAGTCTACAGGCAAGAATATAAAGCGCTTTAGAGTTGAACATCTTAATCCACTCAAACTCCGGTTTTGAAATCGACTATAGAATTTTCTTAAAGCTCTTTGTAGGGTTCCAGAGAAACTCTAAATGGTTTCTCTTTTCAATAATTACAAACTAATTCTGCAGCTAAGTCCGAACATCGGATGAAGCCACATAATTTGCGCTGTCCAAACCTTATAATCAATTATTTCGGTTAAACTACTGCAAGGATGGCTCATAAATCAAACTAATTCAGCGAGCTGTTGACATCCAATCAAAGCGTGAGGAATATTTCCTTCGCTACAACAACAGCAACGCCTGTCAGAGCGGATGTAGGCCACATTATACAAGAGCGGCCAATGTAATCTGCGACTAGCCCACAGAGTAATGGTGCAACGAACCTTTGAGTGAACAGCTGAAACTATCACGTCCGTACTCCGTACCGCAGATTAACCCTTGGCAAAACACCTGTTATTAGGACCAACTACAGGCTATTCTTTGGTCATCAGAAACTGCGTCATTATCCGAGCCCAAATTCCAACTGGCCTTTGGTGAAGATAGATGACTATGCTATTTCGGCTGATAAATGAAAAACCATTATGGTGTATACTGATGCAATTTCGTATCCAAACTTCAATTCCACTCCTGCCGGTCCTTTCTGCAAAATAATTGTTTGACTGAAAAAGGAGTTTCAAGGAAGAACAAAATAAAACTCAAGAATAGGCCTCACAAAAATGATTTTCGGAGATGGCCTAATACAGAACGAGAGCCGAGGCAGTGAGCGCAGCGAACAAATTCGTTACTAATAAAGGAGACAAAGCTGAGGCCGAAGGCCGAAGCGAGGCTGTATGCGTAAATAATTAGAGTTACACATTGCAAAGGAAATTAGTTGAAGTCTAACCCAGGCGCCGCAGCACGAAACCCATCGACAACATATAGAATTTTTGTACGTTGAGGAACATTATTTTGACTGCCCGAAACGTTAGGAGTAGTTTTCTCCGGAAGTGGCAGGAAAAGTCCGATTCTTTCTTTACTAAATTAGTTTTATCGTTAAATACACTTTTCCTAAAGGCATTATTTTGACTTATGACCACTTTAGTATAGTTGTGTGGATAAAATTCGACCTTAATTGCGTAATTAAACTGCTCTACTTCAGCACTGTTACACAACATGTAAGTGAAACTGGGCGCTAAATATAAATCCTATCATGTTGTCATCAGAGAAAATGTGACTGCGAGGCCTGATTGTTACCAACCGTTATTTGTGTTACAGTTACTAGTGTTCGTTGTGAATATAAAAGTGCACCGTGTTCCTAAAAGGAAACAGGAAAGCCAAGCTAGTAAACATATTTTAGATGACTTTAGATTATAGAACCCTCAGAAAATATCTTATCAAAACTATCAAAGTGAACTTCTAAACGTAGGTGAGTTATAAAGCTCGTATACAAATTAGTTTCAAGCAATCCTAAACCAAACAACTAAATCAGTAGTAATCTATATTGCTGATGCATTACCGTTGTAATTCAACTACAAAATCTCCGTGTAACACGACTTGCTGTCTATTCAAAATTAAGGATGTGAAAAAACCTATGTGGACAATATACACACATATGAAAATATATTGTACGTTTACTATCAATAATGATGTTTCATACAAAACGTATGTTATCATTAAAAATCCTAATCTCCCGAAACAATACATATTGATCACTAAATCACTATTTGAGATGCCGACCACTCTCATGAGGGTATTTTAAGAGAAATATGTGGTGAAGGATGAGTGTATGAGGTGTAGTCTTGTTACAAACTAAGGCCGACTCTTCCTCAGAATGGTATCATTAATTAATAGCCCAATGACAATGGACATACAAGGACCAACGGCTTAACGTGACTTCCGAACCACGCAGGTGATGGTCTGATATGTCTAAATGATGGGGGGAGTTGATGCGGGTATCATCAGATGATCACCTGATCCGCTTTAGACCTATGATGTTTTTGAAACTACAATATTTAACTTAAATTAATTTAGCTAAGTAATGAATTACAATATCGTAACGGAAAATATAAACATTATCTGCTCTAGAAGATAATGAAGGAGGGTCAGCTGCTCTACCCTGGAGGTAAGTTCACGTCCTTTACCACATCAATCTGTAGCAGGATCACACACACACATATGATTTGCGCTTATAACCTCTACGCTATTATACGAGAGAATGATTTGCAAGTGCAAGGTGACACGTGTGTGCACCCCTAGGCTAACCCATTCATGAGCCAAATGAGGCTCTCTGTTCCCCGACAATGTACACAAATTGTACATCAGGTACGACCTCCACCTGTGCCAGCCCACGCCTCCGCCATACCGAGCACCGCCATACTAATCTGTATCACTTGCTGCAAACTGTGTAGTGAGTGACCTATCTAAGAGGGAATTTAGTATCAATAGTTGTATCTGTGTGTAATATGTATTCTTTGTATATAGCCAACTTGGTTAGCATTGGGGCTAACGCATCAATTTGCTATTTTAACAGTTATTTATTTTCAATTTTCATTTATATATTAAAACTATTTGACATCACCGTGCTCCACTACGGGTGAAATGTTGTTGAAAGAGAATCTTACGTCCAACAACGATATGGAGGTCATACGGAAAATCTCCTATACGATAATCAGCAACTTTAAAGGAAACTTGCATATAGCCTATAGAGTCATAGTTGGGCCAACCCGATAGATTTAAATATTATCAACGTTAACATAAACGTGATGTTGACGTATTTTCTATGAGCAAATTTAGTTTAGCTCTTCCGAATAAGCTTTTCATAATCTAAACCTTCTAACCACCCACCGAGTGTGACAAAATTGGATTGGTGACCTCCTACCTCAAAATTCATTCCCAGTTAAAGAATTTATATATTTACACTAGTTGACCTGACAGACTTCGTCCTGTCAAAAGATTTGTAATGTGGCCGTTTGTTTTGTTTTTTACTGTACATATGTTTTATAAAATAGGGATATCAGCTGGCAAACGAATAGCAATAAAGCTCAAATTGTTTACGTTTAGTTAGAACACGTTTGTATGGGGAAAAGAAAAGGGTTGTTTAAAGGGGTTCGGCAATTATTCGAATTTTTCTTGCCGTAAAACCATCCTGAACTCAACGAATATTTAAAAAAGATTTGGCCAAATTGGTCCAGGC